>CM053029.1:119140785-119295139 GCA_028564925.1 Lithobates sylvaticus | reverse complement strand
GTGGGAAATTAAAGTCAAAGATATACATATAAAAAAACTTGTAGATAATAAAATACCATAGTAACTTGCCTAATTGTTATTACTCAAAGGGGATATGTAATGAGTTGTACATGTTTTCTTCATAAATGGTGGCCATGAAAAAAATGTATCCTTTTATAAAAAAAAAAAAAAAAACCCTATGAACTCAAAAAACAAACAAAAAAAAAACATGAAATAATAAAACGAACCCACAACCATAGAAGTCCAGTTTAGTAGGTAATTGATTATTTTTGCTTGTTGACTAGAATTGTTGATGAGGTCATTTAGAAGTGCCCTTAATTTTTCAGATATTGCAGTGGGACTGCTGAACAGAATATTGCATCGAACAAAACATTTTTTTAAGTTGTGTAATGTCCAGTAAAAAATATTTTTAATATTCGAAAATGTCACTCATACACTTCTGTTCTATTCTCCCAGGATAAGCAAAATGAAGAAAAAAACTGAGAGTCTGACTCAAAGTATGGTAGACAGGTGCATTCAGGTAAGATGAACTTAGGTTCTGTATTAGTTTATGTAGTATTTGTACATTTCTGATATGGTAAGTACCAAAAAACTTACTTAAAATGTAGGGTGATGGTGTGTAATTTTGTGTAGAGAATAGCTTTTGACTGTCCGTCTTTGTGTTTTGTAGGAACTTATGGTGTACCTTATCTAAATGTTGACACATGAACATAGATTTTTCAGTTCTATAATCAAAAAAAAATCATAGGACTTTCAGCAGTTATACAGATCAGAACAGCAGTAACTGACACTTTGTTGTTAATCTCATGTTAACCACTTCCCGTTCGCGCTATAGCCAAATGACGGCTACAGCGTGGACCTACTTTACCGGAAGGACCTCATATGACGTCATCCCGTGCATGGGCGGCCTGCCCGCCCCCTGTAGGGCGCACGCGGCGTGCTCTGTGATCAGCGAGTCAATGAGACTTGGCTGATCACAGATCAGAGTGCCCAACCCCTTACCACATAATCAGCTGTCAGCCAATGACAGCTGATATTGTGATGTAAACAGAGCCGATAATCGGCAATTTTTTCTCCTCGCTAATAGTGTTAGGAGAAAAAAAAAGGCCGATCACTGGCGGCTGTCGCAGGGACATCGGTCCCAATCAAGGAGAGCAGCCGCCGCCTCATCTGGGCCACCTACCAGTGCACTACAGTGCCACCTACCAGTGCCCATCAGTGCCACCCATCAATAGGGCCCATCAGTGCCGCCTTATCTGTGCCGCCTATCAGTGCCCATCAGTGCAGATCAATGAAGGAGAAAAATTACCTGTTAGTAAAAAAAATAAAAACCCCAGTGGTGATTAAATACCACTAAAAGAAAGCTCTATTGGTGTGGATAAAAATGTAATTTGGGTACAGTGTTGCATGACCGCACAATTGTCATTCAAAGTGCAACAGCGCTGGGCAGGAGGGTGGTTTAATTGCTTAGTAAGCAAGTGGTTAAATTAGGTTGTTTAGCCTAATTAGCCCTTATATCTTATTACATGATGTTTATTAAAAAATTATTGATAGTAGGAAGAAAGTAGCTGGAGAGTAAAAAAAACCTAATTGGGCAGATGAGAAATGCCGGGTAACTAGTTTGGAGAATGTGGGGGGAAATGGGCATAAATATTGTATTAATGTAAGGTTTAATATTAATTGCAAATTAAGTTGCTCAAGATGCATTATGAAGGTTTGTATTCAGGTGTTATCCTAATCTCTAATTAACCACTTCGGCCCCGGAGCATTTGGCTGGCCAAAGACCAGAGCACTTTTTGCGATTCGGCACTGCGTCGCTTTAACTGACAATTGCGCGGTCGTGCGACGTGGCTCCTTAACAAAATTGATGTCCTTTTTTTTCCCCACAAATAGTTTTCTTTTGGTGGTATTTGATCATCACCCCTGCAGTTTTTATTTATTGTGCTATAAACAAAAAAAGAGCGTCAATTTTGAAAAAAAAACACATTATTTTTTACTTTTTGCTATAGTAAATATCCCCAAAAACTGTATAAAAAAATTCTTTCCTCAGTTTAGGCCGATACGTATTCTTCTACATATTTTTGGTAAAAAAAATCGCAATAAGCGTTTATTGATTGGTTTACGCAAAAGTTATAGCATCTACAAAATAGGGGATAGTTTTATGGCATTTTTATAATAATTTTTTTTTTACAAGTAATGGCGGCGATCAGCGATTTTTTTAAAATTTTTTATTTATTTTTATTTTATTTTTTTATCATGACTATGACATTATGGCGGGCACATCGGACACTTTTGGCGCTATTTTTGGACCATTCACATTTATACAGTGATCAGTGCGATTAAAAATGCACTGATTACTGTGTAAATGTGAATGCCAGTGAAGGGGTTAAGTGTGTCCTATGGAGTGATTCAAACTGTGGGGGGGGGCTGTGTGGGACACAACACTGATCACCGCTCCCGATCGCAGGGAGCGGTGATCAGTGACAGTGTCACTAGGCAGATAGGGGAAATGCTTGTTTACATTAGCATTTCCCCGTTCTTCCTCTCTGTGAGACGATCAAAGGTATCCCCGCGGCGAGTGAGTCCGCGGTCAGACTCACGGAGCTCGCGGCAGGCGCGCCTGCTATTCAAGCCTTGCGAGATCACGTACAATAACGTGATTTTGCGGAGCCAACCTGCCACAGTAAAACTGCAGCGGCTGGTCTGCAAACGGTTAAGAGAACCAATCTGGTCACGGTGGATGACTTCATGCTTTTTTAAATTGTGCTTGAGTGAATGTATTTTCAAACTCTTTCCATGTGTGAAGAATATTGCAATAGGATTTTATTACTGATGCATAAACTTCTAAATGTCTTCAATTAGAATCGGTAAGATCCATAACTGGCAACTTATTGTTTTGTGGAGGGGGCAGAGGGGACTAAGCAAATGTCTTTGCACAGCAGTGCATTGAGTTGCAGTGCAGTTAACATGCTGCATTTTTCTACACTGCAGCAGACTGCACATAACACCAGCATTGTGGTATGAACGAGGCACATAGAAAACAATTGTTTTCTATGTGCCCTAGGAGTGGCCTACGTTTATCCAGTGCTAAAAATGCAGGTCATAACACATAATGACATAATGTGAGCGAGCTCCTAAAGCCGAACTTTAATTCACCTCCAAACCCCCCTCGGGCACCATCTTTAGGGTGCGTCTACAGGGGACTTTCCATGCACGCACAAAGATAGGGAAGGTTTCGGACTTCCCTGGTAGCCACCTTTGCGAATGCGTAGTAAACCCTTCATTCTCAAATTTCCCACAGGGCTCTCTGGGTGACCTGATCCCTGCAGCATATCTGTGCACATGCATGGGGTGGGGAGAAAGTCTTGCCTAGGCAAGAAATGCAGAGGTGCACAAAAAAAGCACAGCAGGGCAGCACAACAGTCAGGGTGAAGGTCCATCTTAACCACTTCAATACAAGGCACATTCGCCCCTTCCCGCCCAGGGCAATTTTCAGCTTTCAGCGCTGTCGCACTTTGAATGACAATTGCGCGGTCATGCTACATTGTACCTAAACAAAAATGTTATCATTTTGTTTCCACAAATAGAGCTTTCTTTTGGTGGTATTTGATCACCTCTGCGGTTTTTATTTTTTGCTAAACAAACTAAAAAAGACCGAAATGTAGGGAAAAAAGCGTTTTTTCTTCGTTTCGGATATAAAATTTAGTTTTCTCCTTTACTGACTGGCACTGATGAGTTGGCACTGATGAGGAAGCACTGATATGTAGAATTGATGGGCACTGATATGCAGCACTGATGGGCGCGGGTATGCAGCACTAATGGGCACTGATAGGCGGCACTGATGATGAGGTACTGACAGGTTTTACTGCTGGGCACTGGCACTGTGATGGGCACTGTCATCTGTTTTTTTATGGACCACTAACTGGCAGCTTATGGGCACTTTTTAGCAGCTGTGGTGGCACATCTGATGGTGCTGTGTTTATAATCGGCTGATTATCGTACCCCCTGATCGCATTTTCTTGTCAGCGTGAACCGAGGAATTTACCGGCGCTTCCTGGTTCACGCGATCAGCTGTAATTGGTCACAGCTGATCACGTGGTAAGAAGCCTGTGTCAGAGGCTTCTTATCACGATCGGAGATGCGGGGTGTCAGACTGGCACGCTGCGCGCCCCCTGTTGTCGCGCGCCGGCATGTTCTCCTGCTGCTGTCAATCTGCTATAGGCCGGGCAGGAAGTGGTTAAAGAGGACCTTTGCCCCATCCCTCCATTTACTTATTTTTCCCCTGCTTACTGGGTGGTCTGTTGTGCACATTTTAGATACTCACCCACCCAGAGGTGGGTGAGATTCTCTTATCTTCTGCAACCGCTCGGCCCCATGCAGAAAGTGCATGTGACATGCATATCCCTGGAGGTACAGGGGAGCATTGTGCACGTCATTCACCTAGGCGAGTGACAGCGCTATTCATGTAGCAGAGGGCTGGATTAAAGGAAAGTCTTTTCCGAGAATAAAGATCCACTTTAAGCAGTTTTGTACTAATTAAAAAGTTATTTTAACCAAAGCCATTGTTTGCATATTAAAAGTGCCTGCATGAACTTTCCAATTCATTTCAGGGCATCCTTGCACCCCAGACTCCTAGGGCTTTTAAAAGACATTAAATTGTGCAGTCATCCAGGTGTTGCTTTTTCTTATTATTGCTGCTTTAACAGTAAGTTGGATCCAGCTAAAGGAATATAGCACTTTTCGCTTGCTTTCATTGACGGACACATCTCTTCTGATTTTTGACCATAGGGTTTTATAGCGTATAAGAATAAACCTCAAGTTGTGGGGTTTTGTAGGCAATTGAAAGAGATAATCCATAATTTTTTTTAAACCATATAAATTTTATTACAAAAACTTTTCAGTAAAATTCCAAATTGGAAGTAAAAAGATACAACAACAAGTGATGATATCGCACTACATGAAATTGGATATGATCATAAAGTGGTAGTCCCCAGCTACTTGCTGTTTCTTCATTGGTGAATTACGATCACGTTTCGAAATATGCAATTATAAGCAAATCTTCCTCAGGGAATAATACCACTTCTGAAACGTACAATTGAGATGAAAAACACAATATATATTATATGTAACTGTATATGGTGTGTGTGTGTGTGTGTGTGTATGTGTATATATATATATATATATACACACACACACATACATACATACATATATACACTTACATTGTTTACATTTTCTTAGCACGATCACTCCTTGAAATAATGCGTCACATGTCATCATATACTCTTCATAAACTGCAGAGACCCACAAACAAAGCCAAGCTTTATAATGCCCCAAAGGAAGATGAAAGATGCACTATAGAGAAGAAAAGAAAAGAAAAAAACAAACAAAAAATTATGAAAAAATCCCTTGGAAGATAATTAGTATCTATTCCATGGGATACTGGGTCAACCAACATGATGTTCACCAAAAGGCTGGCCCAGTAAATGCCTCAATCCAAATGGACTTACTTGTAAAAAAAAATTTAACCAGTCTTGCGTCAAAAGGTTAAGCCCAATATGCGGGTGCATAAGCTGGCTGTGATTTATTACAAGATACTAGTAGGTTACTGGTGATCCTGGGGTGTATGGCTTTGCTCCACAGCGTCCGTGGAACGTTCATGCCCTGCAGTGGTAGAGAAGGAACGGCGCCGGCTGACATTTCCCGCATTCCCTACGCGCAGGAAAATTAGGCTGGTTGCGTCAGGCCGATGTGCGCAATCATGTCAGACCTACACCCCACGTTGCCGCATCACATCCTGTCTCAGTGATGACAACATCTGGAGTCCAGGAGGGGTGGCCATGATAAAGACCAAAAGGAAAAAAAACAATGTATAGCACTTAGGCAAAGGAAGGGATCGCCTAATTCCTAATACAGATGGAAGAAAAAAAATATATATAGGCTGATGATAAATTTATATATTTTTTTTCTTCCATCTGTATTAGGAATTTGCAGTTTATGAAGAGTATATGATGACATGAGTCTCTTGGCATTTTAAGGAGTGCTCGTGAAAATGTAAACATTGTACGTGTATATATGGATATGTTTGTGTGTTTATGTATGTATGTATATGTGTGCATATGCATGTCCATATACAAATCTATATTGTGTTTTTCAATTCAATTGTATGTTTTAAAAGTGGTATTATTCCATGAAGATTTGCTTATATTTGCATATTTCAAAATGCGTTGGATATCCCCATCTACTCTAATCGCAATTCACCAATGACGAAATGGCAAGTAGCTGAGGACTACCACTTTATGATCATATCCAATTTCATGTAGTGTGATATCACTTGTTGTCATATCTTTTTTTACTTCCAATTTGGAATTTTACTCAAATCATTTTGTAATAAAATGTATATGGTTTATAAAATTATGGGTTATCTCTTTTTCAGTTGCCTACAAAATCCCACAACTTGAGGTTTATTCTTATATTCTATTTCAAGGGATGGTGGCAATTACATATATAGCCATATGAGTCTTTAATTTTTCTACGGTTTTATAGCGTTACCTATAGCAGTAGGAGACTAGACAGAAAAGAATACAGCATCACCTACAGGCAGTCCTAGCTGATATAAACTCCCCCTCTGCTATAGACAAGCCAGTTATTTCTGCCAAGTGTTTCCTGTGGTTCCATAGGTTCTTTCCTCTTTTCTTTGTTCTTGGGATTTTTTTCTTGCAAAGCATCTTCAATCACCAGCCAGGCTGGACGACAGGCTGGAAAATCTAGATCCAGTAGTCATACCAGCCTGGCCAACGAGTACATGGAGACCTTTATCTATGCACTGGTTTGGCTGCATCAGTCCCTTCCTGGACGAGGGCAGCCAGTGAGTTAGTCTCGAAGGGGTACATATGACTGGGCCTGATATCCCTGTCACAGTGCTACCCTGGCCGACAGGACCGCCCCTGTCGACCGACGCATGGGAATTGTAACTGTTTCAGGAGCGTTACCCACAACCTCCATAAATTGGTAAGTAGATGCCCCCTTCCCTGGGATAGTTGGCACTGCAGGGTTCTTCTCCTTCCCTCCAGGCCTGTCTTGCTGCCAGTGCTGTCTCCCTGCCAGTGCTGTCTCCCATCCTCATCTGTTGCGCAGGATAGCAGCCGAAGGGATTTCAGTCATTCTGGTAGCTCTAGACTGGCCTGGTCAACCCTGGTATGCAGATGAGGTGCGGCTGGTCACTCCCTGGAGGTTGCCCCTTAAGGAAGAGATTCTGTCCCAAAGACTGATCTTCCACCCTGCTTTTTCTTCTCTGGCTTTGATGGAAAGGCTGTTGATAGCCTGGTTCTGAGAGACAGGGGGTTGTCAGGTTTGGTGATTTCCTACAGTGTTGAAGGTGCACAAGTCTATTGCTTGGAAAATGTATCTCCTGATGGGAGGCTCTGGGTGTCCAGCCACGCTTCTTGTCGTGGGTTGGGTTTTGCCCTTTCTTCAGCGGGAAGTTAATCACAAGTTTGCCTTGAGAGTATTCAGAATAATCCTAGACTTACTCTGTCTCAAAAAGTCACGTTTTTGGTCGCCATCACTTCTGCACAGCAAGGGTCAGAGTTGGCGGCCATATCCTGTAGGTCTCCTTATTTGGTCTTACACAGGTATTAGGTGGTTCTCTGTCCATGTCCCTCATTCTTTCCTCTGGTGGTGTCAGATTTCCAAATGAATGAAGACATTGTCTTGCCTTCCCTGTGTCCACAGCCTTTGCACTCCTTGGATGTGGTACAGGCAGTCCGTGTATACCTGCCTATTACAGCTACTCTCCAGAAGTTGGATTCTCTTTTTGTGGTCACAGCCCACGAAGAGTCCTGGTGTCCTCCTCTGCCACTATTTCCTGATGTTCCCCATAATGGCACACTCCATCAGTGTGGTTAGTGCCTCTTGGGCATTCCGACATCGGGCGTCTGTCTGTGCCTTAGGTTTCAAGGCAGCTACCTGTTCACCTGTGCAGACTTTTACCAAATCTTACAAAGTTGATGTGTTTGCATCTTTGGATGTTTGTTTTGGCCTCAAGGTCTTCCATTCCACTGTTTGCGGTTCCTTGTTTCTTTCCCCTTGGGTGGTATGTTTTGAGTGGATGGCATGTTTGCCCCTTTGCTCCTATTTTTGTTTGCTCACTCCTTATTGAGGCGCTGCTTTGGGACATCCCTATGGTCAAGAATCAGAAGAGCTGTGTCCATCAATGAACGTAAGAGAAAACTGGATTTTTTTTACTACTCCCTTTCTGTGAGTTCATTGACAGAGCACCCACCCCTCTATTTGAGTATTTTATCTTTCTTGCCCTGCTTTGTGACTAACTGGCTTGCCTATAGCAGAGAAGGGGATTATACCAGCTAGGACTGCCCATAGGAGGTGCTGTGTTCTTTTCTGCCTAGTGTCCAACTCCTGTAGGTGGCACTATAAAACCCATGGTCAAGAATCAGAAGAGCTAAAATCAGAGAAAGGGATTTTACAGTGAGGAACAAAAAAGTAATTCCCCCCCCCCCCCCCCCCCCCCCCCCCCCCCCCCCCCCCCCCCCCCCCCCCCCCCCCCCCCCCCCCCCCACCCCCCCCCCCCCCCCCCCCCACCCCCCCCCCCCCCCCCCCCCCCCCAATTTACTAAATGTATGTAGCTATGCATTATGGATGTAATTGTTTCGATTCAGAATTAGTGTTAAAGGGGTTGTAAACCCTAAAAAAAAAAAACCTGCAAGACAAAGGCATAATGAGCTAGTTTGTATAGCATACTAGCTCATTATGAGCTACTTACCTGAGATTGAAGCCCCCGCATCGGTCCTCGTTCACCGCTCCGGTGGCCGACATCGCTTCCTGGAGTTACTTCTGCTGTGATTGGCTGGAGCCGCGAATGACGTCACTCCCGCACATGTGCACGGGAGCCGCCAGTACCGACCAGGCTAACTGAAGCACGTACGTGCCATTGTTTCAATTTGCTTCAGTGCACATGTGACGATGATGTCGGCACATGCAAATACAGGGGATATCTCCTTAACAGTGCAGGTTTAGGAGATGTCCAGGGTAGCTACAGGTAGGCCTAAGTATAAGCTTACCTGTAGTAAAAAGTGGTTGTAAAGGGTTTGCAACCACTTTAAATTCAATCTTATTTTGGAGCCTTGTTAAGCTAGCTGTTCCACAAACTTTCCAGTGAATTATGCTTGCCCTTTAAAATATAACACTTGTACAACACAATTAAATATTTGAAAGGTTAGACTGTAATATTAGGGCTCAACATTAGCACCATTGCAGGCAAAATGTGAAATTGTAAGGGTTTACACAATAGGATAGGTACTTAACAATGGACCGCTCCTTGTAATTCTAAAATCAGTGTTACACTACTTGTTTATCTTGGAAATCCCCTTCAACAACGCAGAGGGACCTGGGCTCTTTACTTTTCTGATTATGATCAGTAACTAAGTTCTTGCGATTACACTGTTTGGCTAGAGGGGCAGAAGGTCTCTTTGGAGGAAGTCTTCCTGTACTAGAGACATTGTTCTTGTGCTTGTCATCTATCCAGTATAAATATTATTACTGCCAGTGAAAATTTTAAGATGAGCCTCTTTATTATGTGTTGTCCTTGATTGTTAAAGTGACACTAAACAATATCCTCATTCTCAAATAATAATCTATATTCATCTCCTACTTAATGGCCTCTAATCTATTTTTCATTAAATCATCTCCTCACTTCTGTTAGTTGCAGCCATGTGCACTGCCCTATTCACACTACAAGTCCTTAGTCCATCTCGGGAGCAAGCAAGAGAGGGTGGACTATGTTCCTACATACAGTGGGACAATGGAGAACAAACAGCCACCCTCTAACAAGAAGTCAGATCACAGCAGCAGAAATTTGGAAAGTCGGAGGAGGCTGTGAGCTATAGCTTTTAGCTTGTTCAATTACGCTTTAACAAAAGGACCTGGAAGCTGATCTGGTTTCTATGCAGAACTGCGCCAGATTTTTCACTCTCCAGTTTTAGTAAATCAATCCCCAATTGCCTATCTCAGGGGCCTGTCCACACTTCATATACAGATAATAAACATTCAGAGATTAGTGTCACTTTAAATTTAAAACTTGAACTGTATTTGGCTGTATTTAGGCTCTTCATCAAGATTGTCATAATTCTAATTTGCATGTATCCAGAAAACCAATGCTATGGGTTATTTCTTGAAATAATATTTAGGAGCCACCCTTGTTTTGGGCACTATGTTTGCAAAATTAAATTACACACAAAAATGGCAACAATCAAAACTTTTCCATTGAAATGTACATTTATCTACATGTTTTTATGGGTGTCAGTTTTTGCAAAACTTTTCTAGCTGCGCTGTACCTTTTTTTTTGTTTTGGATTCATATCTTTTTTTGTTTCAGTGGCGTTCTTTCAAAAATATAAAATTGAAAGAGAGAAACCCCCCTAGGGGTGGGACTTTAAAGGCACCACCACATTAACAAGAAATAGTAGAAAAATTACATAACATGGGTAAAAAAATATATAAATAGCATTCATTTTATTGCCAGGTTCTGTTCACATGGTAAAGAGGTGCGCTGTAAATCCTATGCAAAACACTTGTACACCTGTACATAATTATAACTCTGAAAAATTGCACCCCTAGTGATGTTTTTAATGGATATGCTCCATTTTATCCCTGCAGTTTTATGTAACTGAATATATACAAATAGAAGGTGATCAATATAGCCTGTGCTATTCAAATGTAAATATGTTAGGTGGCCTTCAATCAATGTTGGCAAAGCCTTATATAAAGAATGCATATGGGCTTTTATAATTTCAGTAATTCTTCTTTCCACAGGATGAGATTGCTGACTTTCTCACAGGGGTCTTAAATCGGGCTGAGGGTCATTCTGGTTCTGATCCTCGTGATCTTGATGCAGAGAAGAAGAAGAAGTCCAGAGATTTCTTGAGGAGGGACCTGCCTTTAGATTTGCCAGAGCGGAGCAGCAGACCAGCTTCACCTGGTGCTCGCTTCCCTGCCTCCCCCTCTGGCTCTGAGGTGAGGAAATAAGTTAACATTATCTGGACATAAAAAATACCAGTAATATGACAATAGTGGAACACTATTACAGCCTATTAACGTTGGCTACATGTGCCAACCACAGTGTGAAATTATCTTCCATGTTTTTCAAACTGTGTATGACATGGCATCTTCCTGTATGTTGCTAATACCTGAGGAAACAAAAGCCCTTTTATGCATATACAGCAACTTTATTTTTTAATGTGGTTCATGCATGTTTTTGTGCATTTTACATTTTTTTTATTTTACACGTTTATATGCAAGCTTTATAAGAATCATTCTGGATAGGATTTTTCCACATTGCAGATGCATTCAAAATGGCATAACCGTGCACAATTCACATGTTTACAACTTATTTCAACCGGTTTTCTTTGCACACATATTTACACATATTTATTTTTTTAAGTTTTGCTGCCCCTACAGGAGGATTGAACACTGGCAAACAAAAAAACTGTTGGGCCAGCTCAGGATAACCCCTCCTACTACCAGCATGCCTCAGTTTTTTTTGCTAGTTTCCTAAGAGAATGGACGTTTCCCTTTTATCTATGCTGTGTAAAAGACCACCCTATTTTAGCTTGAACCTTTTTTTTTTTTTTTTTCTTCAATCGGGACTCTTCCTTGCTGCTTTCTGTGATTGCAGCTGTCCTCAGTTTGGCTTTTGGAGCTCTGCATCCTCTGGACTAAACATTATGGAAATAGCCTGGATGTGACCTTCTACATAGGGTGCTTTCAAGTTAGCCACAAAGCCGCCGGCTTTGCTTCAGAGCTTGCCTTGTCTTTTACTTAGTTAGTGGGACAGCCAAGTCAAGCCCCAGGAGCTCCTTTAAGTATATGTCACAAAGCACCTTTACATTTCTGGGTTACTCACCGGTTTCCACCGCAGAAGAGTTAATGCTGTGCAGCTAAGCATTGACATCATCTGCTCGGTTTTTCCCCACCTTACAGCTTTGAGAAAGCATCTTTACACTGCTGGTCTTGCTTAGCAAAGTGCCACGATGAACTTCGATCCGTTCATGCTTCCTGCCTACAGTGGCTTTGGTCACCTCCAGCCACCCACCCTTCACCTGCTACTGCCATCTGGGTTTTGTGAGCACCTGAGGACTTATTTTACTTAATCGCCACATGGTCACAACATGCCTAATTTGTAGACGCAGGGGAACGGTCCTCGCATCGACATCCAATCCTCCTGTGGGCAGCAGTATAACTCAATGGTAAAAAAAATTCCTATGTCCCTCAATGGACTCCAAGAATTTCTTTTTACTGTATCCGTGTAACCCTAATTGAAAATATAAATACAAGTGCTTTGCAATCTCAAATAAAGATAACAAAAATGTGCACAAGGTAATGGTGAATGGCAATATAATTGACAATATGATCATTTCCAATAGTGAACAGTGACAAACTTATTAAAGGTGTTAAGTCTTTAACTTCATCCACCACAAGGAGGAATCCCCCAATGTGTTCCACTGCAAAAACCCACTCCAAATGTGTACGTGCCAAACGTGAAGGGTTACCAGAAGGGCATGACCCCCAGTTATGAGTGGTTAAACTGCGCCTGTAAGATATAGCAGTAATACCGCCTGTATGGACTTAGGGTTCTATCATCTCTCCTCAGTTTTCTTCCACAGACTACCCACATTATATGAAAAGGAAAAGAAAGTGCCACGTGCTCCCAGTAGTGTAAACACAGATGGATAACATTTTAATAAAAGGGTTATTAGAACGCATATAACATGCTTCATCATAACACCAATTACTGTTGTTTTGTTTGGCACTGTTATGGAGCCCTAGGTCCATACAGGCGGTGTTACTGCTATATCTAACAGACACAGTGTGACCATTCAGAACTTGGGTAAGTCTTCACTTTTGGCACTCATATAAAGTGGGTTTGCACATTTTTTATCTTTGAGATTAGCACAGCACAAATGTTATTTGTCTATACAGTGCATCTGGAAAGTATTCACAGCGTTTTACTTTTCCCAGATTTGGTTATGTTCCAGCCTTATTCCAAAAATGGAATAAATTCATTATTTTCCTCAAAATTGTACAAACAATACCCCATAATGACAATGTGAAAGAAGTTTGTTTGAAATCTTTGCAATTTATTAAAAGTAAAAAACTGAAAAGAAATCACGTGTATTCACAGCCTTTGCCACGACACTCAAAATTGAGCTTAGGTGCATCCTGTTTCCACTGATCATCCTTGAGATGTTTCTACAACTTGATTGGAGTCCACCTGTGTTAAATTCAGTTGATTGGACATGATTTGGAAAGGCACACACACCTGTCTATATAAGGTCCCACAGTTTAACAGTGCATGTCAGAGCACAAACCAAGCCATGAAGTCCAAGGAATTGTCTTTAGACCTCCGAGACAGGATTGTATCAAGGCACAGATCTAGGGAAGGGTACAGAAAAATTTCTGCAGCATTGAACGTTCTGCAGCGTTGAAGTAATGAGCACAGTGGTCTCCATCATCCGTAAATGGAAGAAGTTGGTACCACCAGCACTCTTCCTAGAGCAGGCCGCCCAGCCAAACCGAGTGATCAGGAGAGAAGGACCTTAGTCAGGGAGGTGACCAAGAACCCGATGGTCACTCTGACAGAGCTGCAGCATTTCTCTGTGGAGTCAGGAGAACCTTCCAGAAAAACAACTATCTCTGCAGCACTCCACCAATCAAGCCTGTATGGTAGAGTGGCCAGGAAGAAGCCACTTCTTAGTAAAAGGCACATGACAGCCTGCCTGGAGTTTTTCAAAAGTCACCTGAAGGACTCTCAGACCATGAGAAACAAAATTGGCGTCATGTCTGGAAGAAACCAGGCACTGCTCATCACCTGGCCATTACCATCACTACAGTGAAGCATGGTGGTGGCAGCAGTATCATGCTGTGGGGTTGTTTTTCAGTGGCAAGAACTGGGAGACTAGTCAGGATCGAGGGAAAGATGAATGCAGCAATGTACATAGACATCCTTGATGAAGACTTGCTCCAGACTGCTCTATAGACGTCAGACTGGGATGAAGGTTCATCTTCCAACAGGACAACAACCCTAAGCACACAGCCAACATAAGAAGGGATTGGCTACATGTAAACTCTGTGAATGTCCTTGAGTGGCCCAGCGAGAGCCCAGACTTGAACCTGATTGAACATCTCTGGAGAGATCTGAAAATGGCTTTGCACCGGCGCTCCCCATCCAACCTGATGGAGCTTGAAAGGTCCTGCAAAGAAGAATGGGAGAAACTGCCCAAAAATAGGTGTGCCAAGATTGTAGTATCATACCTAAAAAGACTTGAGGCTGTAATTGGTGCCAAAGGTGCTTCAACAAATGAGCAAAGACTGTAAATACTTATGTACATGTGATTGTTTGTTTGTTTTTTTTTTGTTTTTTTTTTTTATATATAAATTTTCAGATTTCAAACAAACTTCTTTCATGTATGGGGTATTGTTTGGAATAAGGCTCTAACATAACAAAATGTGGAAAAAGTGAAGCGTTGTGAATACTTTCTGGATGCACTGTATGTTAACCACTTCTTGACCATCCACTGTATATGGTATATACGCCATTACTTTGATGCTATATACCGTGGTTATGTCACCAGCTAGCTGCCATAACCCTGTTTTTTTTTTTTTTTTTTTTAAACTGTGGGCGATCCTCTTTTACATAAAAGTGGTCCCAGCAGCAGATTCCCCACGGGATCACTTTTATGGGCAGCTGGAGAGGTGCTCAAAACCACCAGCCCCCCGAACCCCTGCCGCTTCTTGGCAGTTTCCCCCCCACTTACCAGAGCCGTTGGTAAAGGGGGAATCGATCCAATCCCCTGGAGCGATGTGCAGTAAACCCACTCGTCTCTATGCCCTTGGAGGATCGGAGCGATGTCTGACGTCACTTTCGCCTAATGGCCTTAATTTTTTTTAATCAAAAACAGCAGAAAAATGGCGCCTGAGTCAGTGTGATAGTAAAAGCAAGTAACACTTTATTCAGATACACTTACATAAAAGTATCTTGCAAGCTGCACACTGGGTGGATGTGGATCATCAATCAAGCAGTCAGCCGTCACAAGGCATGAGAAGACCACTGTGGGGATAAGCTTAGACCTGCCATATGGAGGTGTATAACCAGCAGCGTCTCTAGCTCTCACACCTGCTCTCACAGAGCTAGCAAGAGACCAAATCAGGACGGGGCGGGCCACAACGCGTTTCCGAGGCGCTGCCTCCTTCAGTCAGAAACTCAGGTTGTGAGAACTGGATCCACATCCACCCTGTGTGCAGATTGCAAGATACATTTTTGTAAGTGTATCTGAATAAAGTGTTACTTGCTTTTACTATCACACGGACCCAGGTGCCCTCTTTCTGCTGTTTTTGTTTGTCCGACGGAACTCCCATTTCCTGCTGAGGAGCTGCTGGTGACTGTGTGTGCAATCCCCATCCACCTGTGGATCCATCCATCCTGTGGACTTCTGCTTGATATCCCACACTACTATGGACTGTATGGACTAATTCTTATTAATTCATTTTGGGTATATCTTGTTGTCCCCCCCGTTATTGATCCCTTTTGATCCACCCTATAGCTGCCAGTGAGCGCTGACTCACAGACTAACTGACAGTTTTGTGTGATATATTGCTTCATTTTTTTTATCAGTAAATGTAAAATTACTCTTTATTTTTTTTTGCTTTTAAGTGTAAATGTGAGATCTGAGGTTCTATTACAAAGGATGTTTCCATTCCTTGTAACTGGAATAAAGGTGATCACATTTTTTTTTTTTAAAGAGACCGTGTAAAAAGAAAAGAAATGTACAGCACCCCGTCCCTCCGAGCTGCGCACAGAAGTGAATGCATACGCAAGTCGCACCCACATATGTAAACGGTTTGACATAAAATAGTACAACGACCACCATTTTATTCTCTAGGGTCTCTGCTAAAAAAAAAAATAATATATATATATATATATATATATATATATATATATTTATATATATATATATATATATATATATATATATATATATATATATATATATATATATATATATATGTTTGGGGGTTTTAAGTAATTTTTTAGCAAAAAAAATACAAATTTAAACTTGAAAAACAAGTTGTGCTGGCTGCTTTTCTTATACAATGTCTGGAATTTTTCTATTTTCACTTTGGACCATAAGCACTGGTTCATTTTTATTTTTTTGTAGTGATATGTTAGACTTTTAACAAAATTATTACTGCCATTTAGTGGGGGTTGGGCTAGGGCTAGCTGCCTCCATATCACTGATCACCCCCTCGGGTGTTTATATCCTGAGTCTTTGTTCTCCTCATTAAAAAGGAAAATAAATGCATCCCTTGTATCCTTTTGAGTGCATTGATTTGAAGTATAGTAAATCACAAATAGTTTTTTTTAGAATTTTTGTTGTATTTTATGTTTATTAACTTGACAATCTCCTCGCTCAGTGATGGATAACAGTATTTTTTTTTTTTTACTTTTCATTTCTTTAAGGATATGTCTAGCAGTCCTACATCCAGTCCTAAGACTAAATTAACAGCCGCACCCCATAAACCAGGGCAAACAACATTACCACTGAAGACCACAATGAGACCAGGAACCACTGTAAATCCAAAAACTCAAGGTATGGTATACACTCTAAATAGTTTGTTTAGACAGGATTTTTTCCAACAAACATTTCAGTCTTCATTATTTCTAACAGCAATATTTTTCCGTGCTGAGTTTAGTAAAGTGTTTTGTGCCTGGATTTTAGTAATCCTGTGCTGGGTGGATGCTCTCAGTGCTTCCTATAGGATATCCATGTGTTTCCACTCTGTTTGGCAGACTGTTTCCATTTGAGAATCCTGTTTTTAAGATGACATTGGAAATTAATTACATATTATTTTATTTTTTTCTCCTCCCTTAATGCATTGTGCATTTTGTCTTCCAGCCCAGTTTGCAGCTTTCCTGAAACAAAACATGCTGGTGAGGAAGTCTCTCCCTGCAGGTTCATCCTCTTGTGTATTTGGTGAGTCTTCTCATTTGAATGCCCCCATTTTGCACAGCACAGAAAATATTACTTGGGGCATTGTTTATTCAACGGGAAACACATTGGGGGGGGGGGGGGGCATTTAATAATTATGCAACACAGCACAGTCAATGCTAAGCAGGAGCAACAAGACAGATTTATTATAATTATGCAGATTTATATATAAATTTATCCCCTGCTTCTTTGGAGTAACACAGTGACAGAATAATACTTGCTTTTGGCCACTTCTTCATCATTGTGCATGTGTATTGTGTGACAAATCTGACTCAGACCTCAAAACGGTCTCATTTGGCTATACATAATAAAGGGAGCACGGGTCACAAAAAAAGATAAAAAGCACAGCCTGATTTCTGTCTGATTGTGTTGCTAATATGTTTTTCTTCCTTAACCACTTTTCTACCACAGCCATTTATTTTTTCAGATTTTGCACATTCGGTCCCTTGCACACAGTAGTTTTTGGGTGCTGGGAGGCATGGGTGCAGCATTCGGCTCTTTTGCCCGCACCATTTCAAAGTCTATGGCAGGGGTATGGGGGCTGAATGCTGTACCAATTGTAGGTCATGTTTAGGCCCCTATGGGTTTAGGAACAAATGCCCAGAACTCAGGTACCACTTGGTACAATATTCAGCCCTGTCCATCTGTAGCCTGCTATAGAATTTGTGTAAGGGGCCTTAAAATGCACATTTTAGGCCTGAAAATTAAAATTCGTTAAATCCCGTAAGCGTTATATCCTTTCTGAAAGCCGAGACCCTGAAAATAAAATCACGTTAGATGCAATTTTTTTTTATGTCCCATCATATTAAAACACACATTTAACAAACAGATATTATTAGTAAAAAACCTTATTTTAACGTTAGTGCACAAAAACACAATATATTAGCCCCCCTTTTTCTTGTAAAATGTAAAAAAAAATTAGGTTGCAAAGACTAAATAGATACCTAACATGTCAAGACCTAAAGTTGCATGTGCCAGTGAAACGGCAACAAGCTGGTACCAAAACATGTCCATAGACGAAAACTTTAAAGGTTATTAATTAGAAAGTTAACCATGAATGATGGCCCCAAAAATATTGCATTCACTCTAATTTATATTTAGTTCTTAATGGTAAGTATCATAAATGGTAAGCTTTCCTTTAGAAGATTTAGTTTTAACTCATTATTTATCTGAAATTATTCTGGTGAAGTTGGCTTTAGGCCCTGGGAGGTGAAAAGTCACCTGCAGTCTTAAGCCCCGTCTACACGGGCTGAATGTCAGGAGACAACGGCCGTTTAAAAAAAAAATAAATACGTCCGACATTCGGCCCGTGTGTATGTTTGTCTGTCAGACAGAAGCCAGCCGTACATGCTGAAAAACCAGCAGCCGACTGATTCCCGATCAGCGCTCTCAGCCAGTGGCAGAGCGTGCTGATCGGAGTTTTCTGGCAGGGGTCAGAACACAACAGCTCAGCAGGGTAGATCGCTGAAATAACCTTGCATGGTTAGTACATTGGCTCCGACCAGAGCTGTCAGTTTTTTTTTTTTTTTTGTAGTGTGTACCCAGCTTTTAGCTGGCCATATCTGTTCAGATCTGTTCCTGCTGAACCGGCATCGATTCAAACCATGTCTGAGCAGGCTGGATGTGCCCAAGTTGATTAATCAATTAATCATTGATTAATTAAACCGGCCTGTCAAATTTTACATTTGATTATTGCTAGCGGCTGTTATTTCCCAGGGTTGCAGTAAAGAAAACTGTTCTGTCCATGGCCGGCTTTAAGTAGCCACTTTTGAAAATGACTAACTGTAACGGACATATCTGAGGTTTCAAAAATTGGTTCCTGCTGTTGTGGAACCCTAGTAAAATGTGTTCCACCTAAAAACCAAAAGCAGTGACTAATATCTCTGGGGTACCAAAAATAGTTTTAAAGATCCCACTGCAAACAACCAAATCTTATGCTTTGTGGTTAAATACTTAATTAAATCGACTATCCGCTTCTGTTCCCAGTCCCAGTTTCTTCAGAAACAGACGATAAGGACGACAACAGAGTGCAGCTGAAGAGACCTCCCAGCCCTGGAAACAGCTCTGGAATGAAGCCTTCCAAGCGTCCAAAAATCAAAGTGACTATTGTCTCTCATGGTGACGGAGCAGGAGGAGGCGCCTCTAGCTCACAGGAAGGTCTGTGATTGTGACTAATATACTGTCTGCTGCGAACGTGCTACTTGCCTAACTCTTGTGCTGCTTCACACACCTGTT
Organism: Lithobates sylvaticus; assembly: GCA_028564925.1. Classification (NCBI taxonomy): domain Eukaryota; kingdom Metazoa; phylum Chordata; class Amphibia; order Anura; family Ranidae; genus Lithobates; species Lithobates sylvaticus. Next base: position 119,275,842 of record CM053029.1, on the reverse strand, counting down.
TCCTAGTAGAATAGGTACAGGAAATTAGACTTCTTATCTAACTAACTGAACTGTTCTCCTGACACTGACCTCCTAGGGAATATGGGCATTGGTCCAGCAGCCTCTTGTTTTTGCTTTCATCTGCAGCCCAAGGTTTTCTGTGCTAACTGTATTTCACCACTGAGCACACGCCATAGTAATCATGAGGACCAGAGTGACTTTTGCAGAACTGTATTGTATCCGTAAGATGAATTGCAGGAAGCACAGAACTGACTTTCCCCATCTCCCATAATTAGATCTGAGCAGTTGATGACATTTTGTAAGCAGTGCTGCCCAGCTCAGCCAGTTCAGCTGCCCCAGTTTTAAGATGGCCACAGTTTACAGATCACTAAGGGGTAATTTACTACCAGAGTTTTTGCATTTGCCCCACCATTCTGACCATTGTGGCTCTTTCCTTTAAGTGCCTCTTGGTCATTTCAACATTAAGCAACCATTTTCCAAATCTACAGAGCTGCCACCTGGTCGTGTTCTCTCAGATAGATGTCGTGGCCTCATCTGATGCAAACTTTGAGTGTTAGGTCTTTCTGGTGGGTCTTTAAAGCTGCAGATAGTCCAGAACTTTCTCTAGATTTTCCTGAGCCTGTAAGCATTTGTTTGCTGTGTTCTCCACCCCTCATTTGGATTGCTTTTGGGCTTACCAAAGTTTAAAGACATCTATGTTCCTCACTGGATGAGAAGGAGTGATGATTTTTGTAAAATCCTATTCTTGCAGTCAATGGAGGGATGCAGGTTCCATCCCTCCTGTATTTATGATAAAAAAAAATTTGGCTACTCACTGTGATGGAAAATCATTGGGCCTCGTGCACACAGGATGTTTTGCTAACTTCTGGAAACACTTCTTCCTGGCAGCAGCGTTTTGTCAGAAAAAACACAAGGCGCTTGTAAACGCATGTAACGAGTTTAGACGTGTTTATAGGTGTCAAGCGCTTGGGCATTAATTAAATTCATTGGCCAAAATAATAATGCATTCTGGCTATTAAAATTCTCGCTCATGCACTAAATGCACCTAGCGGTAACGCGCATTTAGATGTGTTTACAATCGTTTTTTCCTGCCAAAACACTGCTGCTCCTAGACACATGGACAGTGAGGTTTTTGAGGCCTTAGCGACGCATCAAAAACAGGTATTCTTCCTTTAACATGCTTAACCACTTCCGGACCGCCCACTGCGGCAGAACGGCCTGGCTGCGCGAAACAACGTACCTGTACGTCGTTTCATGCATGAGATACTGTGAGCAGATCCCCGTTCTGACGGGACAAGATGGAGATCTCTGTTCCTAATGATCAAGAACAGCGATCTCTGTGTTGTCCCAGTGAGCTTATACCCCACACAGAACACACCCAGGGGACACAGTTAACCCCTTGATTGCCCCCTAGTGTTAACCTATTCCTTGCCAGTCTCATTTACACATTGATCAGTGCATTTCTTTTAGCACTGAACACTGTATTGGTTTCACTGGTCTACAAAAAGTGTCAGGGTCAGATTTTTTCGCTGCAATGTCGCAGTCCTGTTAAAAATCGCAGACCGCCATCATTACCAGTAAAAAACAATACATTTTTTTGTAAAAGTCCATAAATCTGGCTTTTTTTTATATTGGAATAAGATATTGTCAAATGTAAGTTAAACTAATGCTAATTTTTAAAGATGTAAATGTACGTCATAACATTGCCATGTAAGATGTAATTGTTTTCTTTTCTTTTTTTATGCAGCCTCAAAGTCTTCATCTTCACCAGTGATTGGTCAGTCTACAATGGGTACAAAAGAGATCTCCAGTCTGCTTACTTCATCTAAGTAGGTTTTGTGCATCTACCTTGTCATTCGTGTCAACTTAAATGTTGCCAGTCATTATAATTCGTAAAGGATGTTTTAATACAGAATCGTAATTCAACTGCTATTCTCAATGTCAGTCATAAAGGTTTTTTTAATGTGATGAAACCTTTGCAGCTGTCGCTCTGGGTATTTTAATTTTGTATATCTCTGGGTCTCATCACTGAATTTGTGAAATATTGAATATTATATTCCACCTTAACACCAAAAAATTAAATTCCCAACACCCTCCCCACCCCTCTGGTCTTAACTGTGTTTATCTGCTGTGCCAATAACTTTCCACCTCCCTTGTGTACTGATGTACCTATCCATACGCTTTCCAACTCTGTACACAGCCACAGAGGCTGTGTAGCAGCATAATGGTGGAAATGTCTATTGCTGTCTCTTCTTGCTTAAAGAGGTGTTCTGGGGGAATAAAAAGCCAGTTGGCCGGGGGAGGAGGAGGAGGAAGCCCCGCGGTGACGCCGCAGCCGGACTCCCGGAAGTGGGAAAGGATACCTGTCAAAGACAGGTATCCTGTCCCCCCACCCCCCCCCCCCCCCGAAAGGTGCCAATTGTGACACCAGAGGGGGGGGAGGAATCCGATGAGCGGAAGTTCCACTTTAAGGTGGAGCTCTGCTTTAAAGCAGACCTACAAGTGAAAGTACCACTCATCCTCATTTGCATAAGATTTTTAAGAATTTATTGTATATGCTTAATTTAAAACATTTTTGTACATGATTTATTTAATTTATGAATTGTTGCACATATTTATTTTATAATTTGTTGCACGTTTTTTTACACATCTGTTTGGCTAATTTTAACAGGATGAAATGGTTTATATTTAGTGATAGAATTGTTACATATTCCCATTTTATTATATTGTCAATGGACTGTTGTCAGTAGGGTTCAAACCCACAGCTGTGTTGCACCAAGTACAAAAGGATCTTCCCTGGTAGAGATGGTAAGAGTGTAGAGTAACCGAACTGGTATCACCAGTTATACCCAGCTTCATCAGGGGCACTCCCCAAATATTGTGGGGAGTTTAGAGCATTTACCTATGCTTTTGACCGCCTGTTCTGTACATACCCCTGCTGAGGAAAATAATTTGTCGCCCGCGTCCCTGGGCCCAGATGGACAATATCAGGACCTTGCTGCAGAAGATCAGGGAGAGCCTGTAAGCTTACTGATTAGCATTACATCATGTGGGCAGGTCACCTAGTATCTGGTAGTGATGCTGGTAGGTTTTTCTACAGATCCAGGACAGTGATCCGGGGGGGGGGGGGGGGTGTGGTTGTATCCCCGAAGGCCCCTATTTCTTGCAGCCTTAGCCTGGTGAGTGCACCCTTGTGATAAATTCCCCATGTGGCTGTCTCCATTGCCAGTGTACTTTTACTGCAGGCCCATAGGGTGCTTTGCTGCTGCTGGAAGGGTAGGCTGTGTGGGCGGCCTATGTTTGGTGTTAACTTATTCTGCTGCATGCCTCAGTCTTCACTGCTATTGTGATATCAGTGGAGAAGGGAGTTGGTTCTGGCCGCACAGCACGCACATACACTGCCACATGTGCAGCCACATTTTGGGGTCCCCAGCATCTGATACATGGGGAAGCATTCCTGTAGCAGTGGATGTATTTCCGATTTGGGATGAGGCTTGTATCTCTCAGAAAACCATGGCAGAATACAGGCAGCAAGATCGGGGGACAAACAGATGGGCTCTCAAATCCTTTCTTTGCACAGGGAATGCCCCCTGCATAATTTGACCTACCTACAGGGTCGGATTAGTTTGGAGTCCCTGCTCTTATCCGGTCTTTCCACTGTTTCAGAGACTTGTCCCTTCGATTTCTCCCTGTCTGGGGAAGAATTTTTAGCAGCCATCTCTGGATTGGACAAACCGCTCTCAGGGGTTCTCACTGGGTTGAAATGCCTAGACGTAGATGTGGGCACTCTTTCTCCTTCCCTTTTGTGAGAGGACGAGGTCTCAGAAGGATTATCCTTTGGACGCAGATGTGGGAGAAAGGGAAACAAATTAGGAGTCCTCTTTTGAAGACAAACACGAGTCCTGGCATGTCTCAGGCACAGAGGACCGCGGTTGTGGGTTCTTTTTTTTTTTTTTTTGTGCGGATGCAGTCAGAACTAACGCCTGATATTCCATCCTGCTTTACAACTGCTGGCTTTGACAGCATGACTATTGAGTCCCATGTCTTAAGAATCTGGTGTTTCTGGGAAATGGCAGGGCAAGAAAGCTGACCTCCAGTAGGGTGTGCCATCACACTTGGATTACTTATTTTGGCTGGTGTGAGACTCATAAGTTTCATCCCTGGCATTGTATCACAGGGCTCTTCTCCTGTCTGGTCTGGAGTTGTCTCTGGCCTTGAGTACTATCAAGGGCCAGATTATTTCAGCCTTTACTATTCTGTTTCAGGGGCTTATTGTGTCTCTCAACCTGATAGAGATGTTTATACAAGAGGTCGTGCAGATTGTTCCAACTGTCAGGTCTCGGTTGTCCCTGCTGAATGGCCATTACTTTGGCTGGTCAGAGTGGCCATTACTTTGGCTGGTCAGGTCTCGAAGTTTGCTACCCTCTCTTGTAAATAACATCTTGTTTTCCACTGAGATAAGGTAGTGTTGAGGCCTCAACCATAATTTTTGCCTAAGATGGTGTCGTCTTCTTTTCACCAGAACCAGGTCACTGTGTTACTTACTTTCTTTTTATCTGAATCCCAGACACCCTGAAGAGAAATTTCTTCACTCCTTGGACATGGCCCCAACATTGTGCGGGCTTACCTTAACTCCGTGGCTTTGTTTTGGCAGTCTGGTTGTGTTTGGCCTTGTAGGGGCAGGCTGTTTCCCAATCCACTATTTCTCATTGGATTTAGTAACTGTGACGGACCTCGTACCCAAGATGTCCGCCGTAAATGCTTCCTCTGTCCGGTACCATACAATCCAAGACCCCTTAGCTCACCCAGTCACCAGACAACACCAGTGTGGGGTACATCGGGAATGAATCTTTATTTTACATGTCACACATATATACAGCCAGATGACTAAAGCCTAACCTAATTAGCATGAGCTAATTATCTTAATCAACACTGGGCTCCATCATTCAATTGCAGGGTTAATTAGCACACACAACAATAGGTGAAACACTCTTACAAGCCAGACTATACTCAATTACATAACAGACAGGCTGTCTGGAGTTCATGACATTAGCGTCTCTTGCTAATATGCCAAATACACATACAGATTCTATGTGTATTGGGGGGCCAGCATGGACCTGAATCCAAGTAACACCAGCTCAGGGATCCCAGGCTTGCAGCTCAAAGAGCACTGTTCCCCCAAATGCCAGGGCCCATAATCGCAAGGTAATAGATTCGCATTCAGTCCCCTCCAACAGCCTGTGTCCCAGCCAGGTCTGTCACATTTCTCCCCTTTCGGCAGGAGACTAACACAGGAGGAGACCCCAGACGGGTTGACTCCGAAGTTAGTCAGTGGTTCCAGTCCTCTAATGCTGTGATCCACACAGTACCCCAAACAAATTGTTCCAAACAGAGCACGACTCACCCAGCCAACTTCTGCCTCTCTCATAGAACATATCCGCCGCTGGGGAGAGGCCTGGACTGGCCCTTCTCCCTGGAGTCTTTTCAGCCGCTGGAGAGAAGACAGGGTGACTGGGCTCACTCCATCATGCTGTTGGGGATCTGGGCCGACAGCCCAGCATCCCTGGGGTATACAGGTGGGGACTGCAGTCCCATCCCCCTTTACAGGAAATCTGCCCTCTGTTAGTTGTGGGCAGAGGCCAGCAGCACTTTGTTCCGTTGCCAGCAGTGCAGGTGGGTGTAGGAGCTTCCCTACATCATCTCCTCCAGCTAACTGTTGGGGAGAGAGGCCGACTGCCCCAGCTCCCTGGAACTCCGCAGCTGTTGCTGGTGCTGGACAGTAGGGGTGCAACGGATCGTCGCCGATCCGTGATCCGAACGGGCCACCCCGTTCGGATCGGCACACCCCGCGATCCGCGGCCTCGGCCTTAGGAAAGGCCGCGGCTTCGGCCTAGCTCCGGAGCGGCGGCGGCCATCTTTGTACACCCGGCGGCCTTAGGAAAGGCCGCGGCTTCGGCCTAGCTCCGGAGCGGCGGCCATCTTGGTACACCCGGCCACTGTTTACAATGTGATCGCTCCGTCAAATTTGACGGAGCGATCACTTGTAAACATACCCTGCATTACCCAGCCAATATCCTGCATTAACCCTGCATTAACCCTGCATATACTCTGCATTAACCCTGCATATACTCTGCATTAACCCTGCATATACTCTGCATTAACCCTGCATATACTCTGCATTAACCCTGCATATACTCTGCATTAACCCTGCATATACTCTGCATTAACCCTGCATATACTCTGCATTACCCAGCCAATACTCTGCGATACTCTGCATTACCCAGCCAATACTCTGCGATACTCTGCATTACCCAGCCAATACTCTGCGATACTCTGCATTAACCCTGCATATACTCTGCATTACCCAGCCAATACTCTGCATTAACCCTGCATATACTCTGCATTACCCAGCCAATACTCTGCATTAACCCTGCATATACTCTGCATTACCCAGCCAATACTCTGCGATACTCTGCATTAACCCTGCATATACTCTGCGATACCCAGCCAATACTCTGCGATACCCAGCCAATACTACAGTGGGGAGAGGATGTGGATATTACAGTGGGGGAGATGACGTCGATATTACAGTTGGGGAGATGACGTGGATATTACAGTGGGGGAGATGACGTGGATATTACAGTGGGGACTATATGGTGGCGGAATTTTCACAGGTTTTTGCAAATTCAATTATTATTTGCTGATCCGAAAAATGATCCGATCCGTGACTCCTGATCCGAGGATCGATCCGATCCGTGAGTTTTTTTGATCCGTTGCACCCCTACTGGACAGGGGTGGGCAGCACTCTGCCCTGTTGTCAGCACTTCTGCTGGGGACTCCACATCCTCCGCTCTGGTTAACCGTTGGGGCAGGAGGCTGGCTTCCTCCACTCCCAAATTGTGTAGCTGCCATTGGGAGGGGGAGCCAGCTGCTTCCTTTTCCATTCCCTCATCTGGCTGCTGGGATGACATGTCTGTGGTATTGTCTCCCAGGTGCACGGATCTTTGCTGGGGAGGAAAGACCGCTTTCTCCCCCCTGGCCGACTGTTGAGGAGGGACAACAAACACCTCCTCTCCCTTCTCCCCCTGTATCTGCTGCTGGGAAGTGATCGCCACCTTCTCACCCTGAGCCTCCAAAACTGACACAGGTGTGGGGCAGAGGTCTTGGACCCTCTGTCCGGTGACCAGCGCTTCAGCTGGGGAAGTTCCTTGTAACTCCCCAGATACTGCTGTAGATGCTGGGCAGAAGTTAGCAGAGCTCTGCCCTGTTGTCAGCACTTCAGGTTTGGGGACGGCAATCTCCAAAGTTTCCACTGCCGATTCTCTTGTATGCTGCTGGACAGGCATATTCCTCCATCCAACCTCGTTTTGTGCAGTAACAGGTTTGTCAAGGTCAGTCAGCACTTGCTGCATCCGCCATAAGACCTCTGCATCCATAGCTGCGGGGGCAGGTGGGCAAAGCACTCTGTTACTATGCCACATTGCTGACTCTTCAGCCAGGATTTCAGAGCTGTCTGCTGGTATTTCCTGATAGTCCCAGGCAAAGGGAGCCCCACCCTGCTGCTGAGCAGTGTCTAGCAGCTGTATGTAGGCAATCTCCAGCTCCCATTCCTGAGCGGCCAGGAACTCCAAATCTTCCTGTGCCCAGTGCACTTCCGAGACGTTCAATCTTTGCTCTCTGTGCTCCATTTTTCCTCCAAACGCCACTCCAGATCACTCCCAAAGTCGGGGTCCTCGGACAGCCTCCAGTACAACAATCCCAGGCCATTATAATCAAAGCCTTCCGTGGGCCTGTCATCCGCTGTCCACGGGCACACTTGGGCTACATACCACCGGAGGGCTCTGTAGCTCTCGTCCAAACGCATTTCTGCCCGGATCAGCCTGCTTAACTCAGCTGTCCACTCCTGCTTCGGTTGTTCCCCCAATAACAACATTCGTACTTCATACTGCGACCAGTACCTTACATGGATGGAGGGGAGAACTTTTCCCTGGTGTCGCTGCTCACAGGCTAGCGCTTCTTTCCAGAGTTGTAGGCGAACAGAATCATACCATCCCAGCAGGACCTGCACCGATACTGGTCCTCTGTGCTGTATCCGCATCTCTCGCAACCTCCTTCCGAATTCCTCTTCCATGACGTATCTGTACCTCTGCTATCCGGGCCTTGGATCCAGGTGATGGTTTGGATGTGTTCACGACAAGGAAGCACGATCCCACTGCTGCCGCCAATTGTGACGGACCTCGTACCCAAGATGTCCGCCGTAAATGCTTCCTCTGTCCGGTACCATACAATCCAAGACCCCTTAGCTCACCCAGTCACCAGACAACACCAGTGTGGGGTACATCAGGAATGAATCTTTATTTTACATGTCACACATATATACAGCCAGATGACTAAAGCCTAACCTAATTAGCATGAGCTAATTATCTTAATCAACACTGGGCTCCATCATTCAATTGCAGGGTTAATTAGCACACACAACAATAGGTGAAACACTCTTACAAGCCAGACTATACTCAATTACATAACAGACAGGCTGTCTGGAGTTCATGACATTAGCGTCTCTTGCTAATATGCCAAATACACATACAGATTCTATGTGTATTGGGGGGCCAGCATGGACCTGAATCCAAGTAACACCAGCTCAGGGATCCCAGGCTTGCAGCTCAAAGAGCACTGTTCCCCCAAATGCCAGGGCCCATAATCGCAAGGTAATAGGTTCGCATTCAGTCCCCTCCAACAGCCTGTGTCCCAGCCAGGTCTGTCACAGTAACTAATTTCTATATAATTTAGAACAAGGTTCCACCTTCTCCAGTCCAGTCCCATTCTACCGGGAGTGTCCGTGCTTCCTGGGCGATTCAGCATCAAGCTTCAGCTGTTAAAGTTTGTAATGCTGTTACCTAAGGTACTAAGTTTTTATTAGGTAGACCTTTTCACCTCTGTGGACATCTGTTTTGGGCAGAAGGTGCAGCAGACAGCTCTGTGTTTTTCTCTCTTCTGTTGTTCTTGGGTTTGTTGCAGTGTTGCCCACCCCTCCTTGTTAAATGCTTTGGGACATTCCAAGTAGTCTGACACAGTCAGAAACCCGGTGTCCCTTGAATGTATGATTTAAAAAAAAGTTAGGTTTTTGGTTTACCTGTAAAAAAAAAAAACATTTCTTGGAGTACATAACAGGACAAAGGGATCCCTCCCCTCTTGCATGGTTCCTCATTGGTTGCTACAAAACAGGGGCTGTGCTGGGGGTATTATGCTTGGGGGGGTAAACCTGCTTCTTTTTTTGGCCAGTGTCCATCCACCTATAGCAGCATAACCCAAGTAGTCATGAATAAGAAGAAACCCTGTGTCCCATGATGTACTTCAACAAAAGTATTTTGCAGGTAAACTGAAAGTAATAATTTTATTGATATCGGCACAGCAATTATTGATTTCTCTGTGCTCCCACTGTTTATAATGACTAGTCGGGGTTTAACCCTTGCTGCTATGCAGTACAGGTTGTGAGTACCCTTATGGAATATACTTCACAAAACATAGTGGATCATCACAAGGAAATGGGTCAGCAGCCTTACCTGCTTACACTCAACTAATGGCTCAATGGGGTACGAGGTCAGTAACATTACCCCAAAATAACAAATTCTGCTAGTCCTGACTGCTTTCCCAATATGCTGACATATTCACCAGGCTTAAGGATACAATTTTAATCCTTATTGATGCAGTACTCACTTACTTTGCCTTAAAGCAGCTTGCACTGACATGGCCAAAGGTTATCAGCCTAGGTTCACTAATGATGCCTCAGCCCAACAAAACCTTTTCTGTTACCACCACTTGACCACTGGGCACTTAAACACCCTTAATAACCAGACCAATTTTCAGCTTTCGGTGCTCTCACACTTTGAATGACAATTACTCATTCATACAACACTGTACCCATATGAAATTTTTGTCACTTTTTTTTCACACAAATAGATTTTTGCTTTTTTTCACACAAATAGAGCTTTCTTTTGGTGGTATTTAATCACCTCTGGGTTTTTTATTTTTTGCGCTATAAAAGAAAAAATGACTGAAAATTCAGTAAAAAAAAAAAATGAATTTTTCTTCGTTTTTGTTATAAAATTTAGCAAATTTGTAATTTTTCTTGATAAATTTTGGCCAAAATTTATACTGCTACATATCTTTGGTAAAAATAAGTACAAATTGGGGTATATTATTTGGTCTTTGTGAAAGTTATAGAGTCCACAAGCTATGGTGCCAATATCTGAAAATTGATCACACCTGAAGTACTGACGGCCTATCTCATTTCTTGAGACCCTAACATGCCATAAAAGTACAAATACCCCCCAAATGACCCCTTTTTGGAAAGAAGACATTCCAAGGTATTTAGAAAGAGGCATGGTGAGTTTTTTGAAGTTGTCATTTTTTCCCACAATTCTTTGCAATATCAAGATTTTTTTTTAATTTTTTTTTTTTTTCACAAAATTGTCATATTAGCAGGTTATTTCTCACACACAGCATATGCATACCACAAATTACACCCCAAAACACATTCTGCTATTACTCCTGAGTACGGCGATACCACATGTGTGAGACTTTTACACAGCGTGGCCACATACAGAGGCCCAACATTCAGGGAGCGCCATCAGGTGTTCTGGAGCACCCAGGCCAATTCTGACATTTCTCTCCTACATGTAAAAATCATCATCATTTATTTGCTAGAAAATTACATAGAACCCCAAAATATTATATATGTTTTTTTAGCAAAGACCCTAGAGAATACAATGGCGGTCGTTGCAACTTTTTATCTAGCACGGTACTTGCGCAGCAATTTTTCGAACGTGTTTTATTTGGAAAAAAAATGTTTTGTGCTTTACAAAAAACAAAACTGTAAATTTAGCCCAATGTTTTTGCATAATGTGAAAGATGAAGTTACGCCGAGTAAATAGATACCCAACATGTCACGCTTCAAAATTGCACACACTCGTGAAATGGCGCCAAACTTCGCTACTTAAAAATCCCCATAGGCTTTAATTTTGTTTACTGGTTACATGTTTTGAGTTACAGAGGAGGTCTAGGACCAAAATTATTGTTCTCGCTCTAACGTTCGCAGCGATACCTCACATGTGTGGTTTGAACACCGTTTTCATATGTGGGCGGGACTTACGTATGCGTTCGCTTCTGCGTGCGAGCACACGGGGACAGGGACGCTTTAAAAAAATATATATATATTTTATTGTTCATTTTACTTTATTTATTTTAGTTTGACCCTTTTTTTCCCCCCAAAAAATTTTTTTGATCACTTTTATTCCTATTACAAGGAATGTAAACATCCCTTGTAATAGGAATATGGCATTACAGGTCCTCTTTACAGTGAGATATGGGGTCAATAAGACCCCACATCTCACCTCTAGGCTGGAAAGCCTGAAATAAAAAAAAAAAAAACGATCCTGGCTTTGATCGTAGCGAGTATCGCAGGGTATTGTTGGGTATTGCAGGGTATGGCAGAGTATCGCAGGGTATGGCAGAGTATCGCCGGGTATGGCAGAGTATCGCCGGGTATGGCAGAGTATCGCCGGGTATGGCAGAGTATCGCCGGGTATGGCAGAGTATCGCAGGGTATGGTAGAGTATTGCAGAGTATCGCCGGGTATTGCAGAGTATCGCCGGGTATTGCAGAGTATCGCCGGGTATTGCAGAGTATCGCCGGGTATTGCAGAGTATCGCTGGGTATTGCAGAGTATCGCCGGGTATTGCAGAGTATCGCCGGGTATCGCCGGGTATTGCAGGGTATCGCCGGGTATGGCAGAGTATCGCCGGGTATGGCAGAGTATCGCCGGGTATGGCAGAGTATCGCCGGGTATGGCAGAGTATCGCCGGGTATGGCAGAGTATCGCCGGGTATGGCAGAGTATCGCCGGGTATGGCAGAGTATCGCCGGGTATGGCCGAGTATCGCCGAGTATCGCCGGGTATGGCAGGGTATGGCAGAGTATCGCAGGGTATGGCAGAGTATCGCAGGGTATGGCAGAGTATCGCAGGGTATGGCAGGGTATGGCAGGGTATGGCAGAGCATCGCAGGGTATGGCAGAGCATCGCAGGGTATGGCGGGGCATCGCAGGGTATGGCGGGGTATGGCAGAGTATTGCGGGGTATGGCAGAGTATTGCGGGGTATGGCAGAGTATTGCGGGGTATGGCAGAGTATTGCGGGGTATGGCAGAGTATTGCGGGGTATGGCAGAGTATAGGGGGGTATGGCACAGTATTGGGGGGGATGGCAGAGAATCCATCCATCCATGCTCAGCCATCCCTCCATACCCTGCAATACCCAGCAATACACTGCAGGCTATTGCTGTGTATTGCAGGGTATGGAGGGATGGCTGAGCATGGATGGATGGATCGGTGGTGGCAGAGCAGGCTGTGGGCACTACAGATCCCGCCCACAGCACTGCTGCCACCGATCCCTCCCCCTCTCCTCTCATACTGTACCGATCGGTACAGAGAGAGGAGGAGAGAGGAACCGGCGTCATCAAATGACGGCCGTTTGCTTACATGTGATCACTCCGTCATTTGACGGAGCGATCACGTGGTAAACGGCCGCGATGAGCGGCCGTTTACCGTGATCCATGATCCGCCGGGTCCTCTGGACCCGGCGATCATGGATGCTCTCGAGTGCGCGCACCAGGGGGCGCGCAAGAGCAGAATTCTGTGAGGCCGTTAATTAACGGCCTCCCAGAGTTAAGCAACCGCCCTGTAGCCGTTTTTTTTCGGCTATGGGCCGGTTGTTAACTGGTTAAACCTGTGACCCGGGATATGGGCATTCAAGTATTTACATATTCTTAAATGAGCTTTAAAACAAGCTTCCACTGACCTTTTTTTTAGCTGCATGCACTGTAGAGCAATTCTTCTTGAAAGTTCACAGCATAAGTTGTTATTCTTTGAGCAGCTCAGCTGTCTCTGTCCTCACCCCCTTCCCCAAAGCTTCTGCTGTATGTTCACATAAGAGATGCGGAAATTGGAAAGCTGCTGAGTCACTGCTAATGGGGTGAGGTGAGCTACCGTAGTAACAGAGAATCACTTGAAGGACTTCAGTGTTTCTGCCGTTTTTGTTTGTTTTTTAGGATTTGTGGTTCCACAGTACCTGCAGCTATTATATAAGTCAGTGAGTGTTTGTATTGTTAATTTGTTGCTTTCATCCTACATCAGATTATTTTCCTTTGGTAATTGTATTTCTGATTTCTGTACAAGGACTGGTTGCTCTTCAATCTATGCATCCCATTCATAATTGTGGTCTATGCTACTACAAATTGCACGTTGTCTGCTAATTTTTCATGCTACAGTTGACAGCCAGTGTGGTCTAGCTCTCTCTAAAGCAAATTACCCTACTCTGCTCCAGTAAAATACAAAAAGGAGCTAGTTTAGATGCCAGCCTGTCTTCCTCCTATGTTGAGAGACGGTTCACACAACCAACACTTTAAAATTCTGTGATACTACTATGGCTGTACTGACACTGAGATGCCCCGAGTTTCTGTCCAAGTTAGTGATTCAAGCCAGTATAGCATTTCAGCTTTCCTTTTTAAATTCAGCCACGTGTTTGTGTGTAAAAAAACAGCGTACCTGTGCACAGAGATAAATAACACTTCAAAATTTCCAACACTGACACAGTCATGATCTGGATACATTTTAAGTCACCAAGACAGTTTTCTCCTGCCCTAAGGTAAATTATAGGCGTTTTCCATACTTTGAGTGATTAAAGTTGCTTACATCCTAAAATACCTTTAGTATGTGTGGGAGCAACAATACTATTCTCTACTATGTTTTATAGGCTTTTTTAGATTTCCTTCACCAATAAATCATCCAAACCTATTTCACAAGTTTAATCATAAGGTTTAGAATTATGGTCATCTGTAAATAACTCATTCAACTTGTTTAATTTTTAAAGTATTCTCTGCTTCAAGCCATCTTGTAACAAACGAGTGCCTTGATGCTTCTGGATCATGCCCGCAGATATTGTTTAAGCTTTTTTTTTAGTAAAGGTTCTTTGTATTTGCTAGCTGTTCTGTTAGACCCGTTGAGCAAGTCTATTTTTTATTTAATAAAATGTTACAATTATGTTCACAGACTAGCTTCTGAAAATGCCTCATCGAGCTCAGCTGTTTCAGGTCTGATCCCCAGCTCATCAACCCCTAGTGCTTTCCACTCCATCCAGAGCCGGCTGGTATCCAGCATTTCCCCTGGAGTGCAGAATCAACAGTCTAGTACACTATCAGGTAAAACTGGTTTGACTCCTAATAATTTATCTGTAGTATCAAGTAGTTAATATTAAGGGGATTTTATCTGTTTTATTTTTTGCCCCTGTGGAAGTCCATAAGGTGTGGTAACCCCCATGTTTCTTCTACTGCTGGGGCGCTATGTTCTCTACTGCTATGTGGAGAAATGTACCCAGTAGTTGTGTTCAAAAGGGGCAGGGTTGGGCCACAATGACATCACAGGGTGTATCTTTGGGCTCCATTTTTGGTTTTCCCAAGGCGGCAGATCGCACATCGGTAAGGAATTCTCTGGGGCTACAGAGCCGCTCTATCTCCAGTCCAGGCATAGCGGTCAGCACCTTCTGCCAGTGCTCCCCTTTACAAGCATTTTGGTACACTTTTGGTGAGGGTTACCTGGCACTAAGTGTCTGGATTGGCAGACACTCCTTTCAATTGGATGATTGCTACCATATAGGGGCAACAACTATTAACTGTGTATACCATCTCACTGCCAAGGCAAATAGGCAAGGGTAATGATGAAGGGGATGGGCTTCCAAATACCTCTTTCGGGTAGGAGGACCCCTTGCATAGTTCACCCTGCAAAGGCAAGGATTTAGAACTAAGGGTCAGCTTAGATTCGTCATTTCATTTCCCAGGCCTATGGTCTCAAGCGCAGGGTTCCTCCTTCCCTGTCAAGTCCTATTCCACTAGGTGTGTCGTGCTTCCTGGGCAATTCAGGATCAAGCATCTGTTTAAGTTTGTTTGGCTGTTACCTGTTTTTTTTCTCTTCATACTTTACTCATTTTTGCTAGGTAAGATGTTCTCGCCTCTGCAAATGCCAGGTTTGGTGACAGGTCTTGCCGATGGCTATTTAGTGGGGTTTTTCTCCCTTGTTCTGTTGAGGTTGAGGTTTTTGAGTTTGTTTGCTTTGCTTTGTTGTTGTTGGCTTGGAATTTCACATTTCACATGTTTTATCCCTCAGAACTTTCATCACTTTTGTTCCACATCTATGGACTCGTGGGGGGATTTACTAAAGCACTCAAATTCTGGTACAGGCGTGCATGGTAACCAAACGGCTTCTAACTTCAGCTTGTTCAGTTAAGCTTTGAAAATAAATCCTGGAAGCTGATTGGTTTCTATGCAGAGCTCCACCAGATTTTGCACACTCCAATTTTAGTAAACCCCCCACAAAGTGTCTTATCAATATCTTTTTGTAAGGTCTCCAGAACTAGACACCGTATTCAAAAGTCTAACTAAAGATCTGTATAAGATCTGTATAAGGCAATCAGGAACTTCTTGTGTCTGCTGGTGATGGCCACACCGTTTGCATATCTGGAATTATGAAATAGGCACCAAGCTAATCTTAACTGCTTAGCTGAAAATAGCCTGTTTATAGAACTGAATACCTGAAACTCAGATTACGCATATGGCTAACTGTTTCATAAGTGTGGCCATTTCCTTCTTACATTTTCCTTTGTAGTATTCTTTGTGATATTAAATAAAGACAGTCTCAGAGCTAGGCTGTCTCTTTAGAAAACACAGAATGCACCCTGTGTTAAATATTACTTTGTAAAATAAAGATTTAGGATACTTGCACATCGTAGTATGTTTCAACATTTTTGGCCAAAATTTTGTCTCCCAGAATTCAATTCCGACCTCTTCAAATTAACATTTTGTGAACGTAAGCATGGAAAATATTGTCTGGGAACACAGATTTCTGTATTTTTTTTTCTTTTTTACTTATCGATACGCAGTGCATGTCTACGCACATGTGTGTGCAGACACATTGAAAACAATGGGCTGCATTTATATCTGTAAAAATATAAAAAGCCTGTATGCCTTAGGCCAGGGGTAGGCAACCTTGAAGAGGTGGAGCTCTACCTGAACAACATGGGAGAAGTCCAATATCACCGGGCACAGTGTCGCCTATTCACACCTGATTTAAACGTCTAATTGCCGTACTACCATGTAGCAAACGCATGCATTGCATGGCAATCATGGGTTTAAATCAGGTGGTGAGGAGGCAACATATCGCCTCCTCAGCACCTGTCAAACACACTCTGATTGCTTTTCACTTGTGCACTTGTAAATGAACCCTTACTATTCTGAGTCTATCTGCTGCGCTTTGCCATAGACTTCTATTATACAAGCAAAAAAAAAAAGCAAAAATGGAATAAGGCATAATTCTTAGCTCCGGATGATTTTGTGTGTGTTTCTTGTTTTTAATGTTTTCTGTTTTGTACCCTGTCTGGGTTTTGTGTTTTTGACACAGCTAGTGTGCATTACCTTGCACTATCTAGCAGATTTTAGGTTTTCGACACCTGTAGCCGCTAGGCAGAAACGTGCTTTTTAAAAATCCATTTTGGTAAATAAATTTATGAATTCTTTATGAGCGATCCATACTCTGTCATCTACAGGCTTTCTTTTTTATTTACTCCTCTCCTTGGAGAGAAGGCATATTTTTCTTCTATTATATACTGCAGGTGTGGTGCACTTTCTGAAAGCTCACCAAAACTCCTGCATTCAGAAGTTTTGGTGCGCTTTCAAAACCTACAGGATATAATAGAAGTCTATGGCAAAGCGCAGCTAACCCTGGAAATTTTCAGATGCACTGCACTGCACCCTTGTTGTGGGTAAACCACAGCTCATCCGTGTGAAGCAGCCCTATACTATTATGCCCACTGTATTGCTTCACACTGACCTGAAGATCCTTTCTTTCCTGCTGCTGGCACCACTCTGGAGACCACTAGCCGGGATAAGAGGTGGAGTGCAGTTGGTATCCCTTCACATGGGACAGGAGCCAGCACTACAGAGGAGGCATCAGCTTATGTGGTTCTTGCTCCCTACTACAGGTCCAACTTTACAAGCAGTCCCTCTGCGTTGCTCTTTGTTTGATGCTCTGGAATGGTGGGTCAGCAAGCCCAGACCATGATCTACCAGTCACCTGTCCGCAATCTACTGGTAGATCGCAAACTACTGGTTGCTGACCCCCGCCTTAGGCAGCACTGTGCAATAAGCCTTAGTCTATAAAAGCACATGAATGAAGTTGATCCCAAAATATTATAGTTTTTCTTAAATTTTTCTGCTAATGCTTACATGCTTTATTTGATGTGTTGTTTGCAGGAACAAACTCTGGAGCCTCAGCCAGCAGTCTTCTTCAAGGATTAAGTTTCAGCTTACAGGATATAGGAAGTAAATCTGGTACTCTTCCTAGCACCAGTGCCAGCTCTGGATCCACCACTCAGGTACTTCATTAGTTGCAAAACACATAACAGAGGTCTCTGGCAACTGTGTTGCAAATTTGATCCATGCAGTCCAAAATAAATATAGGTATATTCATTAAAGCACTCAGTGTTGCATATTTATAAGCTATAATTAAATAAACTGATCATATATTGTGCTTAGTATCCATTTATGCTTGATCAAATGGACCACAAACTGAATAGAATTAGTTGGCACTGTTTATGTGGTTCACTGCTAAATGCTTGCATGTCGCTGTATATGAGAAAGTTATTGTCCATTTACAAGGATGTAAAGGGTAACTCCACTTTTGTGTGGCAAAAAAATTAGAAAATTAAATAATAATATGGCGTATACAATTGCGATGCAGGTCATATTGTAATTAAATGTTGTTAAAAATTACCTTTACTTTGCAGAGCTGTAACTTTCTATATAATACAATATGACTGCCTGGAGGTGTTCTGAACACAGATGGTTCACACAACACCCCCAGATATGTAATTTTCTGCTTGTGTGATTGGCTTACCAATTTTCCCAGAAAGTCTGCACTAAGATATACAAATCAGATTTTCAGCATCCCCTGCAACAAAAATTGCAATTTTGGTGAGATACTCGCAAAGGGAAATCACATCTAAAGGGATGCATATCCTGCTTTCTTTATCGTACATCATGGGACACAGAGCACCATAGTAATTACTATGTGGGTATATAGGCACCTTCAGGTGATGGACACTGGTATACCCAATACAGGAAGTTCACTCCCTATATAACCCCTGCTTCTACCAGGAGTACCTCAGTTTTTTCGCCAGTGTCTAAGGTGTTGGTCACGAGTGAAGATGTGCTATGAAGAGCTCCACTGGAGGGATCCTTGCTGGATTTAAACAGCCTCCATAGACCGGATTCCTTCCAAAGTGCAACTGAGGCCAAGGTGGATGGTACCCGGGCCTCGTATACGGAGCACAAGGTTTTGCCAGTAACGCCTCTTTTTGCAGGGATAGACCCCGGGACCCAGGACTTTTTGGTCATTCTACATTACCTAAAGTTCTTCCTGGCGGGGTGCTAATACAGGTCCAAGGGAGTGGAACCCCTATAAAGGGACCTGGTCCTTGAAGGTTTGCTAAAGCAGCCCGATGTGGTGGGTGAAGTTTGGATCTGTCTGTTACCGCAGTATCCAGCGAGGATAAGGTAAGGGAAGAAGCCTATGAACTGTAAAAAGTCAACCTATGTTTTTTTTTCTTCCATAAAATGTTGTCATACCTAAAGTCTCCACTAGGGGAGTAAAATGCACATACCTTCGTAGGTTGCTTCTCAGTCAGCTCAGATTCCCAGCTAAACAGCCCGTGTGTGGTCTCAGCAAGCCAGGGGGGATTCCTCATCCAGAACAAAGTTTCCCCCTCCCCTGGCGGCGGCGGCTTTCATATGTTTATTTTTCTCTAATATAATAATAGTCTAACAGTAGACAATGCACAAATGCTTGTGCTAGTACACATGCGTAGGACCCTGTGGTTTAAAAAATTGGTCAGCCAAAGCACCTTGCAAAAAGCTTCTGACTAGTTTCCCCTTTCATCTTTTCATGGGGATCGACTATTTGGGGATGATTTGGACAAATACATGAATCACGAATGATTTATAGTGGGAAGAGTACTCTTTTGCCAGTCAAAAGAAAGTATAAACGTCCTTCATTAAGCAGACTCCTTCCCCTGCGCTAGGGGAATCCGCCTCTAAGCAGTGGCGACGGCCTCCAACGTCAGACTCTAGAGGAAAGCCTCAGGGTCAGGGCCAGGCACAAAAGAAGACCTGGGTCTGGAAATCTGCAATTTCTAAAGCCTCATTATGAAGAGGTGCCCCCCTTCGCCAGAGTGGGGCAGAGACTTTTGCAATACTCAGTCTGGCAAGAGGAAATTCAGGACAGATGGGTCATCTCCACGGTGTCTCTAGGATACAAACTAGAATTTCTGGAGTTTCCACCATCTCGTTTTCTGAGATCAAACGTTCCCAAAGATCCAGGGAAAGGGCCATCTCTGTTTCGGGCATTAGACCGATTAATGGGCCAGGGGGTGATCATACAGATCCCCACAGAAGAGCAAGGTTTGGGGATTTTATTCAAACCTCTTTATGGTACCAAAACCGACTAGAGATGTCAGACCCATTCTAGATCTAAAGAATCTAAATCCGTTCCTGAAGATCTGCTCCTTTCACATGTAGTCGATCGGGTCAGTAGTTTCTATCCTACAAGGAGGAGAACTTCTGGCGTCAATCGACATCAGGGATGCATATTTGCATGTCCCTATATTTCCCGCTTACCAAAGGTTTCTGCGGTTCGCAGTAGAACAGCATTTTCAGTTTGTAGCCTTGCCCTTTGGCAAACTAGCTACAGCACCCCCGGTGTTCACAAGTTCTGGCCCCACCTCTAGCCAGGTTAAGGGCACAGGGCATAACAGTCTTGGCATACCTAGATGATCTGTTGCTAATAGACCAGTCGGTGGCTCGTTTGGAGCAAAGTGTACGCATTACAACCAGTTACCTGGAAAATCTGGGTTGGATTATCAACCTAAAGAAGTCTTCCTTAAAACAGCTAAAAAAGCGTATTTGGGCCTGATCATAGACACAGCCCAGAAAAAGGTGTTCTTGCCTCAGGCAAAAATCAACTCCAAAAGAGAGCTGTTGCGGATGGTCATGTCGAAAGGAGATCCCTCCATTCGCCTTTGCATGCGGTTGTTAGGAAAGATGGTGGCTTCATTCAAAGCGGTTCCATATTCCCAGTTCCATTTGAGACTGTTGCAAACAGTATCCTGTCTGCTTGGAACAAAACGATTCAAGCTTTAGACTTACCAATGCGGCTGTCTCCAAGGGTATCCCAAAGCCTCAGTGGTTACTAACCCAGAATCTGCTGAAAGGAAAATCCTTCAGACCAGTTATCTGGAAAGTGGTAATGACAGATGCCAGCCTTTCAGGCTTGGGAGCAGTACTAGAGAAGACAACTGTCCAGGGACAGTGGTCAAAAACGGAAAGAGCCTTGCCCATCAACATCCTAGAGATTCGGGCAGTGCGTCTGGCTCTGAAGGCCTGGACTTTCAGGTTACGGGATTGTCCTGTCAGGATCCAATCCGACAATGCCACAGCTGTGGCCTATATCAATCACCAAGGGGGCACCAAGAGTCTTGCCGCGCAGACAGAGGTGAACCATATTCTAACTTGGGCAGAAAGGAATGTTCCGTGCCTATCGGCAGTCTTCATTCCAGGAGTAGAAAATTGGCAGGCGGACTACCTGAGTCGCCAGCAGTTATTCCCGGAGGAATGGTCTCTTCACCCTGACATTTTTCGGGCTGTTTGCCAAAGATGGGGGACTCCGGTTGTAGATCTTCTAGTGTCCAGATTCAACCTGAAGTTAGTCAACTTTGTGTCCAGGACAAGGGATTCACTCGCAGGCAGAACAGATGCGTTGGTGACCCTGTGGGATCAGTTCTCACTGATTTATGCATTCCCCCCTATTCAGTTGCTGCCACGACTTCTTTGCAGGATCAAGCTGGAAAGAAAGCCGGTAATTCTGGTAGCCCCAGCATGGCCCAGAAGGGCCTGGTATGCAGAAATCTTAAAGATGGCGGGGGAGGATCCATGGTCCCTTACACTACGGCCAGACCTTCTCTCACAGGGGCCGATATTCCATCCTACCTAACAAACGCTAAATTTAAAAGCTTGGCTATTGAAACCCACATTCTGAAGAAACGCAGGCTTTTCGGTCAGTTATCTCTACCTTGATTAATGCAAGGAAACCAGCTTCCAGAACTATATAATATAGAGTCTGAAGGGATTATGTTTCCTGGTTTGAATCCAAGGGTTGGCACCCTCAGAGATATATCATAGGCAGAATTCTTGCCTTTCTACAATTGGGGGTAGAGATGAAGTTGGCCTTGAGTACTATTAAGGGCCAAGTCTCAGCTTTATCGGTCTTATTTTAAAGACCGCTTGCTACACATTCTTTAGTCTGGGGTTTTATGCAACGGTGATGAGGATTAATCCGCCAGTTAGATCCCCTTTGAACCCTTGGGACTTGAACTTAGTCTTGTCAGTGTTAAAAAACAGCAATTTAAACCAATACAACATATTCCCTTAGTCCTTCTGACAAGGAAGTTGGTGTTCTTGGTTGCTATATCCTCAGCAAGGAGGGTTTCAGAATTTGGCTGCTCTTTCTTGTAAAGAGCCATACTTGATTATTCATGAGGACAGAGTGGTGTTGCGCCCTCCTCCTGATTTTTTGCCAAAAGTGGTCTCAGGTTTTCACCTGAACCAAGATATTATCCTGCCATCGATTTTTCCAAAACCATGTTCCAGGGAAGAGAAGTCACTACATTGTCTTGATGTGGTGAAGACGACTGCTCAGATCCGGAAGACTGATGTCTTATTTGTACTGCCAGAGGGTCCTAAGAAGGGACAGGCAGCATCGAAATCCACTGTCGCTAAGTGGATTCAGCAAGTTATAATTCAGACTTATGATTTAAGGGGTAAGATTTTACCTTTCCAAGTCAAAGCGCACTCTACCAGGGCGGTTAGTGCTTCTTGGGCAGTGCGTCACATGGCCTCCATGGCTCAGATCTGTAAGTCTGCAACTTGGTCTTCAGTACATACATTCACCAAATTTTATCAGGTGGATGTAAGCAGGCATGAGGATATCGCCTTCGGGCGCAGTGTGCTGCAGGCAGCAGTATAGGTCCTCAAGTCTGGGGGTGCCCTACGGGTTGTCTCTCCCTCCTCTCAAATAGCATTGCTATGGGATGTCCCACATAGTGATTACTATAGTGCTCTGTGTCCCATGATGTACGATAAAGAAAATAGGATTTTTATAACAGCTTACCTGTAAAATCCTTTTCTTGGAGTACATCATGGGACACAGAGGTCCCTCCCCTCTTTTTGGGTTTAGGCATATTGCTTTGCTACAAAAACGGAGGTACTCCTGGTAGGAGGAGGGGTTATATAGGGAGTGAACTTCCTGTATTGGGTATACCAGTGTCCGTCACCTAAAGGTGCCTATATACTCACAGTGATTACTATGGTGCTCTGTGTCCCATGATGTACTCCATGAAAAGGTTTTTTTTACAGGTAAGCTGTTATTTTGATAATGTATTTTTCTTCATAGACAATGGCAGTTAAAGCTCCTGCTCCTCTTCAAAGCTTGGGCACAATAACCACTGCAACTGGGACAATCCTTCGAACCATCCCTGTGGTGACTGCTTCTTCATCCCTTGTGGCATCAGCTGGTGGCAAACCAACTGCTATTCATCAGCTACTCACAAATGGTGGCCTGGCAAAACTGGCTAGTAGTATTCCTGGCTTGGCACAGTTATCCAGCCCAACTACAGGTATCTCAGTTGTTCAGTTGCCGTAATTAGCCCTCTGCTCACTGTAATGCATGCAATTCATTTTACATTAAAGTTAACATTTAGCTAAAAAAAAAAAAAAATTCATACAGCATTAGTCACATCACTTACCTGTAATGAAGGATGTCCCTGCCGGACAATTTGTACTGCTGAAGACCCAAAGCTGTTTACCATTGCAGCGCTGGAATTTCAGAGACAGGAAGAGAACAGGCATCCCTGCTGTTAAGACTTGTCCAGGATCATTTTACCTGCACAAAGTGGCCCATGCTTCATTACGGATAAGTGATGTGACTAAAGCTAGTGATCTCTTTTTATTTTAGCTAAACTTCAGCTTAAAAAAATCATAATTTAAGAATATCCTAAGGGATATGTTTGCATAAAGCACATTGACCGTTAACCCTCTACATACTTAAACCCCACTGAAATGAACTGAATTAATCACTTCCTGCACAGCCTATAGCAAAATGACAACCAGGCAGTGCTTTAGTTATCCTGACATATGACGTCCTATCATGATGTGCGCTCTGTCACCGGCTGTGTCCGAATACCGGCACACTGCCAGTACCATGTGACCGCCGTGACAAATCACAGCAGGTCACATGACAGTTGCACAAAGAAATGTGACGCTAGCTGTGATTGGTCATTTTGATCACATGGTACAGACAGGGCCAATAAAAGCTAATCACATGGTACAGCTGAATCTGTAAAATGCTTGCTTATAGCAATGTAATACGTTGCTAAAGGCAAAAATAATGTAAAATAGGCAAATTGTGTGTAAAAAAAAAACCCAATCCTGATCCCTTCTCGAGAGCAGTACAATGTTGCTAAAGTCAGTGTGTTAAAAAAAAAAAGAAAATCGTAAAAAAAAGGAATGAAAAACAAAAATTATATATAATTATAATTTTTTTTTTCCTACTGCCACCAGTTATATGATGACGCTGAACTGCACCGGTGAGAGCATTTTAAAAAAACACACCATGCCTCCTACTAATTACCTTGGTGTGCTACAGCTTTAACGGCTTCCGACCAACCGCCGCAGTTATACTACTTCAGGTTAAAAATTGGTGTATACTAAAGCGCTGATATATAATTTAAAAGCCCCAAATCTAATAGAATAAAATAAGATTACTAAATGAAATGCTGCTACCTTTAAAAGTGTTCCCACACTTGAAAATAGGTGAAAGATATACAAATAGCGTATAAATGGTGCGCAATTCAACCTTAATTATGTGAGCATAGATCTTTAAAAATAATTATTGCCACATTGTCAATTGTGGTCAATAGTGCACAAGTGAAAAAAATCAAATAAAATATATATATACACTCCGTATATATAGTGCTGGAGGTGTGTGAAATAAAATATACAATCCTTGTATATTAATTAATATGTGAGTATGTGATCCTTATTATAAAAGAAATGCCAAACGTGCATATAAAATCTTATTTAATAGGTGAAAGTATTTGTTGTGTTGGTAAAATGAAAAAAAGTTGAACGACGATTCAGTGATAGCAATCAAGATGATTGGGAATTGTGTCCTGTGTTAGAAAGAGTGAAGGAACTCTGGCGTAGCAACAGGTGCTCTGAAGACAAGATTGGTACCATACACCAGACAATTAGTGTTGAATACAATCTAATTGCAACAATATGCAGATACACCAGGCGATTACTCTAATTGCAAGGTTGGTGCCATACACCATACAATCCTATTGTATGCAATCTATTTGCTACGATAACCAGATAAACATATACACCAGGCGATTGGTGTTTTAAAAGTGCAGTGGTGCATTACTGATATAACAATTAAGACAGCTGGTTTAAACTCCCACTGTTTAGAGAAACAAAAAGCAAAAAAGACTGCTATTTTGGAAAATATAAATATAAAATATTGCCACTTCGGTATTGGTATTTATAAATATATAGGAAGAAAGAAACAAAAACTTCCCTTAATGTTGCCGGTACAATTATAGGTGATTCTTTGAAATCTTCCTGATGCTCAAGCCGGTTTTAACATGAAAAAGAGAAAAAACAAACAAAAACCATTGCGCAATATTGCTAACTATAGACTCCCCATGAGATGCCTCAAGTTGTATGCACTCACGTGTACCAGGTGGATATAGTGCAGATAAAAAGTGTCCATGGTCAGGCTTTCGCTCCTGGGCTGTCAGCCCTTCTCCTCCTTTGCTGAGCTCGTGTATCACACGGCGTCAACTAAGCTCCTCCTCCCGACGCGTTGCATCACAGGTCACATGACTTTTTCAAGGGATGCACATTGTGTGTTAAAAAAAAAAAAAAAAAAACAATCCTGATCCCTTCTCGAGATCAATACAATGTTACTAAAGTCAGTGTGTTTAAAAAAAAAAAAAAAAAAAAAGAAAAAAAAAAAAGGAATGAAAAACAAAAATTATATATAATTATGATTTTTTTTTTCCTACTGCCACCAGTTATATGATGACGCTGAACTGCACCGGTTAGAGCATTTTAAAAAAACACACCATGCCTCCTACTAATTACCTTGGTTTACTACAGCTTTAACGGCTTCCGACCAACCGCCGCAGTTATACTACGTCAGGTTGGCTCTCCTGCGCGATAGCTATACGTCGGCTCGCAGGGTCAGGATAGCAGGCACACGCCCGCTGCACAGCGGGGGTGCCAGTGCTCGTGGCCGACGGTCGTGATGACCGCCGACCACGAGCGATTGGGACCAAGAGAGACAGAACAGGGACGAGTGTGTGTAAACACACTCTTCCCTGTTCTGACAGGCGTGACAGATCGTGTGTTCCTATTAGCTAGGAACCATGATCCGTCACTTCCTCCAGTCAGTCCCCTCCCCCTTCAGTTAAAATGACCTCCCAGGGAACACAGTTATCCCCTCCATCACCCCTAGTGTTAACCCCTTTACTGCCAGTGACATTTTTACAGTAATCAATGCAATTTTATAGCATTGATCGCTGTATTAATGCCAATGGTCCCAAAAATGTGTCAAAATTGTCTGATGTGTCCGCCATAATGTCAGTCACAATAAAAATCACAGATCGCAGCCATTACTAGTAAAAAAAAATAATAATAATAAAAATGCTATAAATCTATCCCCTATTTTGTAGACGCTATAACTTTTGCGCAAACCAATCAATATAAGCTATTTTTTTTTTACCAAAAATATGTAGAAGAATGCATATCGGCCTAAACTGAGGGGGATATTTATTATAGCAAAAAGTAAAAAAATTTCCTCTTTTTTTTTCTCAAAATTGTCGCTCTTTTTCTGTTTATAGCGCAAAAAATAAAAACCGCAGAGGTGATCAAATACCATCAAAAGAACCATCAAAAGAAAGCTCTTTTTGTGGGAAAAAAGGACGTTAATTTTGTTTGGGTATAACGTCGCACGACCGCGCAATTGTCAGTTAAAGGGGGGCAGTGCCGAATCACAAAAAGTGCTTTGGTCAGGAAGGGGGTAAATTCTTCCAGGGCTGAAGTGGTTAAACACCACCAGCTTTATTTGTGTGAACAAAATGATTGAAACATTTATTTGGGTACAGTGTTGCATAATCGCGCAATTGTCATTCAAAGTGCGACAGCGCTGAAAGCTGAAAATGGCCTGGGCAGGAGGGGGTAAAAGTAGGTATTGCAGGTATTGAAGTGGTTAAAACAAGAATTCTTAGTTTACACCTGCTGACTTTTTTTTAGACCAGCTACAAGTAACCCTGCTAATAATGGTTTCTAAAACTGCTATACTATTCATCATATTTAACGTGTCTTTTTTTCTGTATAGGCTTGAAGGCACCTACCACCATTACTGTTACTCTACGTGGCCAGCCCAGCCGTGTCACCACACTGAGTCAGGCCAGTATAGGAGCAGGGGCCCATGCCAAACAGGATGATGTCTCTCAACAGGTATGAAATCCCATATATGTCTAAGATTTCCATACTGCTTACCTTATGTTTTTATAAAAAGGGTAAATTAATGTCTGCAAGGGGTTACCAACCTCGTCTGGTTCAGCTTCCTTATTTGATGATTGAGGGTGATAGGAACATTTTTTAAATGCTGTCTATCTTTTTAGATTCTGTACTCCAATACCGGAAAATTCAGAAAATTCCTAAGTGTAACACAAGATATTTTCTTATTGTTTATAAAGGAAGCCTTTGTAACATGAAGTTGTTGAAATAAGCTCCCCAAAATCTGGAATGATCTTATTTTTTGCACAATGCTACTCTTTCCTCAAAATTGTGTGTACTGGTATACACGACCATGTTCCTGGGGGGTCAAAGGGTCATATTTGTTGATCAGTTGTGTTTGGATCACGTATTATTTATAGCTGTTTTATATGTCTTGTACCTGTCTGCCGAATTATTGAAACTTCACTGACCAATATACATTTCATCCATATACTTTGCTTGTTTTTATTCGTTGTGTGTTGCTTAGCAAGGCGTTCTGTAGCTGAAACTTGTGAGGTAATATAAGGAAAGGAAATTCATATGCGCATGTTCTGCTGTACATGTCTAGATGTATATTTTCCTGGGAAGACATGTATACTATGCATGAACTGGTCTCTGACCTTGTGTCTCTGCTGTGATCTTCAGGCCTCAGACTCCTCTTCCATCATGGTATCTGCTAGTAAAGTCCTCCCCCCTACTGTGGCAGAACAGTGCAAGGTAGCAACAGCCAGCGACAGGACTCCGGGAGAGAAGTCCTTATCCATAGTGCGTGCGGTAACCCCTCCAGCAGGTGAGAAGCCCGGTTTTACACCTGCTATAATCAAATGAGGTGATTTGAGATAGATAGTGAAGTGAGGATTGATGATAATTATTAGTTCTGAACCTGAAATCCCACCACATAAATCTCTATGTAGCCACTAGGGATCTGTTAGATGTGTTTGTTGTCAATTCAGACAGTATATTTACTTAATGACTGCTGGAATCCTCCTTTTAAGAAAAACGAAGGTATCATTTACATTATGCAACATTTTTATAGGTTGCTGTGAAATGGGTTGTATGTTTTGGGTAACACGGACTCTTTGCTTTCTCTATTTTTTAAATCTACCCCCAGCATTTAGGGTCAGATGTGTGTGGCCGAACCACAGAGTTTTTGCCCTTTTAGTTTACTATCAGAGAATGCAGGTACTTTGTGATCCAAGACAGTGCTCTGTTCATTAGGAAATAGCGGCTTTACTGTAGCATGAGGGGTTGTGCTCACTAAGATAGTAAACTCTTACTGAAGAAGTAGTGACTACTGAATTGGAGCAACATTCTTTGAAACATTATATGACCTATACAATACATGACCTATACTGTAATTGCTTGTGTATGGAGAACTACTACTATCACATGTCTTTCAAACAGCCATCTAAATTTCCTGCATGATCACGTATAGTGAAGTTTAAGAGGGAGGATCTACATGTAGATATTTCAAGCATCTAAACATTGTAAACTGAGGAGTAAACTTTGAGATGCAAACAGAGAACATAGCCTACCAGCTATATTGGTTGTTTCATCCAGACATCGCAGTACTGCATCAGTCCTCTCCAGTCCCTTTATTAGCGATGTGGTGATGCTAGAAAGCACTCATGTTTTTGTGTCCCACACCGCTTAGACCCCTTTCACACTGAGCAGTTTTTCAGGCAATTTTGGGCTAAAGATAGCGCCTGTAAAGTTCCTGAAAAACGCCTCCCCTGCTGTCCCAGTGTGAAAAAGCCAGAGTGCTTTCACACTGGGGCACTACAATGGCAGGTGGTTAAAAAAAAGTCCTGCAAGCAGCATCTTTGGGGCGGTGGAGGAGCAGTATACACCGCTCCTCCACTGCTCTTGCCCATTGAAATGAATTCAAGCGATTTGCAGGTGCTTCGGCAGCGGCGATACACAGGGGCATTCAAGCCTTTATTCGGCCGCTAGTGGGGGTTAAAAGCGCCCTGTTAGCAGCCGAATAGCAACGATACAACGATGCTAAAGCGCCGCTAAAACTAGCAGCGTTTTATCGTCTCTGCCCGCCCTAGTGTGAAAGCAGCCTTAGTGTAAATACTTCAAGTGAAATTCAACCTTTCTTAGAAGTTCTAATGTTCTTGGTGATCTGAAAAGCAGAGAGAAAGTTACAAATCCCAGACCTCAAAGCACATTCCTACTGACCCTCAAAGTAGCTGTTTGCTTATTCTGAAAAGGGTTACCAAGATATTAGATTAAGGCAATTGAGCAAACGTAATCATTCTGGATTAAATTGGTAGCTTACTGAATGTTTTCATTTGTTTCTTGGTATAGACAGGATGTAAATGGCCTCTCGGGAAGGTGCAGAAGATGTTGTTCATACTTACAGCATATTTAAACAAGGATTCACCAAAGTGGCTGCTGTTCACTTTTCAGATTTTCTAAATTATTAAAAAAGAGCAAGCGCTTTACTTACATCAACACATAACATTCATCAAATATATACCATAATGTGATTTTATGTGTGAAATTAAGTCCAACTAAACAAAATGTCCATTAGTGATCCTATAGAGTTGATTTACTAAAACTAACTTCATTTGTTCAATTAAGCTTTGACAATAAAACCTGGAAGCTTATTGGTGCACCCCTGATTTCTCATAACTTCATTGACAGATACAGCCTTCTTTATTCAGAACCATAGGGTTATATCGCCCCAATACAGGAGTAGGACACTAGGCAGAAAAAAGACTTGGCCACGCCCATGGGCAGCCCTAAGTGATATACACCCCCCTCTCTGCTATAGGCCTTCAGTTTTCTGCCTAGTCAGGAATAAGGACCTAGTTCCCATCTGGGATCTCGAGTCCTGGCAATTTTTATTTTTGTTTGTTGTTTTTCCTGGATTTTTCCGGTGAGATCTACAATCAACTGCTGGGCTGGGCAACGGGCTGGACATTCGATCCAGTGGTCATCCCAGTCTGGCCAGCGAGCGTGTGCAGACCGCAGCTATGCGATAGGTGACACTGGACGGGGGTTGGCCCTGCGAGTTAAACATCCCATGAGGTCGCATACGACCGGGTTTCGGCTCAAGTCGCAGCGTTCCTCATGGCCGACAGCCCCCCCACTTCGATGGCAAGGAGGTTCTGTCTGGAGCGGTGCCAGCTTGGTTCTAGTATGGTGAGTAAATGTCCCCCTCTCTTGTGGCGGATGCAAGCCCCTAAACGTGTAGCTCGGCAGCCATGATAGGTGGATATTGGCTCAGGCAGCGGTGGCCATTACTGTGTAGCCCAGGATGGCGTTTTTAGCAGGCGGAAGCTCCTTTTAACCCGGCGCTGACTCCTGTGTTTTCTTCTTCCTCAGACACCGCGTGTGTGCAGGTCTACACCTGAGGCAGCAAGCACTACACTGGTGGGGTGGTGAGTCTGTGGGATCCCTCCTCTCTCTGCTGCGGTGTGTCCTGATGATCCGGTACCGGTGTGGGGGGTGTCACATTGCAGTGGTCACTCTTGGTGTGGGGGTCTCTTTTTTTTTTTTCTGTCCTATGGAGTCTCAGGAGCATGTTTCCCCACCTGACCCCCTATCAGAGGCTGCAGGTCCCTCTTGGTCCCAGCCATGCGTTAACGCACTGACGGCGGCCCTGGAGTCCTTTGGTCCCGGGTGGAGGTGGCTTTTGGGCGGCACCCTAGCAAAAAGCGCCCCTTGCCTTCCCCTGCTTCATCTGTCTTGTCAGATCCTGAATCTGATTCAGCTGCCGTGGACAGGGCCCACCCTGCGGGGTCTGTGGCCGTGCTTCTAGATATTTCAGACAGTGAGGTGATTCCTCTGCGCTGAGCATAAGAAAGCGCTGGTGGATGCACTGATTGCATGTGTGCGGGAAATTTAAAAAATGGAGGATGCGACTGTGGTGGAGGTGCCGGTCCCTTTTGGCACTCACAAGCCGCCTTGCGCGGCAAAAGTGTTCCCTTATCCCTCCTTTTTTGACAAGTTTGTCTCTAAAGAATGGGAGCGTCCAAAAAGTCCCTTTGATCCGAAAGTGCTTTGCTGTGCGTTATCCCTGTGGTGGACCCCCCGTTTTCTCGCCTGAACAAAACCACCATGATTCTTCCGGTTGAGGACTCTCCGGCCTTTTAAAGATCCGGCTGACAGGAAGGTAGAGTTTCTGAACTGCACTTTGTTCACTATTGCGGGTTCAGCGATTCAGCCGGTCTTGGCTATTGCCCTGATGTCTCAAATGCTGACAGTGTGGGCGAAGCTGTTGCGCCGTGACCTGGGGGGTGACCAGTTTCCTCCTGCCTTCACTGATTTAGTGGACCAACTGGTACAGGGGCTGTAGTTTGTCTGCGATGCCTCTTTGGGCGCAGCTCCCTTGCTTTCTAAGCTGTCTGTTTCAGCGGTAGTGCTTCGACGGGTATTGTGGCTGAAGTGTTGGACTGCGGACCAGGCCTCTAAAAAAAAAAAGCTCAAGACGATCATTTATTTGGGGCCACTCTGGATGATATCATTAAGAGTGTCACGGGGGAAAGAGTACTTTTCTTCCACAGTCAAAGAAGGGAAAGTAGCCAAGTCGCAAGCATGGTCCTTCCTTCTCGGCGCACAAAGTTATTTTCGTCCCTCAGGGTCCACTGACAAAGGCTCAAAGTCTTTCAAGCCCCCCTCCAAGCGACCCTGGGTGGACAAAACCGAGAGTTCTCCAGACCCCCAGATAAGGCTGCTTCGGCATAAAGAGGCGCCCTCACCCGCAGTTCGGGTGGGGGGACGTCTTTGCTGGTTTCCGGGCCCGTGGACCTCTCTGATAAATGTCAAGTGGGTCCACAAAGTGATTCTGTCTGGTTACAAGATGGAGTTCCAGACTTGCCCTCCAAGCTGATTTTTTCCGTCCAATCTGCATCTGTCTCCGGGCCGCTTTTTAGACACCCCCCCGGGGGTGCGATACAGGGTCTATTGCTCCAAGAGGTGATTGTCACGTGTTGGAACATTTACAGGGCTTTTATTCAAACCTGTTTACGATTCTCAAAAAAAGGGTACGATATGTCTGATTCTGGACCTCAAGGCCCTGAACTGCTATGTGCGGGTGTGGAAGTTCAGAATGGAGTCCATTCGCTCCATGGTGGCATCTATTCTTCAGGGTGACTTTCTTGCCTCCATCGACATCAAGAATGCCTACCTGCACATTCCGATTTGTGCTGTGGGAGAGGAGCATTATCAGTTTGCGGCGTTACCCTTTGGTCTCACCTCCGCTCCACGGGTCTTCACCAAAGTGTTGGCCCCGGTTCTGGTGGTGCTTCGTCCTTGTCCTTCATTCCTTCCAAAGGTTTTCTCTGATTTCCATTTAAATTAAGACATTGTGTTCCCTTCTCTGTGTCCCAGGCCGCAACATCTGAGGGAATTTGCCTTGCACACCTTAGATGTGGTACGGGCGATCAGGGTGTATTTGGCGGCCACTGAGTCCTTTCGGAAGTCAGACTCCCTGTTCGTGAACATGGATGGAGCAAAGAAGGGGCTATCTGCTGACCATTTCTAGATGGATCAGACAGACGGTTACTAAGGCCTATTCTATCAAGGGCCGGGTTCCTCCCTTCCCGGTGAAGGCGCACTCTACTCGGGCGCTGAGTGCCTACTGGACCTTCTGTCATCAGGCGTCAGTGACGCAAGTTTGCAAGGCGGCAGCTTCTGGTCGTTGGTGCATACTTTCACAAAATTTTACAAGGTGTATGTGCTGGCATCTGCGGATGCTTCTTTTGGCCGCAAGGTTCTGCAGGCTGCGGTCTAGAGGGTTTTTTTCTCGGGAAGGTTTTTTTTTTTGCTGTTCAGGTTGAGCTCCATTTGTTCTCACTGAGCTCCAGGTTGTCTCGTGGCCTGTTTTTTTTTTTTTTGTTGGCTGCCCCTCCCCTCATGTTTTGCACAGCTTTGGGGCATCCCTATGGTTCTGAATAAAGAAGGCTGTGTCTGTCAATGAACGAATAAGAAAATAGGATTTTTGACTTACCGTAAAATCAGTTTCTCTGAGTTCATTGACAGACACAGCAACCGCCCCTCTATGGAGTTGTTAATACTTCTAGTACTGCTTGTTGCATAACTGAAGGCCTATAGCAGAGAGGGGGGGTGTATATAACCTAGGACTGCCCATGGTAGGTTGCCAAGTCTTTTTTCTGCCTAGTGTCTCCTGTAGGGGGGCGATAGAAGCCTGTGTTTCTGAATAAAGTAGGCTGTGTCTGTCAATGAACTCAGAGAAATGGATTTAACAGTAAGTCAAAAATCCTATTTTTGCATCCTCCAGTTTTAGTAAATCAACCCCACAGTGTTAAACCAAAAAGCAAAAAAAGAAGTTCAACTAGACAAGATAAAGTCCAATGCCAAATGTCCCAGCACCAAGTGAAAAAATCATGCACTTGTGATGCCTCTTTATACATTTGTATGCATGTGCCACCACGTGAATAAAAAAATGCACATTAGCTACAAGGATATGACCCCTTTTGTTAAAGAAGGTCATTAAGCGCTTTATCCTGGTACCGTATTTATCGGCGTATAACATGCACCGGCGTATAACACGCACCCCAAGTTTAGGAGGGCATTTTAAGGAAAAAAAGTTTTAGGAGGGAAGTTTAGGGGAAAAAAAAACAACTTACATTTAAGCGTCATTTGCAGCTTGCCCAGCGTCATTGCAGCTTGCCCAGCGTCACTGTAGCTTGCCCAGCGTCATTGCAGCCTTGCCCAGCGTCATTGCAGCCTTGCCCAGCGTCATTGCAGCCTTGCCCAGCGTCATTTGCAGCCTTGCCCAGCGTCATTTGCAGCCTTGCCCAGCGTCATTTGCAGCCTTGCCCAGCGTCATTTGCAGCCTTGCCCAGCGTCATTTGCAGCCTTGCCCAGCGTCATTTGCAGCCTTGCCCATCGTCATTGCAGCCTTGCCCATCGTCGTTGCAGCCTTGCCCATCGTCGTTGCAGCCTTGCCCAGCGCCATTTGCAGCCTTGCCCAGCGCCATTGCAGCCTTGCCCAGCGTCATTTTTAGTCTTTTCCGGGTTTAAATTTCCCGCCGCCGAGACGCTGTCACGTGCGCCGCCGAAAAAACCCGAAGCACGGCCAAAAAAGACCGAAGCGCCCCCCGGAAAAAGCCGAGCCGATTCGGACGGCTAAGCTTGTGGTCCTGCCTCCCTGCTGTTTCCGGAGCGAGCGCAGGGGGGCGGGACTACGAGCAGAGCAGACTCTGCTCGGCTTTTTCCGGGGTCGCTTCATTCTTTTTCGGCCGCGCTTCGGGTTTTTTCGGCAGCGCTCGCTATTTTTCAGCGGCGCTTGCAATTTTAGTCATTTTTTTGGGGGGGTATCGGCGTATAACACGCACCCACGACTTTCCCCCGATTTTAAGGGGGAAAAAGTGTGTGTTATACGCCGATAAATACGGTATATCACTTGATATCGGGGTCATTCTCAAATCCGCTGTATGCTCTCTGTTGTTTCTGCCAGGTGGGTCATGTCTCATCATTCACCAAAAAAGATGCCGAAGGATTATAACATACTGCAGTATTTTATTAAAAATGTTAGATCCACCAATGTATAAAAACTATATCTACTCACATTGAATAGTGCCTTAGAGACCGGCACCAGTGTATACAGTTGGTATTAGAAGGAACCGCCACACCCCTTTATTCACTCGAGCCAGCATGCTTGCCAAGAGCCGGATATGCCTCACCAGATGTGACATCATTATAGGAACCGGAAGTGATGGCAAGGCCTGCCTCAACACGGTTCACCAAATCGCATGTTTTTTTTTTTCACCTGGTGCGGAGATATTTGGCATTGGACTTTATCATGTATAGTTGAACCTCCTTTTTTTGCTTTTGGATTTAACACAAAGGACCACATAGTGGTCACATAGTGTACTTTTATTTTGTTTAGTTGGACTTTGTTTTACACATAGAATCACATTGTGGTTTATATTTATTTGATAATTGTTTTATGTGTTAATAAAAGTTATTATTTTGATCCATAGGTGTTGCATACACTTGGGACAGCTATAATAAATGTTTGGTAATTATTTAGAGTTGAGGGGCCTTTTTTAGCTTGTTCTTTAAATTAAAAAAAGAGTCCCTTTTTAAGAGGAAGGTTAAGCATTATGTAAAGAAGGCCTGTAATTTAAAAAAAAAATACAGAGGTTGACATCTCCTTTTAAAAATTGTTAGTTACCAAGTATGCAGATAAGGACTTGTTCCAGGTCAGTGACCCAGAAAATATTGAAGCTATTAGGACAGCATAGCAGTCAGCCTGTGTCTTCAGAAGGAGATATACTGTGGATTCCACTGTCCTAATAACAGGTCTATTTGAACCGACCAGTTAGAATCAAGGGTCAACTCTTGAGTACATAATCAAGCTGTCCTGGCTTCTTTTCAGCAACTTATAAATATAATTTGGGTTTTCTTTTGCAGAACTTTACTGAGTCATTGTAGAACTAATTCAGGCATTTTTAGCATCCATGGTAAAATATTTTTCCCAAATAGTCAACTGGGAGACAGCAGACCTCTGGGTAGGGCTTATAATGTAAATGTTTCCTGTACCCCCCAGTAAACAGGTTAAAAAAGGGTTTCTTTCTCATTCATTGAGGGATACTGGAAGTTATACTGCTATCTACAGGAGGATTAGACACTGGAAACCCAAACAAAAAATGCCAGCCCATGATAACCCTTTTACTTCCAGCATGCGTAATTTTTCTTGCTTGTGTCTTAAGAGGATGGACTTGTTCTTTTCAGCTCTGCCGCAAAATGACTAACCTTTTTTTACTAGCTTTTTTCTTCATTCAAGATTCCTGCTTCATTGCTGCGTGAATTGTGTTACATGACAGCTTCCTGGATCAGCGTTTCCACCACCTGCATGTTAAAAGCCAAACCCAGACCCCTCTGACCTTGGATGATGTGAGGGTTCTGCAGGCATGCAGGATTTTATAAATCCAAAAAGCATAGATGCTTGCTGACCCTGACTGCAAAGGCCTCAAGCACACTCTTTGCTCCTTCACTTTTAGGATTGCATTTTGATTTGTCTGCAGCTGCTGATGCCATCTGCCTCTGACAGATTGCATCGGTTTGACAATAAGTCTCTGCAGTCCTTGATGGACAAACGTGCCTCTGAAGAGTTCTGCCATCACTCAAAAACTGAAAAACACTGTTTCAACTCTAACTGCTCTAGTACAAACCACTCAAAATCTTGAGGAAAGCCTGTTGCCACTAACACCGTCACCAGCCTGGGATCCTTTAGTTCTCCTAAAACTGCAGACATATTCCTTGTGCACCTGCTATTTTCAGTCTTCCTTTATGAAGACTGGAAGCATCCTTACAAGATGTTTGTATCTTCAGCGCACCTATCACTCCTGCACCCATTTGAGGAGGTCTTTGTTAAAAAGTCAGCTTCCCACTCAGTGGATTCAGCAGTCTATTATTCCTGGGGAGGATGTACACCTGTCTGTATTAACCCCACCATCTCCTGTCAGTGAATATGAGGACTTTTTGGCTAAAGTACTCGACTATCTCTTAAGAGATTGTGCCGCATTCTGAGCTTCCCTGGATGTCTTTGTCTAGCAGAGTACCCGTTGCAAGAGTACTCCTTTCCCAGCCTAAGGCTATCCGAAGCCTAATCCCGCGTATACACGAGCGGATTTTTCCAATGTAATTGCGCTCAAGCTTGGCTTGCATACACACGGTCACACAAAAGTTCGCTGAACTTTCGACCGCCTAGAACGCGGTGACGTACAACACTACAACAAGCCGAGAAAATTAAGTTTAATGCTTCCGAGCATGCGTCAAATTGTTTCCAAGCATGCGTAGGAATTTTGCGCGTCGGAATTGCTACAGACGATCAGAATTTCCGATCTGAACTTTTTACGACCGAAAAATTGAGAACATGCTCTCAATCTTTTGCTGGCTGGAAATTCGGCCAGCAAAAGTCTGATGGAGCATACGCACGGTCGCATTTTCAGACCAAAAGCTCTCATCAGTCTTTTGCTGGCCGAATTTCCGATCATGTGTACGTGGCATAAGGCTCCGTCTGGAAAGCCTCACCCCTTGCAAGAGACCAAAAAATTTACTTTTCCTTTCTCCATGATCTCAAACTCTTAGGCTCAGACCCAAATATGGCATGCAGTCCACCCGCAAGCCGTGAAGTTCTAAGACCCCCAAACCCTCAGTCTTCTATAGCATGAGAGTACTCCTCCACTGTTCAAAGTAGGGCGGGCGTCTGTTAGCCTTTGCAGACACTTGGACAGCCTGCATCTTAAGCCCCATACACACGGTCGGATTTTTGCATGGATTCTGTCCGATCGGACAATGTTGTTGAAAAATCAGACCGTGTGTATGCACCATCGGACAGTGTACGTCGTATTGTCCGACGGACAAAGTCCTATCTCCTGCTGGATAGATTTTCCGACAACGCGGGCCGATCACACCAAATCCGATCGTGTGTATGGTAGTCCGACCGGACAAAGTGCTACGCATGCTCAGATCACATTACAAGACCAAAGCTATTGGCTACTAGCCTCTACGTAGTCCCGTCGTAGGCAACAAACGTCACCACGTTCAGAATGATCGGATTTTCCGACAACTTTGTCCGACCGTGTGTACGCAAAACCAACATCGGACAAAGTACGACGGACATGATCCGACGGACCTGGTCCTCGGATAATCCGCGCGTGTGTATGGGGCTTTAGAGTTGGGTTTCCAGGTGCTGCAAGCTAGAGTTTCCTTCCCTGTCCCCTTCTTGGTTCATCACTTTCAACCTGTCTGTATCAACACAGAACAGTTTCAGGGGTTTACTTCAACCCATATATTGTTCCCAAGCCAAAAGGGGGTATCTGGCAATCTTGGCTCTCAAGGCCCAAAAAGTCTTTACGTGGGCCCAGAAAATGCTGAATAGAATCCACCATCTCTGTCATAGTCTTCCACTATTAGGAAAACTTTCTGGTCTCTGTGGACATCAAGGACTTGCATGGTACCATTTTTCCATCTGCTCCTACGCTTTACTGTGCGTCCTCTGCATTACCAGTTTGTGGCCCTGCCATTCAGCCAATGTTCTGCACCTAGAATATTAACCAAGGTGCTGGCCCAAATATTAGCCTTGCTGAATTCTCTTGGTACTCCCATTGCGAGATATCTGGACAACCTCCTGCTAAGAGGACAGTTGGCACAGGTCCAGTCCTTAGCACAGACCAGCACTCAACAATAGGTTGTCCCTGGCTTGGTAGCTCAGGCTGTCTCTGGCATCAGACAAGTGTTTTTATCCTGGTTTCTAGAAGATCCTTTAGCTGGATGCCAGCCTGTAGGGCTGGGGGGGAGTCCTGGGCACCTTGCTGGTGCAGGGATTTTGGAAATCTGAGGAATCTCGTCTCCGGATCAACATTGTGAAACTTCAGGCAGGACCCCCCGACTGGATGGTTATCCGATCCAGATTTAGTCACCAAGGCATTGGTTTACATCAACCATCAGGGGAGAATCAAAAGCCCTGCCATGGAAAGAATAGTAGAGCACATCCTGTCCTAGGCAGAACTTCACATTACAACCTTGTCCTTGTTTACATTACAGGCATGGACAATTGTGAGACAGACTTCTTGGCCAGCATTGTTCCAGGGCCTGTGTCACAGATGAGGGGTGCCAGATGTGGACCTTCTGGCCTCCAGGTTCAACAAAAAACTAGGCAGAGTTGTCATGAAGAAAAAAATGCTCCTGCGCTTGAGAAATTGCTGTGTGGCTGATTGAAAACCATGATCTCCATTGGTCTAGAGACCACATTGGCTCTGCTGCCACTCCCAGCAGGTCAGGGAACACCCAAGTAGAGCTCTAAAAAGAAAAGGAACAGAGGGTGCACCAGCCTAGCGCACTACCTTTTGCGATAATTTATTATTTTTTAAAGAAGCGTATAAAACAGCAAAATATATAAAATCCACCAGATGCCCCATCCAGCATGGTCCACTGGTCAGTGACAATTGTGGAAGGAAGAGTCCAAAACTGCCGCGTTTCGTGGGATATCCCCTTTTCTTCAGAGCTAAATTTGGATTGCAGGTAGCTGGTCTTTTATATCATCAATAACATTTAAAAAAAATTCCCATGTGACCTCTGGTTTAAGCCCCTCCCTTCTGTGGGAGGGCTGGAACCGTCAGATAATACAATTCGATAAATAAACCACAAGTGCCATTTCTAACATGCCATACAAATTCTGGAACGCACGCCTGCCGAAAACCAGGAGGTATGGCCAAGCTGTGTCAGATCTGACACTATCTTGCATCACCGTAAGTGACGTCTGCGCATCACAGGGCCGGCATCTGGAATCCATAGCGCGGCCATACTTCCTGGTTTCGGCCTGTGTGCGATCCACCATTTGTATGGCACTTTTCACCTGTGACAGTGCCTGTTCAGCCCTTCCATCTGCCAATCGTCAGTATGGCCCCCACTTCAACGCCCTGTTACTCTGGACTTCCGTACACCCCAGCACTACCTCAGATGACAGTGAGAATCCATTCCTATAGAAACGCTTATAATGCCTGGTGCATAGTGCATCATGCTTGAAGATACAGAGCTAAAGATATGAAGTGTGTGTTTTTTTTTTTTGTTTTTTTGTTTTTTTTATTGAGCGTGTGTATATAATATAAATCCTTGTGATGCTTTAAACTATTGTCCCTAGGTTTATTTATGTGTGTATTTATCTAATTGTATTACCAGACTGCACCAGATCTCCCACAGAAGGGTGGGGGGGGGGGGGTTAAACCAAGGTCACATGAGACAATTTGTTTGGAATTTTATTGATATAAAGACCAGCTACCTGCACTCCAAATTTGGCTCTGAATAAGAGGGGACATCCCTCGAAGCGTGTCAGATTTTTGGACTCTTCCTTCCACAATTGTCACTGACCAGCAGACCATGCTGGATGGAGCATCTGGTGGATTTTATATATTTTGCTTGATTTTATCTTTTGTGACTATGTTTTATACGCTTCTTTATAAAATAATAAATTGTTGCAAAGGTTACCACTAGGCTGGTGCGCCCTCTGTTCCTTTTCTTTTTAGGCAGTTTTATTCCCAGGTACAGGGATCCTCTAGCTGTTAGGTGGCTCTGTGAGGATCTGAATTTGGTTCTCTCGACACTCCTGCAAATTGAGCCAGGGATATTGCCCTTTACCACTCTCACCTACAAGATGGGGTCTCTTTTTTGTCAGCACCTCAAGATGAGTTTCTGAGCTAGCAGGCTTATTCTCTAAAGAACCCTTCCTGGTCATAAACTAGAACAAGGTTTTGTTGAGGGCCCGAACTTCCATCCAGACGTTTCGACCTTTCACCTTTAAACCTTCCTTCTGTCCAGCTGCAATTCTTAGAGGGGGATCTCCTTCTATTGCCTGGATGTAATTAGGGCTGTGAGTTTCTCGCAAACCACTGTTTCCTTCAGAAAGACTGACACTCTCTCTGTCATTTTTGTTGGTTACCGTAAGGGTGACAATTGTTTCTCAGACTTGCAAGGCTTCTACATGGTCTACTGGTCACATATTTTATCAGGTGAATGCTCAGGCCTCATCTGATGCCATCGTCTAGCATACGGTCATTCAGGCAGCTCTTTGAACTACAGGCAGCCCCAAGTTCTGATTTCTTTTTTTTTTTGGGGGGGGGGGGGGGGGGGGGGGGGGGGGGGGGGGGGGGGGGGGGGGGGGGGGGGGGGGGGGGCGGGGCGGCGGGGGGGGGGGGGGCTTTTAGCTTTTTGTATGCTGTTGCCAAATCCTCAGTTGGACCGCTTTTAGACATCCCAACAGTACTAGACTTGTGTCTCTCAGTGGATGAGGATGAAAATCTGATTTTTGGCCGTGCTGTAAAATGCTTTTCTTGGAGTCAGTTGAGGAACACAGGTCCAACCCCTCTGTGTTTATGATCAAAGTCTTGGTACTGCCATCTGAGGCATGCTGGGAGTATAAGGAATTGTTCTGTGCTGGTCTACAATTTTTTGTCTGTGCCCAGTTGTCCTGTAGGTGGCAGCATAACCCAACGGCACAAGACTGCTGTTGCCCCAAAAATCTTATTTAAAGCAGAGGTCCACCCATCTCTGCAAAAATGAAAAGCTAGGATGGCTTAAAAAAAATAATAAAATAAAAGCTGCACATACTGCAGCTGTTGAATTTTAATAATCGGACACTTGCCTGTCCTGGAGTCCAGCGGTGTCGGCACCGCAGCTGATGTTTCCATCAGCTGTCAGGTGCATGCCGCCTCTATTGCAAGCAAGGGAACCCGGCAGTGAAGCCTTATGCCTTCACACCGGGAACCCTACTGCGCATGAGCTCCGCTCCGCTCCTCTCTCCAACTGGCCTGGTGACCGCGGGGGAGGAGGGAGCCTGGGCAGTGAAGTCAATACTGCTCCCGGAAGTGGGAACAGGATACCTGTGAAAGACAGGTATCCTGCCCCCCATTCCCCCCGAAAGGTGCCAGATGTGGCACCGGAGGGGGGGAGTACAACAATCGGAAGTACCACTTTTAGGTGGAACTCCGCTTTATTGTTAACCATAATTTACCATAAGTAGTTGTGTCGGGTATTAGGTCTGCTTTGTCTCCCAATAAACATTTAAAGATAATAATATGTTGGTGTTTGATTTTGCTGTCAGGCTGAAGTTTGACATCTAGATTGTCTTCTTTTTTTTTTTTTTTTTAAACCTTTAGAGTATAAATAGTATAGTTATGCTAGTGATATGCTTCGTCATTTTATTTACTGTTGATTTTTTTATATCCCTCCAGTGACTACTAGCCCACCGAAGACGTTGTATGTCATGTCAGATGCCAAGCTTTCTGCACTCACCAAATCTGTTGGCAGCGAATTTGCATCTTTACCACTGAAGCCAATGGCCTTACAAAGTTCACCTGCTATCGCCCCTGGAACAGTGACGTTTACAACACCATCACTAGCTAACACATCAAACACAACCTGTACGGTGGTGCTGTCTAAGATTGGTCCGGTTCTGCAAGCTTCTCCAAAAACTGTTATCTTAGCAAAGACTGATTCAAGTGATAAATCATCTGGAAATCACATGATTGGTTCTGTGGAGAGTCTGGGCAGAGTGCCATCTGTGGTTGATGAGGGCAGCACAATAATTCACAGTCGAGAGTCACTGGTAAACAGGCAGCTACTGCAGCCTGCTCTGATAGCCTTATCTAGCACTAGCCATATGGTGCAAAACACAGTAACATCTGCTAGTCAAAAACCACAGTGACTCTGATACTAAACATAAACTTCTATGGGAAAAGTTACACAGTCAATCCTTCTGATTGGCCCAGATAAAAGTACAGCAGAAGAATGACTGTCCCTGACAGAGGAGGCCCTGTCTGTAAGGTATAGAGAAGGCTTTAGGAAACTGGGTATAGGTGGTGTTTTGAGAGGCATAGCTAGTATAGAGCAGGCAATGACCAGCAGACAAGCACAACAAACATTGCATGTTGTATTTTGGGTAGTTCCAACAACCAAAACAAAGCATTATATGTGTTTCGTAAATAGAGGATGTGTTTGGAGTGACTAAGCATTGCTGCAAGGTACTAAAGTTTCCTGGTCATAGTCATTTTGTTTATACATAAACAGCTGATCTGTTTCTCAGGATCTAACGATGTTACTGCAGCCAGAGACAGTGCTTCTTAGCTCAGTGATTTCAGGCATTTGTGGGAGTTAGGTTGAATCTGAGATCAGTCCACAAAATGCTTATTCCCATTGGTCGGTGTCGAAAGCCCCTCAAAGTGTTCACTCAGTCCATAAAAAGCATTATTCTGTACTCATTGAGGAAATTAAACCAGTAATTTTCCTCCTTTATTTCTCAAATCTGCACTAAAGAAATCGCAGCTCGATATGGCAGCATCTTTTAAAGTGGTATTAAACCCAAAAGGAAACATTTATTATATTGCAGCTTACTATTTCTCAAATGTAATGGTTGCATTTATTTTCTTTTTTTAGGCTTTGTTCCATTTTCATCTGGTGATCTGGCCAGTAAGGCTCCATTCACACTTGTACGACTCCAAAGTTGTGTCGCCTGGAGTGCAGCTTTGACGTGACTTTCGATTGGTGCAACTTGGTACGACTAGTGATAATGGACAGCTGTTGCACACAAGTTGCATTGTATATCATTCAGGTACAACTTTCATGCAACTTCCGAGGTCTATGGTCCTCAAGTTGCATGAAAGTCGGACCAAAGTTGTGCATGAACTACTTTGAAGTTGCACATATATGAAAGGTTATCATTGGAAAACATGGGAAACGACTTGTCATACAACTTTGATGTCCAAAGTTGCATGACAAGTCGCACAAGTGTGAATGGAGCCTAACTCTGTTATTTTGCAAAAGAACAAGCTGGTAATTACGTGGGGGAGCTTTGAGGACTGCCGTTTTTGTGATCCTTGGTGCCTCATGACGTGGCAATTTGGTTTTGATGGCCTATACTATACATGAAAATGTACTGTATAATAAAAGAAGACTGGTTGTAGATGTATGTATGTATGTATATACTATGTTCAGAATGTAGATTTCCAAACTAGTATCAGATCTTTTTTTTTTTTTCTTTTTGTATGTAATGTTATACTGCTTTGTGCATAATGTAAATAATTATATATAAACCAGTTCACCCCAATTTATTATAGTGGAGTTGGCAATATATTGGCCTATTTCCCTTTCATTAGCAATGAATTTTTTGTTTGGGAGAGAAAAAAAATAAAACTTTTACACTTAACATGTTCGTGTTTTGTGAATTTAATCTAATGTTAATTTTCACATTATGTTTATAAAACCTGGTTGTGTGACCCACAACAGTCTGAAAATGCCTGTGGTGTTGGTACATACACTCACCGGCCACTTCATTAGGTACACCTTGCTAGTAATGGGTTGGATCCTGAGTAGAATTTTAGGGGTCTGATAA
This sequence comes from Lithobates sylvaticus, assembly GCA_028564925.1. Classification (NCBI taxonomy): domain Eukaryota; kingdom Metazoa; phylum Chordata; class Amphibia; order Anura; family Ranidae; genus Lithobates; species Lithobates sylvaticus. The sequence goes on along the minus strand of CM053029.1, from coordinate 119,232,195 downwards.
TGTTTAGTTATACATATACATATATATATTATATGTATATAGAGGCTTATAATTATATATAATATTGATTTGTTTTTTTTCCTTCTAAGATGGCTTGTTTCAATTCCTGGGAAATCAAAACTGTTGGATATGTGACGAGAGAAACTACTGATAAGAACCCAGAAAGCTGCTCAAAATAGGCTTTCGTACTAAAATCAGTCTGAACTGACCAGATACTGCTGAATTAATTTTTTTTGCCAGTGACATGATGTATACACCCATTTAACTGTTCCCTTGCTACTAAGAAGATATGAATGCTGATTGGACTATATACGGTCTACGGTCTAAGTATACGGTCACACCTATAACACGCCTAGACCTTTATACGCATAGTCATACGTATAAAATTGTATAGCCTTTAGATCAGGGGTCTCAAACTCAAATTGCCTGAGGGCCACATGACAAGTTTTCATATCCCATGGGGGCCGCATGCAAACTTTCAAAACGTCAAAAACAATAAACTATACCAGCAATAATATACTATACTATACTATACCCAACACATTAAATCGGTATTAAATCAGTATGCCATGTGCTGTAAATTATGCTGTGCGCTCTGAGGCCTCACTCAGCCTGGACTGCAGGTCTGGTCAGTGTTTTTAAACTTTATTTTACACATGGCATGGCATGGGGATAGGGAGCGGGAGCCAAGGGAGGAGAAAGAAGACCTTACCTTGTCCTGGCAAGCTCAGCTCCAGCCTCCGATCAATTCTCCACACACTTGACCAAGCAGGGACCAGGCAGCACTCGGTCTCCCCCCTCCTCCGCTCCTCCGATCAGGTACACTGTGCACGCATAGCAAGGGGCAGGGCCAGAGTGTCAGTGGAGCTCAAGGCCCCGCCCACCCGCGGCCCGCTCTTCGGTCGAAAAAATTGCAGCACTGGCACTGACTGTTGCACTGTGCGTGCGCTGCTGACAGTGACAGACTGTCTGCCTGTTTGGGGGTGCCGCTGCGGGCCATTTATAACCAGTCCGCGGGCCGCAAATGGCCCGCGGGCCGGTACTTTGAGACCACTGCTTTAGATGTAACCTCAAACACTTTAACTTTACTGCTTTATTGAGAACTGTGTATTGTGTTTCTCCACTGCAGTGTATGGAATAAAAGCACCATTTCCTTTTTATCAATTTGGGCTCACTGATCAGAAAAGGGTCTTGATTTAGAGACTCCCTAACCTGATTTAACACCCCCTTTTGCCTTCAGAACTGCCTTAATTCTTCATGGCGTAGATTCAACAAGGTGTTGGAAACATTCCTCAGAGATTTTGGTCCATATTGACCTGATGGCATCACGCAGTTGCTGCAGATTTGTCTGCTGCACATCCATGATGCGGATCTTCCATTCCACCATATCCCAAGGGTGCTCTATTTGAATGAGATCTGGTGACTGTGGAGGCCATAGGAGTACAGTGAACTCATTGTCATGTTAAAGAAACAAGTTTGAGATGATTTGAGCTTTGTGGCATTATCCTGCTGAAATTAGCCATCAGAAGATGGGTACACTGTAGTCATAAAGGGATGGACATGGTCAGTAACAATACTCAGGTAGACCATGGCATTTAAACAATGCTCAATTTGGTACTAGGGGGCCCAAAGTGTGCCAAGAATATATCCCCACATTACACCACCGCCACCCTGAACCGTTGATACAAGACAGAATGAATCCATGCTTTCATGTTGTTTATACCAAATTCTGACCCTACCATCTGAATGTTGCAGCTGAAATCGAGACTCATCATACCAGGCAAAGTTTTGTCAATCTTCTATTGTCCAATTTTGGTGAACCTGTGCGATCAGTTCCAGTGCGGTTAGTTCCAGTTCCAGAAAAAAAGTAGAACATGCTGTAATTTTTCTGCACTGGAACGTGGTAAAACGCCTCAAAAACTCCCTGGTACACACATGTTCTTATTTAAGATTAAGAAAAAAAAATGCACTGGATTGCTTTTAAAAACACGCATGCAGAAATCAGGCCGGCACTAAATATGGACCTTCTAGTCTCCAGGTTCAACAACAAACTTGACAAGCAGCAAATGTTCACTGCTGTGCAGCTGTCTGCACCACCTAGTCTTTTTTTTTTTTTTTTTTTATTTTCTAAGTTCTACCAGTCCCCATTTTACAGTTTTTTTTTCTTAGGCCTATTAGCCTTTTAGACTGTTATTGGAAGTCCCAAGAGTCTTAAGAATTTCCGTTTCCCTCAATGAACAAGTAATAAAAATAGTATTTTTGTACCCATGTACTCATTTTGACTTTCTTGAAGTTCATTCAGGGACACAGGTCCCTCATCTCTGTTTTATTGTCATGCTCTCAGATGTACGAATGCCAAAATACTGAAGCATGATGGTTGTAGCTTTTTGTTGCCATGCCCTTGGATATGTTATGACTAAGCATTATTGGGTGTGAAATGCGCCAACAGTTCATGTCTCTCTGTTGATTGCTGTAATGTCTTGAATTTTTGGATCCACACTAAAGAGTTATGGGCAGTTACGAGCTGGATCAGCATCTGTTCTTTATTAGGGCATGAGTGGTGTGGCCAGACTTGGTGCGGTATATGATTTTGCTATCTGTAGTCCAAAGGACTGGACAAATTAATAGAGGAACATGATTCTACGTTGTTCTATGGACCATAGGATGAGTACATGGATTGAAAACTGGCTACAGAGGCAAGTTCAGAGGGTGGTGATAAATGGGGAATACACGGAATGGTAAGGGGTGGGAAGTGGGGTCCACCAGGGTTCTGTGCTGGGGACCAATCCTGTTTAATTTGTTCATAAACGACCTGGAGGATGGGGTAAAAAGCTCAATCTCTGTATTTGCGGACGACACTAAGCTAAGCAGAGCAATAACTTCTCCGCAGGATGTGGAAACCTTGCAAGAAAATCTGCACAAATTAAGGACCTTTCTGAGATTTGATGTTTACAAGTTAAAAACAAGTTTTCCCTAAAAGTCTTTCAGGACAGCCACCTCTGAGAGACCTCGGCTCCTCCCTTCACAGGAAACACTGCCTTAGCTTCAAGATTTAAGCCCCTCCTGCCCCACTGGGCCCTCAGTTTCAGTGTTTCCTCTGACGGGGAGACATTGCTGGGAACCAGGGCTGATCAACTGGGGAGGTTGAAGGTGTTTTTTTTACTGTGGAGAGAAGCTCTCCCTATCTCTATTTTTTCCTTGAGCCTTAGGTAAGGTACCGTTTGGTCTGCCGCTTGGCCACCCCAGCTTCTCCTGAGGGTGGGGAAGAAGCTTCCGGGGCCCTGCTCTCGTTCTGTCTAGGGGGAAGTCGGAAGTGCATTGTTCCTCCCCACGTTCAGTGTGGCCAGTGAGGGAGCTTGAAGCTGGACCGGAAGACGTAGTGACTTCACGTCCGGTGGGGGCGTGCACTTCTGTGAGAGAGGGCCATGCTCTGGCTGGTGCGAGCCTGCAAAACATTGCAGATGTCAGCAAGCGGATCAGGAAGGCGGACCACTCCTCAGCGGGAGATGTCCAGGGCAGAGGCGGCCCAGACTACTTCTGATAATGCCAGCACCAGCCACTAAGGTGAGAGGAGCCCTGGGGTGGGTATTCCCTTTTACCTGATAGCTCCACGGGTGTAGACCACTCTGGTGGTCGAGGGGTTGGGAGGTGGTACTGGGACCTTGGTGGCTTTGGTCCTAAGGACACTTTGCTTAGGAGTATGGCCTTGCATTTGGTTTTAAAAGTGAGCTGGAGGACTGCAATGCTCAGCATGCCCTTTGTGCAGTAAGCCTGATGAACTGCAGTGCCCAGCATGCCCTTTGTGCCGTAAGCCTGAGGAACTGCATTGCCTAGCATGCCCTTTGTGCAGTAAGCCTGAGGAACTGCATTGCCCAGCATGCCCTTTGTGCAGTAAACCTGAGGAACTGCAATGCCCAGGATGCCCTTTGTGCAATAAGCCTGAGGAACTGCAGTGTCCAGCATGCCTTTTGTGCAGCCAGCCTGAGGAACTGCAGTGCCCAGCAGGCCCTTTTGTGCAGTCAGCCTGAGGAACTGCAATGCCCAGCATGCCCTTTTGTGCTGTCAGCCTGAGGAACTGCAATGCCCAGCATGCCCTCTGTGCGGTGAGCCTGAGGAACTACAAGGCCCCGCATGCCCCTTTTTTTCAGTCGGGTTCAGCCCCAGGCTGTCCCCCCGTCAGCTCAGCAGAGTATTACACCTGCCCGCCAGTCTTCTCCTCCGCTAATGGAGGGGCATTGGGGGGGGGGGCACTAGTGACAAGCAGAGGAGGAGCCAGTTAGCGCTTCTTCAGGCTCCCAGGTGGAGTCATAGGGAGAGGGTTTGGGTGGTGAGCCCTCTAGACCCTCTCGCTACAAGCTTTCCCTTGAGGGGTTGGAGGGTCTCTTGGGAGACATCCGTACCATCCTGGGGATCCAGGAGAAGAAGCCGCTATCACTCCATGATGAGATGTATCAGGGCTTGGGGGAACAGAAGATGTTGTTTCCGGCCCAGGAAGGTCTGGTGGAAGCCATCAGTGATTGGCTAGATCTGGGGAAGAAACCCTTGTTTTCTGTCCCACCGTATTTGCGCATCGGTCTTACAAGTGCACTTTTTTGGGGAAACAATTCACTTTTTTAAATAAAAAAAATGAAGACAACAGTAAAGTTAGTCCAATTTTTTTTTTTTTTATATTGTGAAAGATAATGTTTTATGCCGAGTAAATTGATACCCAACATGTCACGCTTCAAAGTTGCGCCTGCTCATGGAATGGCGACAAACATTTACCCTTAAAAATCTCCATGGGCGACAGTTAAAAAAATGCTACAGGTTGCATGTTTTGAGTTACAGAGGAGGGTTAGAATTATTGCTCTCGCTCTAACGATCGCATCAATACCTCATCTGTGGTTTGAACACAGTTTTCATATGCAGGCGCTGCTCACGTATGCGTTCGTTTCTGCACGCGAGCTTGTCGGGATGGGACGCGTTAAATTTTTTTTTCTTTCTTATTTATTTTACCTTTTTATTTTTGACTTTTACACTGTTCTTTAAAAAAAAAAATGGGTCACTTTTATTCCTATTACAAGGGATGTTAACATCCCTTGTAATAGAAAAAAAGCATGACATGACATCTGGGGTCAAAAAGACCTAGGATTTCATTTTTACACTAAAATGCAATTAAAAAAATAGTTTTTTTTGTAATTTAAAAAAAAAACACTCGTCTACTGGGCACTTACAGCTTTCAGCGCTGTAGCACTTTGACAATTGTCATGCTACACTGTACCCAAACAAATATTTTATAATTTTCTTCACACGAATAGAGCTTTCTTTTGGTGGTATTTAATCACTGCTGGGTTTTTTAGCTTTTACTAAACAAAAAAGTCCGAAAATTTTGAAAAAATTATTATTTTTTTACCTTTGTAAATTTTGTAACTAAGTCATTTTTCTCCTTCACTGATGTGCGCTGAACTGGTGGGCATTGATGGGGTGGCACTGATTAGGTAGCACTGATGAGGAGGCACTAATATGCTGCACTTATGGGCACTGATGGGTGGCACTGGGCGATACTGATGGGCATTGATCAGCAGCAGTGATGGGCATTGATGGGCAGGACTGATAGCCAGCACTGACTAGCATCGATTGCACTGATTGCTGCCACTGGGCAATGCTGGGCACTGATTGGTGACTCTGTTGGCATTTTATCGTAATCAGGGCACTGATGATCAGTGCCCTGATTACATGTGGAAATGCCGCTGATAAACTCTCTCTAAAACTGTCAGTGTGAGGCAAGGAGCTGCCGATTACCAGCATCTCTGTGTTTACATGTGACCGGTTGTGATTGCACACAGCTGATCACATGGTTAAAGAGCCGCGGGCATGGCTCTTTACAGAGATCGGGGTCACGTTGTTTCCTAGCAACACAGCGTGCCCGCGAAAGCCACGCTGCGCCCCCACGTTATTTGACGGTGCAGGCAGCAACTAGTTAAGAGAATTGGGTGGAAGTGACGTTTTGATGTTGCTTCCACCCTGCAATGATATGGAGACGGGTGGGGGCTATCTTACCCTCACTCGTCTCCATGTCAGGCTAGGGAGATCACCTCCGCCGATATCGACTGCTCCGGTAAGCGGCAGACTGCACCGGAGAGCGGCAGGAGGGGGGGGGCCTTGTGGCAAATCCACCAGAGAGACCACTTTTATCTTGAAGCGGACCACACGCTGAAGAAGAAGATAATGGGGTTATGGTAGCTAGCTACTACCATAACAATGGTATTCCTCTTCAAAGTTGCGCCGTAAAACGATGGTGGGCGGTCTGTAAGTGGTTACTGGGGTGGGCAACTACATGGCAAATGAGGTTTAAATCGGTTGTATACCCGTTTTAAAAAAAAAAAAAATGTGTAAAGTACCTGCAAGACAAAGTCATAATGAGCTAGTATGACTAGCATACTAGCTCATTATGCATCACTTACCTTAGATCGGGGCCCCCGACGCCGGCCTCTTCTCCCCCTCCAGCCGCAGCTATCTCTCTTCCGGGTATCGCCGCTCCGGCCACTCACAGCACCGCTGCGGCGCTGTGATTGGCCAGAGCAGCGAAGATGTCGCTCCGCGCATGCACGTGGGACACTTCAACTGCGGTGAGCCACAGTTGGGAATGGGGATTAACCCGTTAAATGCACCGTTGTCTACGACGCGCATGCGCCGTAGACAACGTTGTAAATCGTTCTTTGCAAATATCTCCTAAACCGTGCAGGTTTAGGAGATATTTCTTGTACCTACAGGTAAGCCTTAATCTAGGCTTACCTGTAGGTGCAACTTGAAATTAAGGGTATACAACCGCTTTAATGTAAAAAAAAAAATGTAAATAATGCATTTGGATGACAAAAATATGAATGCAATCTACTCACTAGGGGTGAACCTCTGGGGGAATCTTGGATGGAAAAGGACCTGGGGGTCCTAGTAGATGATAGGCTCATGCAATGCCAAGCTCCTAACAAAGCAAACAAAATATTGGCATGAATTAAAAAGGGGATTAACTCCAGGGATAAACGTTAATTCTCCCATTCTACAAGACTTTGGTGCGGCCTCACCTGGAGTATGCTGTCCAGTTCTGGGTACCAGTCCTCAGGGAGAATATACTGGAAATGGAGCAAGTACAAAGAAGGGCAACAAAGCTAATAAAGGGTCTGGAGGATATTAGTTATGAAGAAAGGTTGCGAGCACTGAACTTATTCTCTCTGGAGAAGAGACGCTTGAGAGGGGATATGATTTCATTTTTACAAATACCATACTGGTGACCCCCACAATAGGGACAAATCTTTTTGCGGAAGGGAGTTTAATAAGACATGTGGCCACTAACTAAAATTAGAAGAAAAGTGGTTTAACCTTAAACTGTGTAGAGGGTTCTTTACTGTAAGAGCGGCAAAGATGTGGAATTCCTTTCCACAGGCGGTGGTTTCAGCGGGGTGCATCGATAGTTTTTTTAAACTATTAGATAAGCACCTGAACGACCGCAACATACAGGGATATACAATGTACTACTGACATATAATCAATGCATAGGTTGAACTTGTGTCTTTTTTAAACCTGTCCTACTATGTAACTATGTATATGTAACTATGTTGGAAGACCCTGTCTATAAACTGCCTTATCCTTTCCAAGGGGCCTCTAACCGTGGAGACTCCCTGGAGGATTGAGGAAGTCTTTGTGTAATTTGGGTATATGGACTGAAGATCTCCTATTATAATATCCTAGTGATTTATATTACTTCCAAATTTCACAAAGACTTCCCCAATCCCCCAAGTAGACCAATTGTCTCTGCGATTAGAGGCCCCTTGGAAAGGACGGGGCAGTATATAGACCACTTATAAAAAAAAAAAACTATGCTTCTCTCCCTTCATTCTTATGTAAGAGATACCAAAGATGTACTTTGTAAACCAAAAGGATTTAAGGTTGAGGAAAATGAAAAAAAAAAAAAAAAATTGATGTCCAATCTTTGTCTATGTCCATACCTCATTTTTGGAGTATAAAAGCAGTTACATTTTTGTTCTGGGACAACAGTACCCAGAGATGGGTCATCACATGAGTTTATTCTTGATCTGTACTTTGCCCTCAATAATAATGTTTATCAGTGTAATGGAATTTAATTATCAACATATTTCAGGCACCTCCGTCGGAATGATCAAAATATTAAACTTGCGTAAAACTTTCATTCAATGACAGTTCCTTTCCTGGACCTCTAAATCACCAAAGAAGGTGGGGCGCTAACAACATTTACTTACTGCAAACTGACCGCAACTAACACTATTTTGCGAGCTCATAGCTTCCATCCTAAGTCAATAATATAAGGGATACCTACAGGACAATTTCTCCGCATTAGGAGGAAATGTACAAAAATACCTGACTTCAAAAGGGAAGCTTGTCAAACATGTGTGAGGTTTAAGAAGAGGGGCTACTCTCATAAGCAAAGAAAAGCCAAGAAGATTGCTCTTGAAAAAGATAGATCTGATCTTTTAAATGAAAAAACGAGGCCCAGTTAGATCTATCACCCAGGTGGTGCACAGTGGTGAGAGGTACTAACCAGAAACCATTATTGTCAAATATAATAGATGAATACCCACAAATGGTTGTCTGCAGGGTGTGGAATTTGACAAACTTTTTGACCCAATCTGAATTTAGTTAGTCATCAAGTTATCTTCTTATGACCTCTGGTATGGTGCCTTGTGGTCACTGTCAAATCTGTAGCTATGTGGAACGTACTGAGGTGTTCACTGATGCAAATGGCAAAAATACATCTAAGAGCAGGAGCTTGATAAATTGTGCTACTACACGTGTCATTTACAGCTTGCAATGTCCTTGTGACAAACTGTATATAGGCAAGACAAAATGTCAGTTTTGTATCCGCATCGGCGAGCACCTCAGAGATATCAGAAAGTGGGAACCTGAGAGCCCTTTAGCACAAATTTTTTTGACCTTTCATCAAGCAAAAACTGATTGTTTGAACCACATCAATACTGGGCACTTTCGCCCCCTTCCTTCCCAGACCAATTTTCAGCTTTCAGCACTCTTGCACTTTCAATAAGAATTGCGCGGTCATGCAATGCTGTACCCAAATTACATTTTTATCATTTTGTTCGCACAAATAGAGCTTTCTTTTGGTGGTATATATTCACGACTTCGTTTTTTATTTTTTGCGATATAAGCGAAAAAATAAGGAAATTTTGAAAAAAATATATATTTTCTTTATTCTATTTTAAAATAAATCCAATAAAATAAAAATGTTGTCATAAATTTAAGCCAAAATGTATTCTGCTACATGTTTTTGGTAAAAAAAAATCCTGTTAAGTGTATAATAATTGGTTTGCGTGATCACGGACATATGTACGCAAATGATCATTTACAGATGTGCGCAGGCGATCACGGACATATGTGTGCAAATGATCATTGGGACATGTGATTTTACTGTTATATGTGGGGACGTGTGTGTCTACTTTGTGTGTTTTACTGTTGTGACACTAGACTGGTGATCAGTGAGTAAAAACGCTAATACTCGCTGATCACCAGCCGGCTGCAGCAATCCGCTCTCCTCAGCGACAACTTACGTGTGAGGAAAGGAGAGCCGATCGGCTGTTTGTTTACATCACATGAAGGCCGTGATTGGACACGGCCGTCATGTGATCAGGAGGCCAATCACAGAGCCCTCCTGCCGATCTAAGATGCGCCGTGTCCGGGTGACTCGAGCGCATCGGGATTGCGCCGCTGCGCAGGAACACGCACGCACGATCCCGCTCCTTCTGAGGGACGTTCCTGAACATCCACTCAGAAGGAGAGAGTGCCCACCCAGGCCGTACATGTGCAGTGGCCGGGTGGGAAGTGGTTAAAGAAGCAAAAGTTTGTTTGGCTGTAATTCTATGGTTCACAAGAGTGCAATTCATTTTGCACTCCTGTGACCCATTTTCAGCAGAGTGTGGGCTGAAGTCCTTTCACTGCTGACATCACAGAAATCAGTCCAGGCACGCGTCATAACGACAATGGGAGTCTGGATCAGTCAGTTGCCTGGACTGACACCTGTCTCCGAGAGCCTGAGATGGCTGCTCCGCCCCTCCACAGCTTAGGGCTCCAGTGAGAAACGAGGAGCAGAGCGGAGAGCTGCTGATTGACAGTGCAGCAATCTGCTCACGGAGCTGTGAGAACAGAGCCATCGGCGATGTTCGATCACTCGGTTATCAGTGCAGAGGTGCCAGGGGACAGATGCAGCATCAGACCGATGCGACCTAGGTAAGTATGAAACTGAAAAAAAAAATCCCTTCTCTTTTAAGGTGAAAGGGATCTATGCACTGAAAATAAGTAAAAGACATGGAGATTTTAATACTTCTAGAAAGAGACATTCTGATATACAAATTAGAAACCCTGGCTCCTAAAGGTGTCCCACGGTCCAGTGATGTGGCCGCCCAAAGCTTCACTCCTCTCCCCTGCCTCTCTGCGGTGCTGGCATTGCAATTGTGGGCACCTGGCTGTGACAGCTTGCGGCTTCACAGCCGGGTGCGCATTGCACTCTCTTAGTGGCCAGGCAATCTTCCGGGCCCTGTGACGTGTCCCAGAAGATTGCAGAGAGGAGGAGTCGCCTAGGCGGCAAGGCTACGAGAGCAGGAAGTGGGAGCTGGATACCTGTCAAAACTAGGTACCCGCTCCCTCCCAAAAAACTGACATGCCAAATATAGCATGTAAGGGGGCGAGGAGTGCTTAAAGCGTAAGTTCCACTTTTGGGTGGAACTCCGCTAATAAAGAACTTAAATTACTAAATACAGTGGTGTGAAAAAGTGTTTGCCCCCTTCCTCATTTCCTGTTCCTTTGCATGTTTGTCACACTTAAGTGTTTCGGAACATCAAACCAATTTAAACAATAGTCAAGGACAACACAAGTAAACACAAAATGCAATTTGTAAATGAAGGTGTTTATTATTAAAGGTGAAAAAAAATCCAAACCATCATGGCCCTGTGTAAAAAAAGTGATTGCCCCCTAAACCTAATAACTGGTTGGGCCACTCTTAGCAGCAACAACTGCAACCAAGCGTTTGCGATAACGTGCAATGAGGCTTTTACAGCGTCCTGGAGGAATTTTGGCCCACTCATCTTTGCAGAATTGTCCTAATTCAGTTACATTAGAGGGTTTTCGAGCATGAACGGCCTTTTTAAGGTCATACCACAACATCTCAATAGGATTCAGGTCAGGACTTTGGCTAGGCCACTCCAAAGTCTTCATTTTGTTTTTCTTCAGCCATTCGGTGGTGGACTTGCTGGTGTGTTTAGGATCATTGTCCTGCTGCAGAACCCAAATTCGTTTCAGCTTGAGTACACGAACAGATGGTCGGACATTCTCCTTCAGGATCTCTTGGTAGACAGCAGAATTCATAGTTCCTTTTATCACAGCAAGTCTTCCAGGTCCTGAAGCAGCAAAACAGCCCCAGACCATCACACTACCACCACCATATTTTACTGTTGGTATAATGTTCTTTTTCTGAAATGCAGTGTTCCTTCTACGCCAGATATACTTGGACACACACCTTCCAAAGAGTTCCACTTTTGTCTCATCGGTCCACAGAATGTTGTCCCAAAAGTCTTGGGGATCATCAAGATGTGTTGTGGAGAAATTGAGACGAGCTTTGATGTCTTTTTGCTCAGCAGTGGTTTTCTCCTTGGAACTCTGCCATGCAGGCCATTTTTGCCCAGTCTTTTCCTGATGGTGGAGGCATGAACGCTGACCTTAACTGAGGCAAGTGAGGCCTGCAGTTCCTTGGACGTTGTTGTGGGGTCTTTTGTGACCTCTTGGATGAGTCGTCGCTGCGCTCTTGGGGTAATTTTGGGCGGCCGGCCACTCCTGGGAAGGTTCACCACTGTTCCATGTCTTCGCCATTTGTGGATAATGGCTCTCACTGTGGTTCGCTGGATTCCCAAAGCTTTGGAAATGGCTTTATAACCCTTTCCAGACTGATAGATCTCAATTACTTTCTTTCTCAATTGTTCCTGAATTTCTTTGGGTCTCGGCATGATGTGTAGCTTTTAAGGATCTTCTGGTGGACCTTACTGTGTCAAGCAGCTCCTATTTAAGTGATGCCTTGATTGTGAACAGGTGTGGCAATAATCAGGCCTGGGTGTGGCTAGAGAAATTGAACTCAGGTGTGGACAACCACAGTTATAGTATGTTTTAACAAGGGGGGCAATCACTTTTTCACACAGGGCCATGATGGTTTGGATTTTTTTTCACCTTTAATAATAAACACCTTCATTTACAAATTGCATTTTGTGTTTACTTGTGTTGTCCTTGACTATTGTTTAAATTGGTTTGATGTTCCGAAACACTTAAGTGTGACAAACATGCAAAGGAACAGGAAATGAGGAAGGGGGCAAACACTTTTTCACACCACTGTAAGTTCTCTATCCCCTTTAAATGTGTATAGTTCAGCTACCTAATACTCTGTTTAAGTGGAGGGGTTGTCTATTAATTTAACACTTTGTATATCATTTTCAAAATCATTTTTTCTATTTTTCTCGTTTAAAAAAAATGTAAAGTCCGGGGATTCACTTGAAGACTGTGTATGTCTGTGGTATGTTTGGGATGATTAGATTATTCTAGTATATTTGCTGCAGTATGTCTCCTTTAAGAATGAGAATGGGCTGGGTCAAATTGTAGATTTAGTAAATGCCCCAGTAAGGAGATTGGACGTCCTGACGAAGCTGGGGTTCTGGTGAAATGTGTTGACATAATGTGGTTGCAAGTCTGATGTCATGTAGTCATGCCTCTACTCCTCCCAACTGTGGCAGGCATACAAGTGCTTCAGTGATGGAGCGCATCACCATAGCCACTTGTATTGTAGTTTGCTGGAGCGGCTGTAGTTCTACATTAGGCAGCGGTGTGAAGGAGACACTTGGCAGTGTATCGGGCTAAAAGGCAAGGTCTATCCGCATAGCAGAGCTGGAGGATGTGAGCAGGAGCACAGATGTATCCGCTTCAGCTTGGAGGGTGATTATTAATGGCTCATTGCTATATACTATCACTGCTTGCTGCTTCTCTCCCTCCACATATTTTGCATCTATACACAGCATCTGAACTTTGCTGTGAGGTATTGTGAGTGACACTGGAAGTTCTTATCAGTGCATAGGTTTATTGCGGTTTCCCTCTGAATGTTCAACTGGATCATGCTTGGAACTTTGGTTTAGTTTGCCAGATTACATCTCCCACGCTGCTTAACTATCTTTGGCCACTCCTTATGCTTTCAATATTCCTGCCTGCTATTTAATTATCTTGGCGTAAACAAGTTTTTATGATTAGGTGGGAGACTTCTCCCATGCCTGGCTGTCACATAGTGTTCCGCATGCTGATTGATTATCACAGTGCTATTATTTGCTATTCTGGGCTTTATGCAGCCCATGTAGTGATGGGTTCTCTCATCCATGATGGTAATAATGGCCCCTGCAATATAGCACTATAGCACTGCAATATAGCACTGTGACCCCTTATGTGTGGTGCAATTTGGGAGAGGCTTTTTACAGCCCCCTAGGTTCATGATTATACTAGTCAGAATTTATTCTTTATAGTGGAGTGTATGAATGTGCGTATGACATCTAGATGTATGGCATGTACTGAGACAACACTGTCTTTTTGACGGTGATGGAAGATGGTTGGCTTTTTGATTATTGTACCTGATTTTTTTTTTTTATATTTATAATAAAGGTTTTTGTAACTTTGTAGCCTCTAATTGATTTTTGGTTTCATTAACGCCCCAGAAGCTCGTGTTAATGGTCCTTATATTGAGCAATTGTTTGTTCTGCCAATTATTTGGTTGGTTTAAGTGTGCTGGGAAATGTTCTGTTGTTGGTGATGTGACGATGACCTGAAATAATAAGGGGATTCTGTTCTTCATTGAACAGATCGGACTTCCTTATGCAATGTGATCACTCAATTTGTAGAGTGGGCTATCCCTAAAAAGGTTGAGTCCATTTAATATGTTATCTCCTGTGAGTACACTTTATGTTAAACACACAATGACCTTTTCTGCTTTTAACATTTCCTCGATGTGGGAGGTCCTTTCCAAATGTGCCATCCACAACACTTTTTATGGTCCTCAGTATTGGTTGAAAATTGATGAACAACATTGATAAGTCATGTGATAACTTATACAACAGAAGACCACTTTGAAACAGTGAGAACTTAGCGTTGTCTTTAAATTCACAGAGGTGTTGGGTGTATTCGCTCTGATCTCCTTATCAAACTCCGTTTCAACCATTTCAAATGTAGAATCAGAATGAATTGTGATAGGGTAATTATCCAAGACATCAGGTAGAGACAACCATGAAATGTCCAGAAATGCAGCAGTTGGTACTCCATTGGTGCCGCGATCAGCTGGGTTGAGGTCCATAGGCACATAGTCTCATTGATCGGGATTGGAGAACCTTCTGATGCATTCTACTGTTACTGAAATACACAGAACTGTTTTTGAAGTTGCAATTTATTGTCATTTTTTTGGAAAATTAAAGACATTACATTTTTTTGTTTTTCAAATTTAAATCTTTATTTATCTTTAGGAGAAGCAAGGAATACAGTCTATCGTCATCACATCTCACATATTGTCCACATCTATAAATACACTTCTGGTAATCAATTAAGTAATTTCCAAAAACATATTGCCTCACACAATAGATATCGTCGACTCTACTGTCACTTTCTAATTTCTCAAATAACACAAATGAAAATAAGATGGGATATCCATTGCCTTTACCCGGGGCTCGAGTTTCTCTCAGGCTCTGCCCTAAGGTTCCCTTTTTATATGTTCATAGAATGTTAAACCCTCTCTTACTCCTATATTTTATTACCCACAAAAAGGAAAATAACCTAATCAATAACACAAAAAACCCACCCCCTCCCCCAAGAAAACAAAAAAAAAAACACAAAAAAAAGAAAAAAAAGGGGGAAAAAATTAGGGAAGATTTACCTCTTTCCTTCCCCTCCCCTCCATCTCCCCCCCCCCGTCCCTCTCCCTCCACCCCTCCTCCATAGGTACCCTCAACTTTCCTCTCTATTTTCAATTGTCCAGGTTTACATCTATAAGCTTTCTCCCCTCCTCTGAATTAATATAAAGATTCCATGCGGACCATGTTTCCAGATATCTCCATCTTTTCTGTCGGGATGACCATACCAGGTCCTCCATATAGTTTAATTGCTCTACCTTTTTAAGCCACATTCCCACTTATTCCCATAAGTGGGATACAAGATTTAGCTGCGTTCAAAAGGTGGCATAAAACAGTTTTCTTATATATTTTAATAGAACTTCTCGTATCTTGTAATAGAAAAAGGGATGGGTCTTCTGGTAAATCTTGTTCACAAAATTTTTGCGAGATTCTCCGAACTTCTTTCCAGAAATCCCTTACTCTAGGACAAGCCCAGAAAATATGTACTAACGTCCCCTTTTCTTCTCCGCAACGCCAGCACCTGTCTGATATCTCCGGATAGCATCTATGCAATAATACTGGGGTACGATACCATCGCGACAGAATCTTAAAGTTGGTCTCCTGTGTTCTTATACAGATTGAAGATTCAAATATGTTGCCTATTATTTTATTACATTGCTCCTCCGAGAATGTTTGATCTAGGTCTCTTTCCCACTCCCTAAAGAAGGGCAATCTGAAATCTTCCGGCGGTGTCACTAACAGCGCATACAACCTAGACAGGGTGTGATGCAGTGCCCCATTTACATTACAATACCTCTCAAATGTTGTTAGCGCGCGATCGTAGCCACCTAGTGGCTTTAATGTATTTAAAAAGTGTCTCAGCTGTGTTGCACGCCACCGATCCAGTTGGAGTGCTGTAGATCCTATTGTCATCGCCTGTATCGTAGGCCATGTTCCATTTATCATAAAGTGTGAAGCTTGGAATATCCCTTGTTCTATCAGTGCTCTAAAGTTTCCATCCCTTAATCCTGGTTCAAATTGTGGGTTTCCCAGTATTGGGAACAGGGGAGAAGCTATTGCCGACAGTTTGCCTTCTAAAAATAATCTATAACTCATCTTCAAAGTGGGTCCTATCAGTGGATGTCCCTTTACTGAAATCGGGAGTTTTCTATAACACCAAGCGGCTCTTTGCAGTATCACCTTGCTTTGCGCCTGTTCTAAACCCGGCCACATCTTCCATTCCCCATGTCTGCTCCAGTCTATCAGTCGGCTCACAAGTGCCGCCTGATAGTATTTATATATATCTGGTAAAGCTAAACCCCCATATTTTTTGGGTAGATTCAGTAGAGATCTGCTAATTCTTGGGCGTTTGTTTGCCCATATAAATCTAGTCACTAAGGATTGTATTTGCTTGAAATAGTTTTTAGGTATATCGATTGGTAATGCCTGAAACAAATATAGGAACTTCGGGAGAATGCTCATTTTAATAATATTACACCTCCCAAACCATGAAAAAAGTCCTTTCTGCCATTTTCCAAGAAGATTTTGCACATTATGTAATAATGGGGGGAAGTTAAGTTTATACGTACATGAAAGATCTGACGGAATAAGAGTTCCCAGGTATTTCAGAGCTTGGTCTGACCATTTAATTTTATAACTTAACTTCAATGTTCTCAGTATCTCTTTAGGAATCATTACTCCCATAGCTTCAGATTTTGATAGGTTTATCTTAAAGTCTGATAGAGCACCATAAGCCTCTATTTCTTTCAAAAGATTAGGTAGTGAAACTATTGGGTTAGTTAATGAGAATAGCATATCGTCCGCGTAAGCCGAAGTCTTATATTGCCTTCCCCCTACTGATAGGCCCCCTATATCTGGGTTTGAACGAATTTTACACAGTAAGGGTTCTAAGGACAGAACAAATAGGATTGGGGACAGGGGACAACCCTGTCTAGTCCCATTCCTAACCCTAAATAATTGAGAAACAACCCCATTCACTTTTACCTGAGCAGTTGGTTGGGTGTAGATACTTGAAATCCATCGGAACATGTTATTTCCCAATCCTATCCGCTTTAATACTGAGAACATAAAATGCCAATTAATACGGTCAAAGGCTTTCTCTGCATCTGTCCCCAAAAATAAACATGGAATTTTATAAGTATTAGCTACATGGATTAGGTTCAAGGATCTGATCGTTTTGTCCCGTGCTTCCCGCATCTGAACGAACCCTACCTGATCTTGATTAATCAGGAAGGGTAAGTATTGCTGAAGCCGCGTCGCTAAGATTTTTGAAAAAAGCTTCAGATCTGTATTTAAAAGGGATATTGGCCTGTAACTTCCACATTGCATTGGATCTTTACCTTCCTTAAGTAGAATTGTTATTAAGGCTTTCAACGTATCTCCATGGAACGAGCTTGTATCTCCCAATCCATTGTACGATTTAACCAAATGGGGCCCTAAAATAGGGAAAAGGAGTTTATAATACTGGGCCGTAAACCCGTCTGGGCCAGGGGCTTTGCCTATCTTTGCTAGATTTACTGCTTGTTGAACTTCCTCCAGTGTAATTGGTCTTTCCAGATCTTGTTGTGCGGTAGGTGTCAGTCCAGACATTCCAGAAGAAGCTAGATATTCTTCAACCGCCTTCTGGTTTAGAGGGTTTGACTGTAAATTAAACAAGGATGAATAAAAGTCTTTAAATTTCTCTGCTATGTCTCTTGGCAATACGTATTTTCGATCTTCACTTCCCATAATCGAAGGAACATAAGTTCTTAATTGCTGCTCCCTTAAAGAGTTAGCAAGTTGTTTACCACATTTGTTCCCATATTCATAACTCTGTTTTCGTCCTGCTTGTATTGCTTTTTTAGCTTTATACATAAGTAAATCTGTAATCTGTCTCCGTACCGTCAATAACTCCCGTTTCCACTCTATATTAGGGGTTCGCTTATGTAAAATTTCTAAGCGATGAATATCTGCCATTAAAGCTGTTAATTTTGCCTCTCTCTCTCTTTTTATCCTAGCCCCATGTTTGATCAACACTCCCCGGATCACTGCTTTGTGAGCTTCCCAGATAACACCGGGATTGCATTCAGGTGTATCGTTAATCTGAAAGTACCATGTTGCCTCTTTACAGACCTCTTCTATAACCAAGAGTCTTGTAAGAGGCTTTCATTTAGTTTCCACGAAGCAGGGCCGGGGCGTTGAGTTTCTGATAGCGTATATTTCAAAAAAATTGGTGCGTGGTCAGACCGCGTAATCTTCCCAATGTTAACTTCCTCTATTGCATGTGCTTGGCTGTGTAAGGTAAAAAAATAATCTATCCGGGAATATGTTTTGTGCGGGGTTGAATAAAATGAATAGTCTCTTTCTCCAGCGTGAAAGAGGCGCCAGGTGTCCACTAGTCTGGCTCCATATAGCATCTTCAAGATTTGTTTCCGAACCTTCAGAGGTGCAGCCGAGATCCCTGCTGAAGTATCCTCTCCTGGTACTAAGGGAATATTCAGGTCTCCCCCCAATATAAGCTGCCCTTCTAGAATACCCATAGTTTTATCCAAAAATTTCCTAAAAAAGATATCCTGTTGTAAGTTTGGGGCGTAAAAGGAAGCAAGTGTCACACCTATCTCCCCAATTTTCCCCTTTAGTATCAGATATCGCCCCCCGACATCTATCAGAGACTCTGTACATGTCCATGGAATCTTATTGGCAATCAAAATAGACACCCCCTTTGTCTTAGCCAGGGGGTTGGTAGCATGGTAGCCTATTGGAAAAAATCCATTTCTAAGTAAGGGGAGATTATTCTCCCTAAAGTGAGTTTCCTGGATAAATGCTATATCAATTTTTAACTGTTTTAGCTCCTGTAGCAAAATACGTCGCTTTTCAGGAGTGTTCAGTCCCTTAGCGTTAATTGATACTACTGAGAGAGAGTCCATCCCTCCTCTCTAACCAGAGAGGGATTGAAGAAAGAGCCCCCGATGGGGGAGAGAGGAGGAAGAGGAGAGAGAGAGAGAGAGAGAAAAAAAAAAAAAAAAAAAAAAAAAAAAAAAAAGGAACCCCAAACCCCTACACCCTCCCGACTAACGCCCCCCGCGGAGGGCGCCCTTCTGCACCCTCTCCCGGTGGGTCAAAGCTTATTAGCTTTATACACTCAAACCTCCTACGACCTATCTCCTATATGAGTGTTTGCCTAATGGGGGGGTATGATTGAGCATGACCCCCTGAGGGGAGTCCCCGGCTACCCCCAACAGCTCCTACTACTCTCGTTGAGTTTGTTACATTACAGTGCCTCTTTACAGCCTTATAATATTTAATACATTCTACTAGCAGCGCCTTACAACATATTTATTCATACTTAATCTTATTACTTTACCAAAAAAAAAAAAAAAAAAAGGAAATTATCCACTCTATGAGGGGGAGAAAAGGGGGGGGGACCACTTAGGCATCCTATGACAAAAACCCTTTTCCTATATGGAGGGTTTAAAAAAAAGAAAACCATCAGACTATCCGTCTATTTTTTATCCTTTTCATCTCCCATAAAAAAGGTAAAGTGGAGAAGAAGAAAAAAACGGGCACTGTTCATAGGTTCCTTCAGTAGATTCCTAGGCAAAGTTGATCTGGTTTATACCAAGCTAGTCTCTTGATCTAGTGTCTTTACGGTTAGGCCTCTGTGGTAGAATCTGCAACCAGTCCAATACCAAAAATGGCTCCACACCCAAGAACAGAAACAAATCTGGGAGATCTAATTTAGAACGGAGCCAGAATGAGGCACCCCCCTTCCGTATGAAAACTGACACTGGAAATCTCCAACGGTATGTACCTCCCCCATCCCGTATCCTATCCAATACTGGGCGCAGTAGCGCTCTGCGCTGTAAGGTGGCTCTAGACAGGTCCGGGAGAATTTTCAACTGTTCACCTTTAAAGTCTATTACACCCATCTCCCAAGCTTTCCTCAGCACGATTTCTCTGTGTGCAAAATAATGTAAACGACAAATAACATCACGGGGGCGGTTCGGGCGACTTGGATCTTTAGACATGGGACCTGGGGCTCTATGAACTCTGTCAATCTCCATGTTCGGGGGTATCCCCTCCTTTAACATTAATTGAAAAACAGACATTACCGTGTCATGTAGATTTTCTGCCCCTACAGGTTCTGGAACTCCCCGGAGTCGCACGTTGCACCGACGACTTCTGTCCTCGAGCTCCTCTATCTGTAACTGTAGTGCTACTGTAGTGTCCAATTGAGCAGATCTATTTTATTCCAGGTCAGCTACTTTCTGCTCCAAAGTCGCTGTGCGCTGTTCCAAGCTTTGTGAAATTTTTTCACCTTCCGCTACACGCTCCGTTAGCCCATGTACCTCAAGCCGCACCTGCTGCGATTCTTTTAGATGCGCTTCCTCTATTCTAATGATCAAAGCCTCTATATTTGCCTTAGTAGGGAGAGCCTGTATCAATGTTTTTAAGTCTTCTACCTCTCCTCTCAAACTTCCTTGCTCCATATCCCCACTAAGGTTTCCAACCACCACCGTCTTCTGAGAAGTCACCTGGGAGGTCTGCGGGGCAATCTGCAGTGCTTCCATACTCCTCCTTACCGTCCTATGTGTCTGTGTTATTAACGCTGATACTGGTGCTGGTAAATTTTCTTCAGGACACTCCACTGCCGGGACTTTTTCCATTCTAGATTCCCCCACCTCTCCCTGTATTTCCAGCGCTGTAGCCTGCACTTGTGGTGTTGAAAAGTACTGCCCAATCCGCGTTTGCTCTCCAACTGAGTCTTTAGCCGCTTTGCGGGAGGTCTTGGACTCCCGCTGTCTCCCCGAGTGCATACCGCCCCGCACAGCTTAGTGCCCTGGTCTATTGCAGCCCGGCGGTATCCCGATCTAGCGGCTCCCAGACCTGTTCTGACCCCCCAGAAACAGCTGATTCAGTCCCCTTAGCCTTCTTATTCCACTCTGCCAGCTGACTCTATCTGAGCGTAGCTATGGCTATAGTTGTCCCGTCAGGCGCTTCTCTCCTAGGTCTCCACAACTGTGTGCGCACCGCATCAAGCCTCTTCCGCTTCGTCCGGGGCTGGCGTGGAAGCCGAGGGAGCCGGGGAGCTGGGAGCTTGTATGGCTTACGTCCTCCTCTCTGTTTCTGTCGGCTGTTTCTTCCAGGTCTCCCTAGTTCGCCCTGCACCGCTCGCGCTGCATCAAGCCTCGCCTGGAGCTGTTGTGGAAGCCGGGAGCTTGTGTAACTCACGTCCTCACTCGGCCATGCTCAGAACACGCCCCCCCCCCCCCCCCCCCCCCCCCCCCCCATCGAAATTACATTTTTTACATACTTTCACGAGTGCAGTACAGCGTCCTTGTATCACTGGCGTGGCCATGATCAGGGATACTGACTGGTGAAAGTATGTTAAGTCATTTTTATTCAGTTTTTTTTACTTTCTTTTTTTTTTTTCTTTCTTTTTTTTAACTTTTTAAATATTTTACATACTTTCATCAGTGTAGTTCAGTCTCGCCATAGTGTACTACTAGGGGGGGGGGGGGGGGTTGGGGTGATCAGGCTTTTTTTTTTAACACTCTGATTGTTATAGTGATGATCACTGTAACAGCAATGTTTTGAACTGTCATGAATGGGTTCTATTCATAACATCTGTGATTTACTATTGTGTGCTGTGATTGGCTCACAGGTAGAACATGGTACAGGGGGCTGTGATTGGCCCAGGTATCGTGATAGGTGTGCGCCAATCACAGCATCACTATAAGGGAAACGGCTGTTATGAATGAAATTCATTCATAACAGCTTTTCTTACATTGTGAGTGCCAAAATCGATTGTGTCCAGTGGACCGGCAGACAGTCAAATAATAAAATAAAGGCAGCACATATTACACACGATTAGGCACACAGTTAACCCTTTGATTGCCCCAGATGTTAACCCCTTCTAAGCCAGTGTCATTAGTACAGTGTCCGTGTACAGTATTATCACTGATAAAATGTATTAGTGTCACTAGTGACGTCGGTATCATTTAGTAACCCTCCCAAATAGCACCAGATTGCCTGCCACCCTATTACAGCCACACTAAAAGTCTCTGACCACTGTCATTACAGTATAGTGTCTATAGCTGTGTAAATTCCAGTATCTAAACTAGGGATCAGCCCGATGTTCGAGTCGAATGTAAGTTCGACTCGAACATCGGGTGTTCGCCAGAACAGCGAACATTATGCGGTGTTCGCCTCAAATTCGAAAGCCACGGAAAACCTTTAAAATCTATGGGACATTAACATGAAAAACCAAAAGTGCTCATTCTAAAGGCTTATATGCAATGTATTGCCATAAAAAGTGTTTAGGGACCCGGGTCCTGCCCCAGGGGACATGTATGAATGCAAAAAAACTTTTTAAAAAACTGTTTTTTCGGGAGCAGTGATTTTAATAATGCTTAAAGTGAAACAATAAAAATGAAATATTCCTTTAAATATTGTGCCTGGGGGGTGTCTATAGTATGCCTGTAAA
This sequence comes from Lithobates sylvaticus, assembly GCA_028564925.1. NCBI lineage: Eukaryota > Metazoa > Chordata > Amphibia > Anura > Ranidae > Lithobates > Lithobates sylvaticus. Next base: position 119,209,794 of record CM053029.1, on the reverse strand, counting down.
GTGGCGCAGTTTCCCCGTGTTTTGAACATTACCACAGCAAAATGACATTTCTAAAGGAAGAATTGTCGGGTCTCGGCAATATAGATAAAGCTCATTGAAAAAAGCTGTATAGTATGAATATTAAGGGGAACCCTCAACCAAAAATTTAAAAAACATTGCGTGGGGGTCCCCCCAAAATCCATACCAGGCCCTTCAGGTCTGGTATGCATATTAAGGGGAACATTGCGCCAATTTTTTTTTTTTAAATGGCGTAGAAGTCCCCCCCAAAATCCATACCAGACCTGATTTTAAGGGGAACTCTGTGCCAGAATTTAAAAAAAAATGGCGTAGGGGTCCCCCCAAAATCCATACCAGACCCTTATCTGAGCACACAACCTGGCAGGCCACAGGAAAAGAGGGGGGGACAAGAGAGTACCCCCCTCCTGAACCGTACCAGGCCACATGCCCTCAACATGGGGAGGGTGCTTTGGAGTAGTCCCCCAAAGCACCTTGTGGGGTGCCCCGCCCTCAGCTATATAACAGCTGTCACCGAGAAGAAGCGTCCCATAGACTTTAACGGTGTTTGCATGTTCGTTCAAATTTTTTACCTGTTCGCATGTTCTGGTGCGAACCGAATCCTTAATCTATACCATAGGTTGTAGACACTATAACGTTCGCACAGACCACTTTATATACACTTATTGGGATTTTTATTTACCAAAAACGTAGAAAAATAAATTTTTCGCCTAAATTAATGAAAAACATTTTTTTTTTTCCTTGCATATGTTTTATAACAGAAAGTAGACAATAAAAAGTAGAAATTTTTCAAAATGTTCAGGCCTTTTTTTGTTTAACCACATGCCGACCGCGCTATAGTCAAAACGGTAAACGGCCGCTGATAGCGGATCACGGTAAACGGCCGCTGATAGCGGCCTTTACCACGTGATCGCTCCGTCAAATGACGGAGCGATCACATGTACACAAACCGGCGTCACGTCATGACGCCGGTTCCTCCCTCTCCTCTCTGTACCGATTGGTACAGAGAGGAGAGAAGTGGAGAGGGGGAGAGACGGGACCAGCGCTGTGGGCTGGATGTGTAGTGCCCACAGCGCTGGTCAATACTCTGCCACCACTGTGCAATGCTCTGCCACCACTGTGCAATGCTCTGCCACCACTGTGCAATGCTCTGCCACCAACCATTGTGCAATACTCTGCCACCACTGTGCAATGCTCTGCAACCACTGTGCAATACTCTGCCCCCACTGTGCAATACTCTGCCCCCACTGTGCAACGCTCTGCAACCACTGTACAACGCTCTGCACCCACTGTGCAACGCTCTGCAACCACTGTGCAACGCTCTGCCCCCACTGTGCAACACTCTGCAACCACCGTGCAACGCTCTGCAACCACTGTGCAACGCTCTGCCACCACTGCAATGCTCTGCAACCACTGTGCAATGCACTGCAACACTGCAATACTCTGCCAATACTCGCCAATACTCGCCAATACTCTGCCAATACTCTGCCAATACTCGCCAATACTCGCCAATACTCTGCCAATACTCGCCAATACTCGCCAATACTCTGCAATAAATTTTAATAGAAACAAAGAATTTTTATTTATTTTTTTTACCGAATTTTCAGTATATTTTGATTTATAGCGCAAAAATTAAAAAACCCAGCGGTGATTAAATACCACCAAAAGAAAGCTCTATTTGTGTGAAAAAAAGGACACAAAATTCATTTGGGTACAGTGTTGCATGACGGAGTAATTGTCATTCAAAGTGTGAGAGCACCGAAAGCTGAAAATTGGTCTGGTTAGGAAGGGGGTTTAAGTGCCCAGTGGGTAAGTGGTTAAATAATAAAATAAAACCCAGTGGTGATCAAATACCACCAAAAAAAAGCTATATTTGTGTGAAAAAAAGTTCTATTTACGTACAGTGTAGCATGTCTGCGCAATTGCCAGATAAAGTAGCGCAGTCCTGAATAGCAAAGACTGCCCTGGTCAAGAAGGAAGTAAAACCTTCCCGGAGGTTAAAGTGGAAGTAAACTTCCATCTTTTGCTTTTACCTATAGGTAAGCCTTTAAGGCTTACCTATAGGTAATGTAAATATATCATAAATATGCACCATTTAGAAGATATTTAGTGTACATGCAGCCATTGACATCACTGATGCATGCGCTTTGAAAGAACGGTCACCCGTGCTGTTCCTGTCTTTGCGGCTCTGGCCAGTCACCTAGCCAGAGTCCGCAAACCCGGAAGCAACGCCTCCAGCGTTGACATCTCGCCGCTGGAAGAGCTTAGTTTTAAGGCAAGTTTAATATAATGTGCTAGTATGCGATGCATACTAGCACATTATACCTTTACCTTGCAGGTACAAAAAAAAAGTGGTTAAAGCTTAGATACAATTTAGCTTTATTCTTTTTCATGGAAGGGAATCAACAAATTTGCCAACAGCTGTAAATTGTTCTAGTGTGAGAACTTAGCAATAGATTATGTATTGGTGTCAGTTTCCTGTAAGTGTAATAGATAAGAGATGATGTACAAGCTGTCTCTACACATTTCCAATATTTGTCCTTGACAAACAGGCTGTGGTTTTTCTGTTTTCTGTTTCTATATGAATGGTCTTTAGTTTTTTTCTGTGGTGTAGTCAAAGTGAAACTAACTTATCTTAATTAGTAGAAGAAGGAAACTGCCACTATTGCAATGTTTTTAAGCACAAGAAATGGTTCCCAGAAAAGGTAATAAATAAAAAATTATATACAGCTGTTGGATGGAAACAATGTAGTATCATTCCCCCACTGTATCCCAGGTTTCTTTCACAGAAGAGGTACTGAATTATGGAATTATGGGTCCCGAATAGATGACCTGGAATACTAGTATCCGTATATTGGGATCCGTAGCCATATTTATTTGTTTATATTTTGACAAATCCTACAAAGTGCAAATAGCCCTTCCCAGTTCTTTTAACTTCTCAAATGGACATACCCGTACATCCTTGGGTTGCAGTGGTTCTATCAGCATAAATGATGCAGCTGCAGCCATGATCCTGGTATGTATTTTAGAGCCAGCGATGCTCTATAATGTAAAAGTAATCCAGCGGCTATACAGCTGCTGGATCACATTTATAGTTGGTGGAAGGTGGTCCCACCTGTCATTTCAATTGCAGTATGTTCCCACCACTCTCTGTCACAGCCCCTCCTCCTGACTGGGGAACTTTGATATACGTCACAGGATTGGATGGGTGATCTGTCTATCAAAGTCCCTGGACAAGGAGGAGGGGCTGTGTGTGACAGCGAGTGCGGGGAACATACAATAATTGAAATGAAAGCTGTGATGTTCCTCGGCACTCTGATCATCCGGCCACCTGTTCTTCCCTCTCTTCCCCTCCGTAATCGCTGGGAGAACGGCTCCCATGCTCCCCCCCAGACAGCCATAGCTCGCCATCCCTCAAATTCCACTCGCAAAATGCGAGTAAGCGAGTTGCATTTTTGAGGGCTGTATAACATATGCTCATTACTCCATTTTCCATAGGTCAGAAATGCTGTACTTATCTTTTTCTAAATAAAAAGACAAATTCAAATAAAAAATTTGCAACAACCACCATTTTTGGCTTGGGCTTGGGCAGCAAGTGGGTAAAGGATAACTTCACCTTTTTTAAAAAGAATAATAAATGCAGTTTATGCAGGTTAAAAAAAAGCGCATTTACTATTTATTTTTATTTTTTGTAGGAGCCTGGAAAACATTGTACCAAATATCTGATGCCATTCAGGCCTCCTGCAGACTGTCAGTGTTAGCAGTCTGCCTGTATATCTTATGGGCAGGCAATTTCACACGGACAGAAAGAATCAATGAACTACCACAGCACCGTGGTAGTTCACAGAGAACTACAAGCCGCTGTCGGTAGTTTTCCCATGCACAGAATACTTTAAATGAATGACGCAGGCCAGCAGAGCCCCGCACGACCGTGTGCGTTTCTTTAATAATTATGATAGCTAGCAGGGGAAGAAGACTGGGGGAAAGTGGGGGCGGTCTATCTGTAGCATATTACACCCTGATTATGGTTATGCTGAATTTCTAAGTTTTCTGACTTCCTGGTTCCTTCCTTTTCCAGTCCTGATACTACATGTCCCATGATCCTTTGAGCCTCTGTAGTTTCAGCAGTTCTGGGAGTTGATGTGGGTGGGTCGTAGGGTTACTGTGGGTTTCTGTGCCTTTATGCGGGTGGTGGAATGTGTAAATGTGTCATAACTCCTCCTGTGTCATTCCTGTCTTGCAACATGCCAAAGAATAATGGCTTACTGCAAGACTACAGAGGAAGGGCTATTATGCAGGCTATTATGCAGGTGTTTCCCCTTATATGTAAATTACCGTAATCATTTCACAGAGAGCAGGGCCCTGGGAGGGTGGGATCTGAGGGGCGGGCCGATATGTATTCTTCTACATATTTTTGGGGACTGGTGCCGATACGTATTTCTTCTACATATTTTTGGTATCATTCCCCCACTGTATCCCAGGTTTCTTTCACAGAAGAGGTACTGAATTATGGAATTATGGGTCCCGAATAGATGACCTGGAATACTAGTATCCGTATATTGGGATCCGTAGCCATATTTATTTGTTTATATTTTGACAAATCCTACAAAGTGCAAATAGCCCTTCCCAGTTCTTTTAACTTCTCAAATGGACATACCCGTACGTCCTTGGGTTTCAGTGGTTCTATCAGCATCAAGGATGCAGCTGCAGCCATGATCCTGGTATGTATTTTAGAGCCAGCGATGCTCTATAATGTAAAAGTAATCCAGCGGCTATACAGCTGCTGGATCACATTTATAGTTGGTGGAAGGTGGTCCCACCTGTCATTTCAATTGCAGTATGTTCCCACCACTCTCTGTCACAGCCCCTCCTCCTGACTGGGGAACTTTGATATACGTCACAGGATTGGATGGGTGATCTGTCTATCAAAGTCCCTGGACAAGGAGGAGGGGCTGTGTGTGACAGCGAGTGCGGGGAACATACAATAATTGAAATGAAAGCTGTGATGTTCCTCGGCACTCTGATCATCCGGCCACCTGTTCTTCCCTCTCTTCCCCTCCGTAATCGCTGGGAGAACGGCTCCCATGCTCCCCCCCAGACAGCCATAGCTCGCCATCCCTCAAATTCCACTCGCAAAATGCGAGTAAGCGAGTTGCATTTTTGAGGGCTGTATAACATATGCTCATTACTCCATTTTCCATAGGTCAGAAATGCTGTACTTATCTTTTTCTAAATAAAAAGACAAATTCAAATAGAAAATTTGCAACAACCACCATTTTTGGCTTGGGCTTGGGCAGCAAGTGTGTAAAGGATAACTTCACCTTTTTAAAAAGAATAATTAATGCAGTTTATGCAGGTTAAAAAAAAGCGCATTTACTATTTATTTTTATTTTTTGTAGGAGCCTGGAAAACATTGTACCAAATATCCGATGCCATTCAGGCCTCCTGCAGACTGTCAGTGTTAGCAGTCTGCCTGTATATCTTATGGGCAGGCAATTTCACACGGACAGAAAGAATCAATGTACTACCACAGCACCGTGGTAGTTCACAGAGAACTACAAGCCGCTGTCAAGGTACTTTAAATGAATGACGCAGGCCAGCAGAGCCCCGCACGACCGTGTGCGTTTCTTTAATAATTAGTTCACAGAGAACTACAAGCAGACTTCCTGGTTCCTTCCTTTTCCAGTCCTGATACTACATGTCCCATGATCCTTTGAGCCTCTGTAGTTTCAGGAGTTCTGGGAGTTGATGTGGGTGGGTCCTAGGGTTACTGTGGGTTTCTGTGCCTTTATGCGGGTGGTGGAATGTGTAAATGTGTCATAACTCCTCCTGTGTCATTCCTGTCTTGCAACATGCCAAAGAATAATGGCTTACTGCAAGACTACAGAGGAAGGGCTATTATGCAGGCTATTATGCAGGTGTTTCCCCTTATATGTAAATTACCGTAATCATTTCACAGAGAGCAGGGCCCTGGGAGGGTGGGATCTGAGGGACGGGCCGATACGTATTCTTCTACAGATTTTTGGTAAAAAAAATCACAATAAGCGATTATTGATTGGTTTGCGCAGAAGTTATAGCGTTTACAAGATAGGGGATAGTTTTATAGCATTTTTATTAATGATTTTTTTTTTTACTAGTAATGGCGGTGACACATTTTTGGGACCATTGTCATTTATACAGCAATCAATGCTATTTAAATGCATTGATTCCTGTGTAAATGACACTGGCAGTGAAGGGGTTAACCACTAGGTGGCAGTGTAGGGGTTACATGTGCCTAGAGGTGTGTTTCTAACTGTGGGGGGCGTGGCTGTCAGCTAGTGAATGCTGATCTCTGCTCCAATCACAGAGAGCAGAGATCGGCGTCACTAGTTGCTAGGCAGGCTTAACAACCGCAAAAAAAAATATGACATGAGGTTCTAAGATTTCCTCCCTATACAAAACGTTAAAAAAAGTCAGTGTTGGGTTATTAGTAGGGTTGCACTGATACTAAGCATTTGCACAAGTATTGGTACTAGTGCAAATATGCCGATACCTGAAACAGATAACTTCGGGTTCGGTTCTTTCATCTGTCAGTGGGATTCCTCCACTGACAGATGAAATGTATACAAAAGAATGCGGGAAATTATCAATTGTTAAGGAGCGGGCCGCTGCGTCCTTCACCAATGACATTTCAGCTGTCAGTGGGGATTTCAATTCCCCACAGTGGACCCGCCCCCTCCCGAACTGCCCCCTTCCCTCACTGGCCACTCCCCTCCCCCATAACTCCCTTTTTTGTGTTCTCTGACGATGTACTGCTCCTCCTCGGGCTCCTCTGCGGGCGGCTGCCAGGTGACTGATCTGCCTGGTGAGTAGTGTGTCCTGCACTGAGCAAGGCTTTGCTTCCCCCCACCTCTGATGACTTTCCCTAAGTGTCTCAGCTGCTGCAGAACTTCTTGGAGGGGGAACGCAGGTCTGCTGGGTGTTGTAGTGCAGTGATTGGCAACTGTAGGGTTCCCAAATACACCCCTTCCCCTCCCACCTCCCCACCTCTCCACCCTAAACAATAACCCCCTCCCCACCCTAAACAATAACACCTCTCCCCACCTCTCAACCCTAAACAACACCCCTCTTCTACCCTAAACAATAACACCTCTCCACCCTAAACAATAACAGCCCTCTCCACCCTAAACAATAACACACCTCTCCACCCTAAATAATAACACCCCTCCCTGCCTCTCCACCCTAAACAATAACACCCCTCCCCACCTCTCCACCCTAAACAATAACACCCCTCCCCACCTCTCCACCCTAAACAATAACACCCCTCCCCGCCTCTCCATCTTAACCTCTTCCAGACCAGCCACCGCAGTTTTACTGTGGCAGGTTGGCTCCCCTGCGCGAAACCACGTAACTGTACGTGGGCTCGCGGGGTCCGGATAGCAGGCGCACCTGGCCGCACAGTGGGGGTGCCGATGTTCATGGCCGACGGTCGCGATGACCACTGGCTACGAGCGATCGTGAACTGGAGACACAAAACAGGGACGAGTTTGTGTAAACACAAACTTCCCTGTTCTGTTCTAACAGGAGTGACAGATCGTGTGTTCCTATTAGCTAGGAACCACGATCTGTCACTTCCTGTAGTTAGTCCCTCCCCCTTCAGTTAGATTCACCGCCCAGGGAACACAGCTAACCCCTTCACTGCCCCCTAGTGTTAACCCCTTCACTGCCAGTGAAAAAAAAAAAAAAAAAAAAAAAAAAAAAAAAAAAAAAAAAAAAAAAAAAAAAAAAAAAAAAAAAAAAAAAAAAAAAAAAAAAAAAAAAAAAAAAAAAAATAAAAAAAAAAAAAAAAAAAAAAAAAAAAAAAAAAAAAAAAAAAAAAAAAAAAAAAAAAAAAAAAAAAAAAAAAAAAAAAAAAAAAAAAAAAAAAAAAAAAAAAAAAAAAAAAAAAACAAAAAAAAAAAAAAAAAAAAAAAAAAAACAAACCCCCCCCCCCCCCCCCCCCCCCCCCCCCCCCCCCCCCCCCCCCCCCCCCCCCCCCCCCCACCCCCCCCCCCCCCCCCCCCCCCCCCCCCCCCCCCCCCCCCCCCCCCCCCCCCCCCCCCCCCCCCCCCCCCCCCCCCCCCCCCCCCCCCCCCCCCCCCCCCCCCCCCCCCCCCCACCCCCCCCCCCCCCCCCCCCCCCCCCCCCCCCCCCCCCCCCCCCCCCCCCCCCCCCCCCCCCCCCCCCCCCCCCCCCCCCCCCCCCCCCCCCCCCCCCCCCCCCCCCCCCCACCCCCCCCCCCCCCCACCCCCCCCCCCCCCCCCCCCCCCCCCCCCCCCCCCCCCCCCCCCCCCCCCCCCCCCCCCCCCACCCCCCCCCCCCCCCCCCCCCCCCCCCCCAACCCCCCCCCCCCCCCCCCCCCCCCCCCCCCACCCCCCCCCCCCCCCCCCCCCCCCCCCCCCCCCCCCCCCCCCCCCCCCCCCCCCCCCCCCCCCCCCCCCCCCCCCCCCCCCCCCCCCCCCCCCCCCCCCCCCCCCCCCCCCCCCCCCCCCCCCCCCCCCCCCCCCCCCCCCCCCCCCCCCCCCCCCCCCCCCCCCCCCCCCCCCCCCCCCCCCCCCCCCCCCCCCCCCCCCCCCCCCCCCCCCCCCCCCCCCCCCCCCCCCCCCCCCCCCCCCCCCCCCCCCCCCCCCCCCCCCCACCCCCCCCCCCCCCCCCCCCCCCCCCCCCCCCCCCCCCCCCCCCCCCCCCCCCCCCCCCCCCCCCCCCCCCCCCCCCCCCCCCCCCCCCCCCCCCCCCCCCCCCCCCCCCCCCCCCCCCCCCCCCCCCCCCCCCCCCCCCCCCCCCCCCCCCCCCCCCCCCCCCCCCCCCCCCCCCCCCCCCCCCCCCCCCCCCCCCCCCCCCCCCCCCCCCCCCCCCCCCCCCCCCCCCCCCCCCCCCCCCCCCCCCCCCCCCCCCCCCCCCCCCCCCCCCCCCCCCCCCCCCCCCCCCCCCCCCCCCCCCCCCCCCCCCCCCCCCCCCCCCCCCCCCCCCCCCCCCCCCCCCCCCCCCCCCCCCCCCCCCCCCCCCCCCCCCCCCCCCCCCCCCCCCCCCCCCCCCCCCCCCCCCAACCCCCCCCCCCCCCCCCCCCCCCCCCCCCCCCCCCCCCCCCCCCCCCCCCCCCCCCTTCACTGCCAGTGCCATTTTTACAGTAATCAATAAATTTTTAATCGCACTGGTCACTGTATTAATGTCAATTGTTCCAAAAATGTGTCAAAATTGTCCGATGTGTCCGTCATAATGTCACAGTCACAATAAAAATCGCAGATTGCCGCCATTACTAATAAAAAAATAAAAATAAAAATGCTATAAATCTATCCCCTAGCCCGACCCCCCCCCCCCCCCCCCCCCCCCCCCCCCCCCCCCCCCCCCCCCCCCCCCCCCCCCCCCCCCCCCCCCCCCCCCCCCCCCCCCCCCCCCCCCCCCCCCCCCCCCCCCCCCCCCCCCCCCCCCCCCCCCCCCCCCCCCCCCCCCCCCCCCCCCCCCCCCCCCCCCCCCCCCCCCCCCCCCCCCCCCCCCCCCCCCCCCCCCCCCCCCCCCCCCCCCCCCCCCCCCCCCCCCCCCCCCCCCCCCCCCCCCCCCCCCCCCCCCCCCCCCCCCCCCCCCCCCCCCCCCCCCCCCCCCCCCCCCCCCCCCCCCCCCCCCCCCCCCCCCCCCCCCCCCCCCCCCCCCCCCCCCCCCCCCCCCCCCCCCCCCCCCCCCCCCCCCCCCCCCCCCCCCCCCCCCCCCCCCCCCCCCCCCCCCCCCCCCCCCCCCCCCCCCCCCCCCCCCCCCCCCCCCCCCCCCCCCCCCCCCCCCCCCCCCCCCCCCCCCCCCCCCCCCCCCCCCCCCCCCCCCCCCCCCCCCCCCCCCCCCCCCCCCCCCCCCCCCCCCCCCCCCCCCCCCCCCCCCCCCCCCCCCCCCCCCCCCCCCCCCCCCCCCCCCCCCCCCCCCCCCCCCCCCCCCCCCCCCCCCCCCCCCCCCCCCCCCCCCCCCCCCCCCCCCCCCCCCCCCCCCCCCCCCCCCCCCCCCCCCCCCCCCCCCCCCCCCCCCCCCCCCCCCCCCCCCCCCCCCCCCCCCCCCCCCCCCCCCCCCCCCCCCCCCCCCCCCCCCCCCCCCCCCCCCCCCCCCCCCCCCCCCCCCCCCCCCCCCCCCCCCCCCCCCTATTTTTTAGACGATATAACTTTTGCGCAAACCAATCAATATACGCTTATACATATACATATCGGCATAAGCTGAGGAAAAACATTTTTTTTTATATATATTTTTAGGGGATATTATAGCAAAAAGTAAAAAATAATGTGTTTTTTTTAAAAAAATTGACGCTCTTTTTTTTGTTTATATCGCAAAAAATAAAAACCGCAGAGGGGATCAAATACCACCAAAATAAAGCTCTATTTGTGGGAAAAAAAGGATGTCAATTTTGTTTGGTTACAACGTTGCACGACCACGCAATTGTCAGTTAAATCGGCGCAGTGCCGAATCGCAAAAAGTGTTCGGGTCAGGAAGGGGTAAATTCTTCCGGGGCTGAAGTTAAACAATAACACCCCTCCCCACCTCTCCACCCTAAACAATAAACCCCTCCCCACCTCTCCCCCCTAAACAATAACCCGCCTCTCCACCGTAAACAATAACACCCCTCCCCACCTCTCCACCCTAAACAATAATCCCCTCCCCGACTTTCCACTGTAAACAATAACACACCTCACCACCAAAAAAAAGGTAAAGGTAGAGTGTTTAAAAAAAATGTAAATTAAAAAAAAATAATTAAAAATGGGTACCGGTAATTGGTATTGGCGAGTACTTGAGGAAAAGTATCGGTACTTGTACTCGATCTTAAAAAAAACTGGCATCTGTGCAACCCTAGTTATTACTGTAATAGAAGCACTAATGATCTACATGGTAAAAAAGAGAAAAGCTAGCTCACACCAATGGCTAAAAGTGAACTCTCAGACAGAATGAGATTTGGCAACTATCTAACAAATGCAAGCCAATGTTATGAGCTATTGCGGAACTGTTGTGTTTATTCAAGATAGCACTACGGTTTCTTGTTAATCATCATCTAAACTATTCTATGTGATTTAAACCTTAATCCAGCATTGTGGTTTTCGATGGTCTTTAGGCCTCATGCACACTGAACGTTTTTGGACGTTTTTACAGCTGCTGTTTTTGGCTTTTGAAATTTTTTTCTACAGTCAATAAACTCTCCAGAATGTTATCCTAATTGTCCATGCACACATAGGCTGTTATGAACTGTTTTTGGCTGGGGTGTTTTTTGGTTGGAAAAAAAACAAAAATGAGTGGGTTCTGAGAGGCATTCTTCAGCCGTTAAAAATGCTCTAACATCAAAAAACGCGGATAAACGCTCAAAAAATAGCTAAAAAAAAAAAATAACGAATGCAGAAAAACGCTATTGCAAAAACGTTGAAAAACTCAAAGCTACTGACGTTTTTATAATGTTGATGTAACGTCCAGTGTGCATGAGGCCTTAACTTAACTTACATTTTTGGAGTCTAAAATAGTAAGACCTTGATACGTGAGCTATTTTTGTCTGAATATTGTTTGAAAGCAAATTCTAAGGAGACCACCCTAAAGAGAAAATGTTACCCTGCCTCTTACATCAGTGTCCCCAGAGGGGCCCCGTCTTTACATCAGTGTCCCCAGAGGGCCCCGTCTTTACATCAGTGTCCCCAGAGGGCCCCGTCTTTACATCAGTGTCCAAAGCAAATTCTAAGGAGACCACCCTAAAGAGAAAATGTTACCCTGCCCTGTTTAAAGCCCACCCCCACTTTATACCCACCTCTACAGAAATCCCCCACTTTTCATCCTTCTTCTGTGGCCACAAATTATCTGGTGTATATGACCCACTAATACAATGCAGTGCACTGGCTTAGAGGCCAATTACCACTCCCTCCAAGTTCTGACCACGGCCAACACCAGGTATTTTGTTAGCAGCTGTGACAGAGGAAAGTAAGGTGGAGCAATGTGTATAAAGTGGTCAATTGGTGGACTTTATACAGACACTATTACTATTTAACTTTTTAATTATTTGTTATAAAAAAAAGTAAATGTATACTAAAATCAAAACTAAAAGTGAACTCTTGAGATGCATACCTACCTGCTTAGTAGTTCAGTGATTCATCCAAATGTTGTATTGCACCAGTCTCCTTATGTTTCTAATCCTAAAACACACATGCTTGTGAGGTTGGAATATCCTCCTTGCTGCCTCTTAGCCAGGCATTTTCAGAAGATCAGTAATATCAGCCTCCATGTTTTCTATTGACAGGTTTCCTATGAAGGCCAATCCTGCCTAAACAAATTTTAGGCTAGATAGTGGAAATTTTAAAGTAGACTAGACAGTATAAAGTTTAAAGGAGAACAAAACCCTTGTTTCAATTTCACATATTTCACTGTATTAATGCCTCACAGTTGTCCTGGATTCCATGTGATTTCAACAAAATCCTTGCATTCCACAAGTCCCAGAGCCCCATGCCTAAATGAGTTCGGGCACTTGGCTTCACTAATTTAACTCACAGGGTGTACTAGCTCCAAGCACCCACATGCCCTGCATTTCGTTGCATTGGTGCTCCAGGTCCCTGGTGCCACAATCGACCACTCTCCTGCAATTCCATCTCTCCTTGCCTGTCAAATTAATACACTTCAGAGCAAGGGAAACCTCCCCTAGGCTCCTACTTGGCACTGACGTGTATGATGCACAAAAGGAGGAGGAGTCTGGGAGCTGCATTGTACCTGAGAACTGTAAGTTTCAGAGGAGGAAGAAGGATTTGTGCTGGGTAGGTAATTTGGAGAATAAGATGATGGGGGGGGGGGGAGGTTGTGCTGGGTGGGGAAGCATATTTGTATTTTATCTGAGAATTCAGGAGATTTTTGCTGGGGGGGGGGGGGGTTGGGTTATGGAGGATTTGTGCTGGGAGGGAGATGGGGGAGGGGTTGTGCTAGGAGGGAAGATTTAGGGGAAAAAGGATTTGTCCTGGGAGGAGGGGTTTGGGGAAAAAATTCCTAGAAGGGATGAGAGGATTTGTGCTGATAGGAGAAATTAAGGAGGGGGGGGGGGCGCGGATTTGTGCCAAAGAGGGGCGCATTAAGGTGAGAGTATCTGCTCTGTGATTGGGGATTAGGGGGAAGGAGGATTTCAGCTGAAACTGAGATTTGTAGGGGAAGAGTAATTGTATTAGAAGGGAGGATTGGGGGGGTGCACTTGGAAAGGAAGAGGAATTGTGTTAAGAGGGGGGATTGAAGTAGGATTTGTGCTAGAAGGGGAAATGGAGGTGGACTTGTGCCGAGTAAGGGGGATTGGGTGAGTAGGATTTGTTCTGGGAGGGGAAAGAGAATTTGTGCTGGGGGGGGTGAAAATCTGTGCTGGGCAGGGTAAGCATTCAGATTGGTGCTGTTTTTTTTGGAAGGGGGGATGTTTACGTAAAGGGTAAAGTGGGGGTAGAGTATTGCCGCCAATCACCATGCTCCCGGATACTCCTGAGAAATTCTTTGCATTGTGGTGCCCTTGGATAAAATGCGCCCACCCCTCAATGCCTATAGAAAGATACTCCTCCCTGTAGGGGCAGTACATTGGGTGGCCCTGATGTCCCACCCGTCCTCTTCTCCCCTGAACCTGGTTCCTATTTCCGCCTCTCTTTTTCAGTATCTTCCATCTACTACTAAAAATTTATATTATATTTTCCTCCATCTTTTTTTTTCAGGAGGCCTATCTACTTAAATAAGAAGAGGAAATTGAAAGTAGACTATGCCTTACATATGTCTTTGGTTAATCTCTGATCAATATTTTTTCAGTTCACATTCTTTTCAAGGTACTTACAGATCATTCCCACATTATAAGCCTAATGTTCTGTATACCAGCAGGCTTTTGTCCTGCCTGATTTTAGCATTATACTACCAACTGACACTGTTCTAGATGCTAACTGTGCATTACTCACATCTGCATGCTTTCTTAAATTATTTTCTGTACCTCGACATTATCTTATAAAAATCAATTGAATGACTTTAAACGACTTTCCTGTTTTTTTTAACCAGACGAGTGTATAGATTAGCAAATTATGTTTTAAAATGAGCAATCTCAGTTGTTAAAAAAGTTTTTTTTTTTATATAGTTTATATTTGAGTCGATGTGATACAGTAACAAATGACAAGTAAAAAATACATTATTAGAACTGTGATTTGAAGGTACTCAAAACAAAGGCATTGTGCTCTTACCTAAAGCTAGTGGTTTTCATGCCCAGAATTATCTTTCGAATCGACTGAAAATACTGATTGAAAAAAATGGGAAACTGTAAACGACTAATTAAAAAGATCATTTATTCATTCTGTTTTAGGATGGGTTCTCCAGTCACACATACAGTATCTCCCAAAACTGAGTACACCCCTCACATTTTTGTAAATATTTTATCTTTTCATGTGACAACACTGACGAAATTACACTTTGCTACAATGTAAAGTAGTGAGTGTACAGCTGGTATAACAGTGTAAATTTGCTGTCCCCTCAAAATAACTCAACACACAGCCAATAATGTCTAAACCGCTGTCAACAAAAGTGAGTACACCCCTAAGTGAAAAATGTCCAAATTGGGTCCAAAGTGACAATATTTTGTGTTGTCACCATTATTTTCCAGGACTGCCTTGACCCTCTTGGGCATGGAGTTCACCAGAGCTTCACAGGTTGCCACTAAAGTCCTCTTCCACTCCTCCATGACTACATCATGGAGCTGGTGAATGTTAGAGACACCTTCCGTTTGAGGATGCCCCACAGATGCTCAATAGGGTTTAGGTCTGGAGACATGCTTGGCCAGTCCATCACCTTTACCCTCAGCTTCTTTAGCAAGGCAGTGGTCATCTTGGAGGTGTGTTTGGGGTCATTATCATGTTGGAATACTGCCCTGCGGCCCAGTCTCCGAAGGGTGGGGATCATGCTTCAGTATGTCACAGTACATGTTGGCATTCATGGTTCCCTCAATGAACTGTAGCTCCCCAGTGCCGGCAGCACTCATGCAGCCCCAGACAATGACATTCCCACCACCATGCTTGACTGTAGGAAAGGCACACTTGTCTTTGTACTCCTCACCTGGTTGCCTCCCCACACGCTTGACACCATCTGAACCAAATAAGTTTATCTTGGTCTTGATCATCAGACCACAGGACATGGTTCCAGTAATCCATGTCCTTAGTCTGCTTGTCTACAGCAAAATGTTTGCAGGCTTTCTTTTGCATCATCTTTAGAAGAGGCTTCCTTCTGGGACGACAGCCATGCAGACCAATTTGATCCAGCGTGTGGCGTATGGTCTGAGCTCTGACAGTCTGACCCCCCCATCCCTTCAACCTCTGCAGCAATGCTGGCAGCACTAATACTTCTATTTCCCAAAGACAACCTCTGGATATGACACTGATCACGGGCAGTCAACTTCTTTGGTCGACCAAGGCGAGACCTGTTCTGAGTGGAACCTGTCCTGTTAAACCGCTGTATGGTCTTGGCCACAGTGCTGCAGCTCAGTTTCAGGGTCTTGGCAATCTTCTTATAGCCTAGGCCATCTTTATGTAGAGAAACAATTCTTTTTTTTCAGATCCTTAGAGAGTTCTTTGCCATGAGAGAGTGAGAGTGATAACACCAAATTTAACGCACCTGCTCCCCATTCACACCTGACACCTTGTAACACTAACGAGTCACATGACACCAGGGAGGGAAAATGTCCAATTGGGCCCAATTTAGACATTTTCACTTAGGGGTGTACTCGCTTTTGTTGCCAGCGGTTTAGAAATTAACGGCTGTGTGTTGAGTTATTTTGAGCGGACAGCAAATTTACACTGTTATACAAGCTGTACACTCAATACTTTACATTGTAGCAAAGTGTAATTTCTTCAGTGTTGTCACATGAAAAGATATAATAAAATATTTACAAAAATGTGAGGGGTGTACTCACTTTTGTCAGATACTGTAGATATTTGATATTAGATGTAGTGTGTAGAATAGGCAAACCATGACCCATATTTTACCTTTGTGAGTCTATAATTGGGCCAGGGTTATTATAGTTCAGGGATGGATGACTAATCCTGGCAGCCCTCTGGTGCCTCCCCTTGGTGTCTGTAAGGTTGGAGAACCTTCTTGAATTAGTGGATGGGGGTTAGGAGGAGCTTCCATGCATATTTATGAGACGTCAGCCAATCCCCAGTAGTGGGCTGGCAGGGGACCGAGTTCACCTTATAAATAGACATGTGCCATGCCAGCAGGGCAGTCGGTGGAAGATGGAGATGCAGTGTTGAGATGGATGTCTGTGGCACTAAGGGGTACCCCCTAGTCTGGGGGGGAGGGGTGACCTACCAAGGGGTGGGGGACAGGTGCTGGAGAGATCCTGCCAAAGACACAAGGGAGGAATCTTTCCTGGAGGCATCGGAGCAAGGAGAAGGCAAAGTGAATAGCTCAACACTGGTGGGGACTAACAAGGGGGGAGACTGCCATATGTAACCATCTACCTTGAAGACAGCGGTGTGCTTAAGTCTTCGGTCCTTTCCCTGAGAGATCTCCTGAGAGTCAGCTGGGTGGGCCGGTGAAGAGTTAGTTGGGTGGATTGGTGTTAAATGGCAGCCAGGAGGGCTGGTGAAAGAGGCAACTGAAGCCAGGTGGAATGGCACGGCCTGAAGTGGTGATGTTGTGATTCAGGTTGCCACTTTTTCTTCAAGCCAAACTTTTAGTATACACTATAGGATTGTAACAGACCTGGGACACCTTTGGGGAGCCAAAGAGAATAGTAATGCGGCACACATAGTGCCCCCTCACCCTCCTACCGAGCCACATTCCTGTCTAAATAATGTGTTTGTGTTTCAGGTGGACTGAAATTCGGACACATGATTCAAAACCCGGACTGTCCGGGTGAATCCCAGACAGGTGGCAACCCTAGCTGGGATCAGTGACCACAAAGGAAGCAGAAGGGAAAGTTATATGCTATGTCACTCCATGTGTGCTACTTTGAAGGGACTGTGAGTTCCTGCCTGTAATAGGCTGTTACTGATCTGACAAGGAGACTGACAAGTTCTCCCAGGAGTGTACCAGCAGAGGCTTAGCAAGAAAAGAGACCAAGAGTGTGAAGGGGGAAAGTGAAGAGGAGACTGTATAAAGCTGTATATAGGAAGTTGTCCCTGAAGTTTGCTGAAGTCAAGCGAGCATCCCATAACTTCCCATCCCTATCCAAGTTGCTAACCCCCTAATAAAAAAAAAACCTATGGACTGTTTTCTGACTTTGAGTGCCTGTGAAGATTTGGTGTGCCTGACTGCGCAGGAGTGGGGGATACCTTTTCATCTGCAGATCCTACCTGGGGTGTGCTACACACATGATCACTTTGGAGTGCAGATATTTATACAGAGGACTCTTTTGTTATAAGGTAATGTTTTGAATTTCTCTGTTCTGTGCCTCCACTTGGGAGATTTGTCCTGGAGAGCACTGTCAGGGGTTTTAGGAATTCCCCTACTCTGTCCTAAGTTAATATAGGCTTCTTTGTATACTTAAATGAAGTGTATTTAAAGTGTTTCTAAAGGTTTTATTTTTATTTCTTATGAATATCAAACATGTTATAATCGCCTGCTCTGTGCAATGTTATTTGGGTATAGCAGCCCCGATAATTGCTCTGAAATGGCAGAGAACCCTGTGATACAATTTATACATTCTGAAGGGGGTGGCACCTTTGCAACTTGGCACTTGGACTCTTTTGAACTCTTTGGTGAAATTTTTTGATATGCAGATGGTCATTTGATATATACACTTCACTTCCAGAGTTCTATGGGAAAAGCCAGAGATAGACGTTTTAACAGCTAAAACCCAGCCCGACTTCTGACTACTCTTCTGCCTGCTGCCTGTGTCTGATCTGCGTGCTAGTTGCTCACCTGGACTGTCTGACCTTGCCTTGACTCTTCTTCCTGAACCTGATCCAGCCGTAGCTGTGCCATCAGTTTCTGCTCTTCTGCCAGCATGCTACCAGCCAGCTGTTCCTGCGTATCCTGATGCACATCAGTATCCTCCAGCAAAAGTCCTATTAGGTACTCGTGCTGTGCTCCGGCGTTCCCTGTTATGCTACCAGGGCTCCTGAGCCAGAGCTGTAAGAGAGGCCTTCCTCTACACTTTGCACCTCATCACCAGGTACGTTACACACACAGTGGGGCACCACTTCCCTGCCCCCCACTTCCTCCTCACTGTATTTGATTGACAGCAGCAGTAGCCATTGGCTTCTGCTGCTTTTCAAGTCCCTGTGTGAAGAGCAAGAGAGGGGAGAAAAGGTGCAGCCATACACGGTGATGGATCTCTTCTCCCCTCTCTGCCCCTTCAAACTGAGGAGAGGGAGGGCCGAGAAATATAAAAAGTTTTTTTACCTTAATGCAAGGAATAAAATGTTTTTAGCTTTAGTATCACTGTCATTTTATTTCTAAGTTAACATCATGGCTTGAGACCTGTACTAACTGCTGCCATGTCTGGTCTCCCTCAGTTGATGCAATTTGCCAGACTGTTTTTCTGGTTTATTATTACTGAGTCACTAGTTTGGAAAGGCATGCAACCAGCGGCGTCGATATGGGGGTCCGGGGGGTTCGGACTGCACCCGGGTGACACCCACCAGATGCGTGACACCAGGCTCGCATGTCCTAACAAGCAGGGCGTACTGACAGGTACCACTCCACTCAGGGCTGACGCTAGCTTTCAGCAGCCGATTTTCAGTCTCACAATTTTCTTTGTATACAGGGAAGTTTTGTATATTTCCTAAGCCCCCATTTAGTGGCTTCACATGCCTTATAGTGGAGTATAATAGTATATAAAGATGAAACGTCTGCTGTCGCCATCAGCAAAGGTCCAATATCTGTTCTTTCATCTAATAGCTGCAGTATTTGTTTGGTATCTTTGAGGTACGCTCTGGTTTTCTGAATGAATGAATGAATGAATAACTTGTATAGCGCTACAATGCGAACTGAATCGCCTCAAGGCGCTGTATTGGCGATTGGTTATCAAGCTTCTAGAAGAGGTAGGTCTTGAGTTTCTTCCTGAAGGCCAGATGGTTTTCTTCCATGCGGATGTCGGTTGGTAGAGCGTTCCATAGCCGTGGTCCCTGGACAGCGAATCTCCGTTCCCCCTTTGATTTGTAGCGGGATTTAGGAATGAGGAGCAGATTTTGATTAGCCGATCGAAGACTGCGATTCGGTGTGTAGTGTTTTATTTTCTCGCAAAGGTATTGCGGAGCGTTTCCATGTGTGCATTTGTGGGTGAGGCAGAGGGTCTTGAATGCGACCCGATTCTTTACGGTTAGCCAATGTAGGTTCCTCAGGGATGGGGAGATGGATTCCCAGGGTTTTTTCCCTGTTATCAGTCTTGCCGCCGTGTTTTGGATAAGTTGTAAGCGCGCAAGTTGATATTGGGGTAATCCTATGTAAAGGGAGTTAGCGTAATCCAGTCGAGAATTGATGACTGTTCCAACTACCACTGCTTTGTCCTCCTTTGGAATGAAGGGGATGAGTCTGCGTAGCAGGCGGAGCAGATAGTGTGATCCACTGACTACTGCTCCTATTTGGGCATCCATTGACATTTCTGAGTCAAAAATTACTCCGAGACTCTTGGCCTTGGTCCTAGTGGTGATGGTCCGTCCAAAGATGGTAGGAGGTGTCCAAGGGATCTTGGTTCGGGGGTTATGATTTGCATGTAGAATAAGAAGTTCTGTTTTTGATTCGTTTAGTTTGAGGGAGCTAGTAGTCATCCAGTCGTCTATCATCGTGAGGCATTTTCCTAATTGCTGATGATGGTCTTTTTGTCCGGTGATACGAAAATATAATTGAGTGTCGTCGGCGTACGAGTGGAAGCACAAGTCTGATCTTCTGATGATGTTGAGGAGTGGGCGAATGTAGATGTTGAAGAGCACCGGCGACAGGGGTGATCCTTGAGGGACTCCACAGGAGATTGCCCGGGTTTCAGATGTGAAGGGTCCTAGTTTCACCGTCTGAGAGCGATTTCCTAAGAAGGATCCGAACCATTGTAGATCTGAGCCGGTGACTCCTGCTACTTCTGTAAGGCGGATGAGTAGCGTATTGTGGTCCACAGTATCAAAGGCTTTCTGTACTGCTGGTTGGAGATATCGGTCTATATACTGGCTGTTATGGATTCAATGCCATTTACAATGGGTCTCAAGGGAGGGTTAGTCTTGTCTTTGTGGATTTTTGGCAATGCATAAATAATTGGAGTCCTGCAAGCTTTAGGTATCAGATATCTTGCTTTTTATTAAGAATGCCTTTCTTTAGTCCCAAATGGACAACCAGTTCCAATTCTTTTCTCCATTTAAATATGGGACTACTTGGTAAAATGCAGTACGCATCCATTGGTTGAACATTTATATGTACCCCTTTTTTCGGGTTTTAAACTCGTCTTACACCATTGTTCACTTGCCCAGACCTTATTGGCTTTTATGTCATTTCATCTCTCCGTTTGGTGTGGGTTTAAATCATGGTTAGCCGAGGTTTTGCTACCGCAATACTAATATATGCCGCAAACCAACGGAAAATGGCCGCTATAATGTTATCCCATGGGAGACTTAAGTAAAATGGCCGACGCCATTCATTTCAATGGTGGGCTACGAGAAAATCAATCCAATTGAACATACTATTTAAGGACAGAAAACTTAGCCTATTGTCATCCCCTGATGAAGTAACGTGATGTGACGACACGCATCGGGATTGGAGCAATAGGTATCACCAGGATTTGACGGAAGGATACGAGCACGGCACTCGTGGATTGTTGCAGGTGGTTTGTTCATCTTGTTTGTTTTAATAAACTTTCGTAAATGGGATTATGCTATGGGCACCTTTCTTTCCTATGTTTAAACCCTATATACCGAGAGCACTAGCAAAGGGACTTGGATACTAAGTATTACCAGAATTGGATGGATGCATATGAGCTCGGCACTCGTGGATTGTTGCTATTTATTCCTTTTTTTAAAAGTGAGTGTATCTATTTTTGCTTGTCACACCAACCCCCCTGTTTTAATGGGATTACGCTATGGGCATTTTTCTTCTTTTATGCTTAAATCCTGCATATCGAGACTACTAGAGAAGGATTTATTAATTTAATCAAGAGGGAACATCTGAAGATTGCCACTTGTGATTGACTTATGCTGTATACCTTAATAAAGTAAGGTGAGGGGCTTGCACACAGGTGTCATCACAGAAGATTGGTTAGACACCGTTTTTATCTGGTTGGTTGATATTCTCTAATTACCGCTCCTAAAAAAATATCAAAACCCCACCGCGCCAATCGCTACAACAATGAGTGGATGAGTGAGTGTGTCTGTGTACCACACCCCTATATCCAAATTAAACTAATGAAGACTATCAGCCGCCACTCTAAACAATATGTGTAAATGACAAAAAGGATTATAATCACACGTGTAAGTGACAAATGAGTGTGTGGAAATATAATCCAGCAGCGCTAAAATAAAAATGTGCTAAAGTATGTGAATAACATACACTTGTGTAAAAACAGAATAATTCAAAATAAATAACACCACGTGAAATGATATTATGCTAAAAAAACAGAAAAAAAAGAGTCCATATATAATAGTGCTGAAAAATCCAAACAATCTTCAAAGGAAATAAGTCCACCACAGTACATCCAAAAAATATTGTTAAATCTTCCACCACACCGACGTGATTAATGAGCCCTCTCCCAGTGAGACCGCACTCACCAGATGGTGTTGCCTTACACTCTCGTGTTTGGCAAATGATCAATTTAACCACCCCTGGGTTACTGGTACGATCACTCCAAGATATATCTTGCCATATGTGAAAATATAAAATAAACAGTGCTGCACATAGCGTAACTCTGTGAAAACAATTTATTCTAAAATCTCCGCACTCACACTTCAAAAATTACACTCACATGTTGACCAATAAAATTCGGCAAAACCACAGCAGAAATCCACAGCAAACTGGAGTAGAAAGATGTGCTGGCAAAGTACAGGTAGGGTCACCAAGGATGCCCAATTGTAAATGCAATGTCTCTCACCACCCTCCCACGAACTGCTCCTGGTGTAGGTGTTCCTCTCACACAGATCGCCAACGACCAAAGGAAACAGCAGTGAGCCAAGATGGAAAGGTATTGCACGCCGGCCAGGTATAAAATGGAACTTTCAATGTCCGTGTAGCCACGCCCCTGACATGTTTCGTCACTTGGACTTCTTCTTAAGGGATAGGCTACACGGGTAAAGCAGGCCCCTTAAATGATCCCCCCTAAGTGGTCACCTGACCACTCAATGACCAATCGCACCCGCTTACCTTGAATCACGTCACTTCCCCTCATGTACGCCAGCTTATTCTGCATCCAGAGCGCGCTGCGATGTGCACGTATCTCATCGGGGATTGGCGCATGCGCGGTGCGTGTCATCTGATTGTTTGTGCGCATTACCTGCGCGCGCACCCCTATTACGTCATCGCGCACAGCGCATCGGGGATTGGCGCATGCGCGGTGCGTGTCATCCAATTCGTCGCGCGCATTCACTGCACGCGCACCCCAGTTACGTCATCGCGCACGGCGCATGACACACACCAACTCTGCCTCCTAATGCACAGCGCTGATTCGCCACTCTGCAAAGGGCACAGCTGTTGGCTAATTACTGACAATGACAAACTGTAATCCCACATCAGGTTGCCCTGTGTGCCCACACTGTATTTAGCCATCACATAAAATTTCATCCAGCAACAATCATAATCATATAAGAATATGGGTATATATTATTGCTGATATTCATATTATGCATTAGTGCTATGCTGTATTTAAATAGATCGGTGGAGTGACAAAGCCACTTAAAAAACAATAGTGAACATTATGATATCATTCAATACTTAAATGGTTAGCTTCTCTTATACAAACGTGTCATAGGTGTATGTGGCTAGAACACAATACCCCCATATATACACATACATGGACCCCAATAAAATAGTTATATTAAAAATAGGATTAAATGATACAAAATATGCAATATAACAGTGTATGTGAATCCAAGGATGTACATTATTTCCTATTGGTGTATATATATTTCATGGGTATCAAACAAATGTGTATCAAAATGGTCTGATCCCCACATAAAAATTATGTGAGTTGTACAAACCAAGTTGCCCATAAAGAATAGGAGATAAATTATCTCACTGTATGGATCATATTGCACCCGTCATCCTCACTTCAACAACACTTCACTATATTCTGATGCTCAATAATCCATAAACAAACTGATATTCACTTACAACAGTATTAATACCCCTAAAAATATATATCAGTCAATGATGTAAATCCATACTTCATTCAACTCTATGAAGTGACAATCCATCACCAATCCCCCTTCCTACTGTCCCCCTCGTTACCTCATATTAATGAACATAATGAAATGAGCATAATAAATGAGAGTGGGCATATATCCCATATAGAGTATGTGGTATATCGGAACCAAAACCAAATCAAACACGCACAATACCTGTTATAGTGCATCTTGGTTTTCAAAAATTATTAATAAAACAATTGAGGTCTACCTCGATGTTTAACCCCCTCGGTGTAAGGCATTTCATGGCGAAGATCCACCGGGTTTCTCTCTGAGATAGATCCCTCACCCTGTTGGATCCCCTCCAGGATGGTAACACCACATCAATCCCACAAAACTGTAATACTGACGGGTCACGGTTGTGTGTCTCTCTAAAATGTAACGACACACTGTGGTAACGAAAGCCCTTTCTGATATTAGCCAGGTGCTCAGCAATCCTTACCCTAAGCAGTCTTTTAGTCCTCCCGACATAAAAGAGTCCACACGGACACCACATGAGATAGACCACATGTGATGTATTGCAGGTGATGAACTCTTTTATGTCAAATGAATCACCATCCCTGTTGGAGAACTGCTGTTTGCCTCTATTGCTAATGGCAACCGTCCTGCAACAGATACACTTCCTACAAGAAAAGAATCCTTTGAGATCAAATTTCAGGCTCTGTTGGTTTGGGGGGTCCAAGATTTTCTTCACTATCTTGTCCCCCACACTCGGTGCTCGCCTATAGATAAACCTAGGGTATTCATCCAGTATATCTCCTAAATGTCTATCCCGGCACAGAATATGCCAGTGTCTTCTAAAGATATTCTCGACATCTCTGTACTGACAGTGAAAGTTAGAGATGAAACCTAGTTGGTGTTGGTTATTGTCACTGACATTACTTCCCATACTTGGGATGGTTTTCATTCTGAGGCACTGATCTCTAGAGACCTCTGATACATCCTGGATAATCTGATTCAAAGATGCATCTGCATAACCCTTCTGTAGGAACTTATTTTTTAATAATTCTGCTTGATGGTGATAATCCGAAATTTTGGTACAGTTCCTTCTAACTCGTAATATTTGGCCCTTGGGGATGTTCTTAATCCAAGATGGATGGTGGCCGCTTCTAATGGACAGGTAGCTATTTCGGTCAGTGGGTTTGAAGTAAACCTTTGTGTTCAATTCATTCTGATCCTTGAATATCACAAGATCCAGAATATTTTTGTCAATGTGATAGTCCAATTTGATGTTATTTTGATTTAGGTTTAAAGACTTCACAAACTCCACTGCCAAATCACGTGAACCTTCCCAAATAATAATAAGATCGTCTATGAAACGTTTATAGAATTTGAGTTGGGGATGGTTATGACAAAAAACATACCTGTCCTCCCACTCAGCCATAAACAGGTTGGCGAGGCTGGGAGAAAACTTTGCTCCCATTGCCACACCAACCTGTTGGGAGAAGAACTGTCCCTTCCACCAAAAATAATTGTGGGTCATACAATAATCGAGGACATGACCCAAAAAATGCCTTTGTATATGTGGTATGTCTTCTCTTTTACTGAGGGCCCAGTTGAGTGCCAAAGCCGCGTCTTCATGTTGAATGACCGTATACAGTGAACACACATCAGCTGTAATTAGATGCGTGTCCACTGTTGTGCTGAGCTTAATATCTTTCAACAGAGATAACAGATCCGAAGTATCCTTCAGATATGCTCTCGTCATTTTGACGCTAGGTTGTAGGAACTTGTCCAAATATTCACCCAATCGTGCAGTCACGGATCCAATACCGTTGACAATCGGTCGAGCAGGAGGTATTTGACTGTTTTTGTGTATCTTGGGTAAGGTATATATTATGGGGATTCTTGATGTGCTGGGCACTAAATACCGTCTCTCTTTCGAATTTAAGGCATTAATGGAGTAACCCCATTCAATTAACAGATCCAACTGGGTCCTATAAGAATCAGTGGGGTCCGACCGTAATAGTTTATATGTGGTGGTATCGCCCAACAAGTTATCGAGCTGTTCTGTATAGAAGGTTTTGTCCATCAATACCACTCCCCCCCCTTATCCGCTGGACGGATAATGATGTCCCTTCTCTTTTCCAGGGATTTAATGCCTTCCTTGATATAGTCAGGATTGATGTTTTTCTTTAGGTTTAATCCCTCAATATCTTTTATCACCAAACTTTTAAATACCTCTATGAAGTGATTGCTGGGATTAAGAGGATTGAATATAGACTTATTTTTCAGGCCACTATCCACCATTTCTGATTGATAGGTAATTTTAGGGCGACTCCCTCCTGGTTGACTTAGAAAATATTTTTTCATATTGAGGGTTCTTACAAACCTATGTGTATCAATATACACATCGAATTTGTTTAGTCCTCTCTTTGGGGCGCATTTCAGACCAAGATTCAGTATGTTCATCTCACTTTGACTGAGCTCCACCTCAGTCAAATTGTAGATCCCCTGGTCTAATTGTCCCTCGCCCTTTTTCTGTTGTTTCCGTCGGCCTGCCCTGCATCCCCTTCTCCTCTTTGGAGTAAAGATGGCGGTTTCTCCCCTCCCTTCTGTTTTTGTATGTGGGGGATCCTTTTCGGAATGCTCCCCCTCCCACCTCGCCCTCTCTGTCCTAAAAAAGGTGGCGGTGGAGGATATTGATTCACTTGGATTCTATAATGATAATCATCTTGTCCCCTCAAACATCCACCTCCATAATTATCATTCCTATAGAATGGATAATGGTTGGGGGCAAACCGGTCCTGCCATTGAGGTTGATTATATTCCGGGTACTGGGCATTATGTTGTAATATATTGTCCCTATTCCCTCTGGAGGATTGCTGGTAATGTGCAGGGCTCTCTCTAAAGGTCTGTGGGGATGCAAACTGTTGTTGAGAATAATTCCCCCTATCCGGCATATATGAATTATAAGGTCTATTAGATGGTTGGGAATGGTCAACATGAGAATTCCTGTCATATTGTCCATAATCACCCTGAGTTAATCTCAGAGGAGCTGGCTTGCCGTTACGTGTGTCGGCTGCTCCATTCTGATTACTTTGTTTCCCTCCATCTTTGGCCATATTTTTCATAGACCTCGTTTTCACTTGGTCGTTTCTCTGTTGGATAAGAGTTGCCGTGTTTGACTCCACTTTCGATTTCTCCTCCCCCCCTGGACCCTGTCCCTGCCAAATGTAAATGCTGTTGGATTGAAAGTCATTCGAATCCCTAATATATTTTTTAACTTTCTTTCTTTGGGTTTCTCGATCGACTTTATCCAATTTTTTCTTCATAATTGCATTGAATTCCTTCACTTGATTTGATTCATTGACTGGTTCTAAAATCAGCTGTAACGCATACATTTTCTGATTAATGATATCTAGCTTAATGCGTTTTCTTTTTAAAACCAATGACTGCAATTCCCTCCCAACCCTATTAAAAAATTCCAACCATTCGTCCATGTATTTTTGGTCAATGAGACCATCCTGAGGGGCTACTTCCCATCTCAGGCTCCTAAAAATTAAATCTTCTCTCTCATAATGTTCAAAAGTAAAAATATCCCACCAAGTTTTAAGTTGTTTTTCTAGAAGATTTTCCAGGGTTTTTAGAGACCCTGAAACATCCTCCTCGCAGTCAGTCATGACTTGATTGGTGGAAAAAATGCTCTCAGGATTCATTTGTCGGTTAGACAAATAATTGATGGCTTCCATGGCTGCACGTGGTAAAAAGGTCACAATATATCTGGTTGGTTGATATTCTCTAATTACCGCTCCTAAAAAAATATCAAAACCCCACCGCGCCAATCGCTACAACAATGAGTGGATGAGTGAGTGTGTCTGTGTACCACACCCCTATATCCAAATTAAACTAATGAAGACTATCAGCCGCCACTCTAAACAATATGTGTAAATGACAAAAAGGATTATAATCACACGTGTAAGTGACAAATGAGTGTGTGGAAATATAATCCAGCAGCGCTAAAAAAAAAATGTGCTAAAGTATGTGAATAACATACACTTGTGTAAAAACAGAATAATTCAAAATAAATAACACCACGTGAAATGATATTATGCTAAAAAAACAGAAAAAAAAGAGTCCATATATAATAGTGCTGAAAGATCCAAACAATCTTCAAAGGAAATAAGTCCACCACAGTACATCCAAAAAATATTGTTAAATCTTCCACCACACCGACGTGATTAATGAGCCCTCTCCCAGTGAGACCGCACTCACCAGATGGTGTTGCCTTACACTCTCGTGTTTGGCAAATGATCAATTTAACCACCCCTGGGTTACTGGTACGATCACTCCAAGATATATCTTGCCATATGTGAAAATATAAAATAAACAGTGCTGCACATAGCGTAACTCTGTGAAAAAATTTATTCTAAAATCTCCGCACTCACACTTCAAAAATTACACTCACATGTTGACCAATAAAATTCGGCAAAACCACAGCAGAAATCCACAGCAAACTGGAGTAGAAAGATGTGCTGGCAAAGTACAGGTAGGGTCACCAAGGATGCCCAATTGTAAATGCAATGTCTCTCATCACCCTACCACGAACTGCTCCTGGTGTAGGTGTTCCTCTCACACAGATCGCCAACGACCAAAGGAAATAGCAGTGAGCTCCACCGATCTATTTAAATACAGCATAGCACTAATGCATAATATGAATATCAGCAATAATATATACCCATATTCTTATATGATTATGATTGTTGCTGGATGAAATTTTATGTGATGGCTAAATACAGTGTGGGCACACAGGGCAACCTGATGTGGGATTACAGTTTGTCATTGTCAGTAATTAGCGAACAGCTGTGCCCTTTGCAGAGTGGCGAATCAGCGCTGTGCATTAGGAGGCAGAGTTGGTGTGTGTCATGCGCCGTGCGCGATGACGTAACTGGGGTGCGCGCGCAGTGAATGCGTGTGACGAATTGGATGACACGCACCGCGCATGCGCCAATCCCCGATGCGCTGTGCGCGATGACGTAATAGGGGTGCGCGCGCAGGTAATGCGCACAACCAATCAGATGACACGCACCGCGCATGCGCCAATCCCCGATGAGATACGCGCAGATCGCAGCGCGCTCTGGATGCAGAGTAAGCTGGCGTACATGAGGGGAAGTGACGTGATTCAAGGTAAGCGGGTGCGATTGGTCATTGAGTGGTCAGGTGACCACTTAGGGGGGATCATTTAAGGGGCCTGCTTTACCCGTGTAGCCTATCCCTTAAGAAGAAGTCCAAGTGACGAAACATGTCAGGGCGTGGCTACACGGACATTGAAAGTTCCATTTTATACCTGGCCGGCGTGCAATACCTTTCCATCTTGGCTCACTGCTGTTTCCTTTAGTCGTTGGCGATCTGTGTGAGAGGAACACCTACACCAGGAGCAGTTCGTGGGAGGGTGGTGAGAGACATTGCATTTACAATTGGGCATCCTGTGTGAGTATAAGAGAAGCTAACCATTTAAGTATTGAATGATATCATAATGTTCACTATTGTTTTTTAAGTGGCTTTGTCACTCCACGATCTATTTAAATACAGCATAGCACTAATGCATAATATGAATATCAGCAATAATATATACCCATATTCTTATATGATTATGATTGTTGCTGGATGAAATTTTATGTGATGGCTAAATACAGTGTGGGCACACAGGGCAACCTGATGTGCATTTACAATTGGGCATCCTTGGTGACCCTACCTGTACTTTGCCAGCACATCTTTCTACTCCAGTTTGCTGTGGATTTCTGCTGTGGTTTTGCCGAATTTTATTGGTCAACATGTGAGTGTAATTTTTGAAGTGTGAGTGCGGAGATTTTAGAATAAATTGTTTTCACAGAGTTACGCTATGTGCAGCACTGTTTATTTTATATTTTCACATATGGCAAGATATATCTTGGAGTGATCGTACCAGTAACCCAGGGGTGGTTAAATTGATCATTTGCCAAACACGAGAGTGTAAGGCAACACCATCTGGTGAGTGCGGTCTCACTGGGAGAGGGCTCATTAATCACGTCGGTGTGGTGGAAGATTTAACAATATTTTTTGGATGTACTGTGGTGGACTTATTTCCTTTGAAGATTGTTTGGATTTTTCAGCACTATTATATATGGACTCTTTTTTTTCAGTTTTTTTAGCATAATATAATTTCACGTGGTGTTATTTATTTTGAATTATTCTGTTTTTACACAAGTGTATGTTACTATTTATATATTCTTTTCTTGTAGGAAGTGTATCTGTTGCAAGACGGTTGCCATTAGCAATAGAGGCAAACAGCAGTTCTCCAACTGAATTCATTTTTTTCAGCAATACATCAATATCATTTCACGTGGTGTTATTTATTTTGAATTATTCTGTTTTTACACAAGTGTATGTTACAAGATGTAACAGGTATTGTGCGTGTTTGATTTGGGTTTCGGTTCCGAATAGACCACATTACTCTATATGGGATATATGGATTATGCTCATTTCATTATGTTCATTAATATGAGGTAACGAACAGTAGGAAGGGGATTGTGTATGAATTGTGATATAGAGTTGAATTATGGGATATATTATTTTTAGGGTATTAACTGTGGTGGAATATCTTATTGAGCATCCGGGTGCAATTGAGTGAGATAATTTATTCTCCTATTCTTTATGTTTGATTTTTTTTCATTTGCACATTGGTTTGATACCCATGAAATATATATACTCTTGGATTTACACTGTTTAATTGCATTTTTGTATCATTTAATCCTATTTTTAATATAACTATTTTATTGGGGTCCATGTATGTGTATATATGGGGGGTATTGGATGGGGGTTCTAGCCACATACACCTTGACACGTTTGTATAAGAGAAGCTAACCATTTAAGTATTGAATGATATCATAATGCACATACTTTAGCACATTTTTATTTTAGCGCTGCTGGATTATATTTCCACACACTCATTTGTCACTTACACGTGTGATTATAATCCTTTTTGTCATAGACACCGTTTTTGTTGTTTCACGGTGGAGGGATTCACTTTCTATGTGGAAAACCATTTAGACTGTCACAGTATATTTTCCAGGATCATATTGTTTAAATCATTGGACTTTTCACCCATCTTACTTGGATCGCATTGTTGTTTATTCAGTTGTACACGTTGGACTTTGTTTCATTTGTTCAATATTTGTATGATTTATGCTACAATCAGTCACCATTTATAATTACTTTTTTTTTACTTATTTATATTTGTCTGTAGCAAGTTTTTATGACATCCCTCACTTGGCACTTTAATAATTAGACAGTTGAACCAGTTTATTGCACCATTCTTTGCATTAACGCTCACACAGCACAACACCATTATTTAC
Source organism: Lithobates sylvaticus (assembly GCA_028564925.1). Classification (NCBI taxonomy): domain Eukaryota; kingdom Metazoa; phylum Chordata; class Amphibia; order Anura; family Ranidae; genus Lithobates; species Lithobates sylvaticus. Next base: position 119,179,118 of record CM053029.1, on the reverse strand, counting down.
TTATTCACAATTGTTTCTGCCAAGGATCAGTTTACCAGGTGCTTGCTGCAGTGTACACCAGTTCTCAATTTTTTGACAGCGTGGTTATCTACCTATATACCCTGATATCCGACCACAATGGTATCACCCCCATCCGTGACCATGCTTCGATTTTTGGGGTGCGCACCGTGACCATGCGCTGCTGACCCGAAACTAGTCTGCCCAGCACCCTGCAGAGTACTGTGGCAGGCTAGACAGGACATACAATGGACCGAAAATTTTGTTTTATTAGCAGAACATTAAGAAATATAGAAAAGGAAAACGAGGAAGGAAATGTTTTCAAGAGAATACCTTGTGATTTAGATGAGGTCACAACAGTGGATGATGCCTCGCCCCAGAAATCCACTTTCCCCTCTCCATCACTATTGCCGTCTGCTTCTTGCATTCATTTACATGCATTTGGCACATATAAATTACCTACCCCAGCACCTGAGCAAACCTTTTCAGAAATCATGACTGTTCTTGGTCACATAAGAGAACAGCTGCAGGAAGCTCGCATTACAAAGAAAAAAATGCAGAGGACTGTATAACAGGTTTCTTCAGGTCATTAAAAGTAGACTTATGGCAAATTGACAACCTTTCAGATCCTAAATATGAGATTAAGCAGGTCGCTTCCTGTGGCTTTGATTCAAGGTCACATGGGACCGATGTTCCTAGCCACATTTTGTATATATGTACATATGATTATTGACAATACATAGATTGTTTTGGGGACAATGTGGTTTATGCTGATTATATTAGATTATTTACACAATGTGTCACCAATATATAGCTGTACAAGTCATATATGACACTTTGTATTATATTTACAAAATAACGCTTGAAGATAAGGAAAATTGTGGGTGTGCTTTAAAATCTGCAATACTACAGTATCTCACAAAAGTGAGTACACCCCTCACATTTTCATAAATATTTTATTATATCCTTTCATGTGACAAAACTGAAGAAATTACACTTTGCTACAATGTAAAGTAGCGAGTGTATGGCTTGTATAACAGTGTAAATTTGCTGTCCCCTCAAAATAACTCAACACACAGCCATTAATGTCTAAACCGCTGGCAACAAAAGTGAGTACACCCCTAAGTAAAAATGTCCAAATTATTATTATTATTATTTAAGGTACTTATATAGCGCCATCAATTTATGCAGCGCTTGGGCCCAATTAGCCATTTTCCATGATGGTGTCATGTGACTCATTAGTGTTCCAAGGTCTCAGGTGTGAATGGGGAGCAGGTGTGTTAAATTTGGTGTTATCGCTCTCACTCTCTCATACTGGTCACTGGAGGTTCAACATGGCACCTCATGGCAAAGAGCTCTCTGAGGATCTGAAAAAAGAATTGTTGCTCTACATAAAGAGGCCAGTGATGGCGAACCTTGGCACCTCAGATGTTTTGGAACTACATTTCCCATGATTCTCATGCACTCTGAAGTGTAGTTGAGCATCATGGGAAATGTAGTTCCAAAACATCTGGGGTGCTAAGGTTTGCCATCACTGGCCTAGGCTATAAGAAGATTGCCAAGACCCTGAAACTGAGCTGCAGCACGTGGCCGAGACCATACAGAAGTTTATCAGGATAGGTTCCACTAAGAACAGGCCTCGCCATGGTCGACCAAAGATGTTGAGTGCACACGCTCAGCATCATATCCAGAGGTTGTCTTTGGGAAATAGACATATGAGTGCTGCCAGCATTGCTGCAGAGGTTGAAGGGGTGGGGGGTCAGACTGTAAGAGCTCATACCGTACGCTGCACACTGCACCAAAATGGTCTGCATAGCTGTCATCCCAGAAGGAAGCTTCTTCTAAAGATGATGCACAAGAAAGCCTGCATACAGTTTGCGGAAGACAAGCAGATTAAGGACATGGATTACTGGAACCATGTCCTGTGGTCTGATGAGACCAAGATAAACTTATTTGGTTCAGATGGTGTCAAGCGTGTGTGGCAGCAATCAGATGAGTAGTACAAAATCAAGTGTGTCTTGCCTGCAGTCAAGCATGGTGGCGGGTGTGTCATGGTCTGAGGCTGCATGAGTGCTGCCAGCACTGGGGAGCTACAGTTCATTGAGGGAACCATGAATGCCAACATGTACTGTGACCAGGGCTGGCCCTACCATGGGACCTGGTGGGACCATGGGTCCCGAGCAGCACTTTCAGGGGGCCGCAAAATGCCGCCCAGGAGCAGTGTCAAAACTGCCACCCACCAGCCAGCCCATCCCCCTGTTCCGCTGCTTATGCTACTGTGAGGGAGCCCGGCACCACTGCTGTTAGTGGTGACAGGTCAGGTCCTCTTTTTTTTCTCCTATATACATGTATAGAGCCATGACAGGTCCTCTTTATTCTCCAATATACATGTATAGAGCCATGACAGGTCCTCTTTATTCTCCTATATACATATATAGAGCCATGACAGGTCCCCTTTATACATGTATAGAGCCACGACAGGTCCCCTTTATACATGTATAGAGCCATGACAGGTCATCTTAATTCTCCTATATACATATATAGAGCCATGACAGGTCCCCTTTATACATGTATAGAGCCATGACAGGTCCCCTTTATACTCCTATATACATGTATAGAGCCATGACAGGTCCTCTTTATTCTCCTATATACATGTATAGAGTCATGACAGGTCCTCTTTATTCTCCTATATACATATATAGAGCCATGACAGGTCCCCTTTATACATGTATAGAGCCATGACAGGTCCTCTTTATTCTCCTATATACATGTATAGAGCCATGACAGGTCCCCTTTATACTCCTATATACATGTATAGAGCCATGACAGGTCCTCTTTATTATCCTATATACATGTATAGAGCCATGACAGGTCCTCTTTATACTCCTATATACATGTATAGAGCCATGACAGGTCCTCTTTATACTCCTATATACATGTATAGAGCCATGACAGCTCCTCTTTATTCTCCTATATACATGTATAGAGCCATGACAATTCCTCTTTATTCACCTATATACATGTATATATAGAGCCATGACAGGTCCCCTTTATACATGTATAGAGCCATGACAGCTCCTCTTTATAGTCCCATACATGTATAGAGCCATGACTGGTCGGTCCTCTTTATACTCCTATACATGTAAACAACCATGATAGGTCTTCTTTCTATCCCTATATACATGTATAGAGCCATGACAGGTCCTCTTTATACTTATATATACACATGTATAGTGCCATGACCGGTCCTTTTTATACTCCTTTATACATGTATAGAGCTATGACAGGTCCTCTTTATTCTACTATATACGTGTATAGTGCCATGACAGGTCTTCTTCATACTCCTATATATTTGTATAGAGCCATGACAGAGCCTCTATATACTCCTATATACATGTATAGAGCCATGACAGGTACTGTGGCTGTGTGTTGAGTTATTTTGAGGGGACAGCAAATTGACACTGTTATACAAGGTGTACACTCACTACTTTACATTGTAGCAAAGTATCATTACTTCAGTGTTGTCACATGAAAAGTTACAGTATCTCACAAAAGTACACCCCTCGAATTTTTGTAAATATTTTTTATTATATCTTATTCATGTGACAACACTGAAGAAATTACACTTTGCTACAATGTAAAGTAGTGAGTGTACAGCTTGTATAACAGTGTAAATTTACTGTCCCCTCAGATGCACTTCCGAGTAACGGGCGCGATTTTACACAGTGGGAGCCAATCAGAGGGTCCAGTGGACTCGATGTCTGTCAGTATGCACTGATCATTAAAGTGGTTGTTAAGCCACTCTAACTTGTATACACCATCAGCACTACCTCCTATTGTAGTATGCCCCTCTGAGTGTGATTTATACAAATAAATGCTGTAAATACCTAATTTCACTGCCGAGATTGCGATCACATGACTGATGCGTTTTCTCTTTCCTCCTCTGAGAGATGCAGCGGGCGGTGCTGAGATTCCTCTACTGATGCCAGTCTGGAGGGGAGGAGGAAAGAGCTGGCTGGTCATGTGATCGCAATCTTGGCTCTTAAATGAGGTATTTACAGCATTTATATTTATAAATCATACACAGAGGGGGACACTGCAATATGAGACAGTGCTGATGGTGTATACAGGTTAGTGTTATGAGAGCAGCATGACGGGTGGCTCACACACAGACAGGGGAGAGAGAGGAGGACTCAGGAGCAGAGAGGAGAGCAGATAGCAGGCTGCTGATGACAGAGGCACGTAAACTGACCGCGGTGTCAGGGCTCAGCAGCCATTATACACTGTGGTCAGTTTACAGAGGGTTGGAGAGAAACTGTCCGAATCAGCCAGGTTTTTTTAGGTGTTACATGGGACCAAATGATACAGAACAAGCACTGTGTCATATAACATGCTTTAAAGGGGCAGGAGCCATTTTTTTTCTTGGGTTAACAAACGCCCTAAGTACACAGGAAGAACAAGCAGTCTGCCTATGTAAACAAGGCAGATTGCCGTTCTGTCAGTAAGGAAGGCATGGATCCTGTGTTCCTGCAAAGCAGGGACACGGATCCAAACCTTCCCCTAGTAAAAGCACCTCCCACACTACCCTAAAACACTAGCTAGGCACACAGTTAACCCTTTTATTACCCCTGATGTTAACCCCTTCTTAGCCAGTGTCATTAGTACAGTGACAGTGCATATGTTTAGCACTGATCACTGTATTCGTGTCACTGGTCCCCAAAAAGTGTCAGTCAGTGTCCGATTTGTCTGCTGCAATATTGCACTCCCACTATAAGTCGCTGATCGCCATCATTACTAGTAAAAAATAAATAAATGTGCAAACCAGTCAATATACGTTTGAGATTTTTTACCAAAAATATGTAGCAGGATTCAAGATCAACTGGTCCACGTCTACTATTATGCCAATAGACCCACTGACGGACCCTTTACCTGCAGGAGCAAACCAAATTGCTACAGTAGCTAGTTTCAGATACCTAGGGGTGATGGTGTCCCCGGATCCGGCTGACTATGTTCAGCTCAATCTGGGGCCACTACTGGATTAGCAGAAAGTGAAATGTTCCAGCTGGTGTAAGCTTCCTCTGTCAGTGGTGGGAAGGGTGAATTTAATAAAAATGGTATGGGCCCCACAACTACTATACATTTTTCATAATTCACCTATGTGGATTACAAATAAGCGGTTAAAGATTGACTCCCTGATGTGTGAGTTAATTTGGAAAAAAAAAAGCGACTAGGATCAGCCTAGCTACATTACAATATGGAAAAGGTAGGGGGGGGGCTGGCAGTCCCCCATCCTAAACGGTATTTTCTGGCCGCCCAACTACAACAGATGGCGGGGTGAGGACACGATCAGGGGGAAGACCCGGTGGCTAAATTAGTCACTGTGTCGGACCCATTGCTAAAAGCAGCTTCTCATATGGAAAAAGACCTCCCCAGTATCCCACACTCCACCCCCACCAGTACCCTATTGCTTAAAGTATGGACAGAGACTAAAAAGGCCATAAAAATTCAGGACCCACTACCCTTCACACCTGTCTGGAACAATCCCAAGCATACAGAACTCCAATACCTGCAGGGGTTTTCCCACTGGAGAGAAAAAGGGATATGGTTCTTCCCACAGCTATACGAGGGGGGGATATTGAAAACATATGAACTATTATGCCAGGAATACCAGTTGTCCCCTAGGGACTTCTACCAATACTTACAACTCAGACATGCGCTGGGGGCACAGCAACAGATATGTTCACTGACCACTTCGACATCACCACTGTTGATGGAAGTCCTACGGGCGGACACCCGGAAAGGGCTGAGATCAAAAATTTATGCAGGATTGACATCCTCAGTCCAGGACCATACCTCCCTCCAAAGCAGGAAAAAATGGGCGGATGATATAGGGGAAATAGATGGGGACCAATGGGACATGGCCTTAGAGGCAGTCCCGGCGGTCTCTGTCTCAGCCTCCCATAAACTGTCACAAATCTATATTTTACACAGGGCATATAGAACACCAATGCAACTACATAGGTGGGGTAGAAGAGATTCGCCTCTGTGTTCCAAATGCAAGGTACACCAGGGGGACTTTATACACCTAATATGGAGGTGCCCAAAACTCCACAGATATTGGGCTGAAATTTCCCAATGTATAACAAGACTGGCTCAGGTACCAGTCCCTTTAGATCCCCTGGTGTATCTACTGGGGGCCATTGATAGCGAAATGTATCGGAAAGGAATGTACCTCATGATCACTAGACTGATGTATCTGGCCAGAAAACTCATAGCAAGATATTGGATGGCACCCACGGTCCCTACGGACAAACAGTGGATTCGTTATGTTAACTCATTACTGCTTAGAGAGCGGTTAGCATACAGTCACAGGAAAGCAGTGGGTAAATTTGACCTTATATGGCAGCCATGGCTGGAGGATCCCAGTCTGGCTCCGCCACAGTTGGTAATAGACAGACTGTTCATGTGAAGTACCAAATTAGCTGTCGGAGGGGGAGGGGGGGATAGCAATGTGTAAGGTAATTTTTGTTGAGGTTACAGTTACAGTGGTGTGAAAAAGTGTTTGCCCCCTTCCTCATTTCCTGTTCCTTTGCATGTTTGTCACACTTAAGTGTTTCGGAACATCAAACCAATTTAAACAATAGTCAAGGACAACACAAGTAAACACAAAATGCAATTTGTAAATGAAGGTGTTCATTATTAAAGGTGAAAAAAAATCCAAACCATCATGGCCCTGTGTGAAAAAGTGATTGCCCCCCTTGTTAAAACATACTATAACTGTGGTTGTCCACACCTGAGTTCAATTTCTCTAGCCACACCCAGGCCTGATTATTGCCACACCTGTTCACAATCAAGGCATCACTTAAATAGGAGCTGCTTGACACAGTAAGGTCCACCAGAAGATCCTTAAAAGCTACACATCATGCCGAGACCCAAAGAAATTCAGGAACAATTGAGAAAGAAAGTAATTGAGATCTATCAGTCTGGAAAGGGTTATAAAGCCATTTCCAAAGCTTTGGGAATCCAGCGAACCACAGTGAGAGCCATTATCCACAAATGGCGAAGACATGGAACAGTGGTGAACCTTCCCAGGAGTGGCCGGCCGCCCAAAATTACCCCAAGAGCGCAGCGACGACTCATCCAAGAGGTCACAAAAGACCCCACAACAACGTCCAAGGAACTGCAGGCCTCACTTGCCTCAGTTAAGGTCAGCGTTCATGCCTCCACCATCAGGAAAGGACTGGGCAAAAATGGCCTGCATGGCAGAGTTCCAAGGAGAAAACCACTGCTGAGCAAAAAGAACATCAAAGCTCGTCTCAATTTCTCCACAACACATCTTGATGATCCCCAAGACTTTTGGGACAACATTCTGTGGACCGATGAGACAAAAGTGGAACTCTTTGGAAGGTGTGTGTCCAAGTATATCTGGCGTAGAAGGAACACTGCATTTCAGAAAAAGAACATTATACCAACAGTAAAATATGGTGGCGGTAGTGTGATGGTCTGGGGCTGTTTTGCTGCTTCAGGACCTGGAAGACTTGCCGTGATAAAAGGAACTATGAATTCTGCTGTCTACCAAGAGATCCTGAAGGAGAATGTCCGACCATCTGTTCGTGTACTCAAGCTGAAACGAACTTGGGTTCTGCAGCAGGACAATGATCCTAAACACACCAGCAAGTCCACCACCGAATGGCTGAAGAAAAACAAAATGAAGACTTTGGAGTGGCCTAGCCAAAGTCCTGACCTGAATCCTATTGAGATGTTGTGGTATGACCTTAAAAAGGCCGTTCATGCTCGAAAACCCTCTAATGTAACTGAATTAGGACAATTCTGCAAAGATGAGTGGGCCAAAATTCCTCCAGGACGCTGTAAAGGCCTCATTGCACGTTATCGCAAACGCTTGGTTGCAGTTGTTGCTGCTAAGGGTGGCCCAACCAGTTATTAGGTTTAGGGGGCAATCACTTTTTCACACAGGGCCATGATGGTTTGGATTTTTTTTCACCTTTAATAATAAACACCTTCATTTACAAATTGCATTTTGTGTTTACTTGTGTTGTCCTTGACTATTGTTTAAATTGGTTTGATGTTCCGAAACACTTAAGTGTGACAAACATGCAAAGGAACAGGAAATGAGGAAGGGGGCAAACACTTTTTCACACCACTGTATGCACTAGACCATTGAAGATCCGTTGTTTGAAGAAAGTGCTAATCCGGAACAGTATACATAGGTCACAAGTGCTGGTTAATGTTTGGGGCTAGGGGGGAGTTTATTACAAAAAATTAAAAATAAATTAAAGCTAATACTGTTCTGTACCCTGTTATTGCTCTAATTGTATGGCAAATTGATATATTGTTGAAATACACCTGTAACATTCGATTCTGCAAAAAGCTATGTATATATGTACTGTATGAGCAAAGTTTTGATTAAAAAAAAAAATATGTAGCAGACTATATATTGGCCTAAATTAATGAAGAAATTAGATTTTTTTTATTGGATATGTTTTATAGCAGAAAGTAAAAAAATATATATATTTTTTTCTAAATTGTCAGATGTCTTTTCTTTATAGCGCAAAAAATAAAAACCACAGAAGTGATCAAATCCCACCAAAAGAAAGCTCTATTTGTGGGAAAAAGGGACACAAATGTTATTTGGGTACAGTATTGTATGACCGTGCATTTGTCAGTTAAAGTAACGCAGTACTGTATAGCAAGAAATGGCCTGGTCATGAAAGGGGGAAAATCTTCCGGAGCTGAAGTGGTTAAGAAAAGTGTGACATACAGCATGGAAGGAGGGAAAGAGAAGGTAAGTATAGGGCTTTAAATGGTCATCTCCAGACATATATAATATTACACCAAAATATAAAAAATATATAATTTATTAGAAAAGAAACAAAACACATATTTAGGGAAGAGGGAAAATTACATCCCTATTATTGAAAACAATAATATATGTACAACAATTAGACTATATAAAAGCAATCGATAGCCAACATGTTTCGCGGTTAATATTCATATCAGGTTCTTTAAGGCTGGGTTGCTTCTTACTTTAATCAAATTCTGGATCTTTTCTGGTGGAAGAGACACAGCAGTAGAAAGATGTTTGCCAGCACACCATGGAGCGACACAAATAGCGTCCAAAAGGAGTGGTTTATTGCATGATCACAATATGGGAATAGTGCAACGTTTCGGAGCCGCGCAGGGCCCCTTCGTCAGGCATGTGATTAGGATGTCATCCAGGTAATGCAGGACCCTGACCCTTTGTCCCGGAGGGGGGCCAGGATGGACACTAAAACCTTGGTGAAAGTCCTGGGAGCTGATGAAATTCCAACTGGGAGACATTGGAACTGGAGGCGCAGACTGCCCACTTTGAACCGGAGAAAAGGCTGAAAATGATGGTGGATGGGGATGTGAAGGTACGCATCCCGAAGGTCTATAGAGACCATCCAATCCCCTGGCTGTACTGACAGATCTACTGTGCTCAGGGATTCCATCTTGAAATGCTCTACCTGTATGTAACGGTTTAGCCTCTTCAGGTCCAGAACAGGCCTCCAACCTCCTCATTTCTTGGGGACTAAAAAGATTGGGGAATAGAACCCAGAGTGACTTTCCGAGTCGGGAACTGGCAGAACTGCCCGTTGGTGAAGGAGTATTTGGATATACTGAAAGAGGACCTGTCTCTTTTCTCGGGAGGTCAGATTCTTAGTGGGCTGGAAAGAAAAAAAGGTGGATCTCCAGAAGTGTCCTTGCTGGACCGTGGAGGTTGCCCATGGGTCCGTGCGACTTTCCACCCAAACCTGGGCAAAATACCTGAGTCTTGCTCCTACTGGAACGGTTTGGGTGGGAAAGGAGTCAAGAAGACTTCTGGCGCTCAACCGTTAAAGTTGAGGCCTTAGGTTTTCCCAATTTAAGGAAAGTGGCTTGTGAGCCCTCCAGCCCCTTCTGTACTCCTTACCGGGACGGTATGATCTGGCATCCCTAGAACTTTGCTGAGTGGCTGGTCGCGAAGTGAATCTCCTTTTCCTACTCCTATCCTGAGGGATAAGGCCACTTGTGACCCGAGTAATGGCAGTGTCCATCTTTTCGCCGAACAGGGCCTTACTATCGTATGGGATGCGACACCATGACTGCTTTGAAGATAGGTCTGCTGACCATGGCTTTAGCCATAATGCTCTTCTGGCTGTGATGGAGTAAAGCATATCCCTGGAGGAGCACCTCAGAATATCGATGGCCGCTTCCGCCATAAAATCAGAGGCCAGTTTTAATTCATCTAGTGCTTTGATGATTCTGTCTGGATCTAGGCCCCGCCTGAGGGCCGTCTCGATATTGTCCGCCCTGAGGTGATTCAGTTCGCATAGGTAGCGCTATACAAGTCATTCATTCATTCATATTTTAGTGGCTCTGGAGACCAAGGATAGTGCCACTGCTGGTTTGCATGCTCCCCCTGTCACTTTTTTAAGATCTGAGTCGATCCTGCGATACAGGGGGTCCCTGAAAGAGACTGCATCCTCTAACGGCAGCGGATAAAGCTTGAGAAGCCGGTTGTAGGCGACGGGTCTCTTGTCCACCTTCCACCACTCATCTGTCACCACTTCCTTAATTTCATCCATCAGAGGGAAATTTGCAACCTTTTTGGTCAGGTGAGGAAAATGTTTTTTTTTTTTTTTGGTTTTGGAGGGAGGCTCCGGGTCTTCCTCCCACTGAATCGCATCTTTTACTGCGGTAATAAATGGATTCACAAAGGCAAAATCAAATACTGATGAGTTTTCCTCAGCTGTACCTTTGAAACATGTTGGGGTGATCTCTGACTGCTGCGGGAAGCATGCGCAGAGGATGAGTGTGAGTGACCTCTTGACCTATCGGCAGAGTCTCTGTGGGAAGATCTTCGAGATAATTCTCGGTGCGGGCTGTGGAAATAAAAGCACAGAGATATTTCCAAAAGCCCAGAGAAAGCTCTTTTTAAAACTTACCTTTGTTGCAGCCCTTACCTAGTGGAGTGTTGAGGATCTTTTTTATTATGCGGCATAATGGCCTCTGGGGCAGCTAAGGATGGGAAAATAAAAATAAATAAATTATATATATTTATATATATATATATATATATATATATATACACACACACACACACATACTACCCCCTCAGAGCTCTACCTTGGTCAGGCTCCATACTAGAGAGAGAGAGGCAGAGGGTGGAGAAGACACTAGCAGGTGTTTTCCAAATGACAGCCTGATTAAAATTATTTTGCAGGCTGTTTAAATAGGAAGTCTCGGTTTGGGTGTACCAAGATGGCCGCCGTTTGGCTTCAAAGTGCTACTGCACATGTGCATTCCGCTGTACCCCTGTCCCCCGAGAAGACAAAATTGTGCACAGGGACGCGCGCGAAGCGTCCGGACACGCCGGGGGGGGGGGGGAAGCAGGAAGAGACTGCGGCTGCTGGCCATCCCTGGGAGCCAGCATGAGGAGGGAATCACAGCATGTCAGTCTGGCTGGAGCAGAAACAGGTATGCACTAAAGGATCCAGACAGGAGGCTCTGGGATAGGCAGCCAGGAGACTGAGGAGAGGATATGCTCCTGAGTCTCTGCACCCCAAAAAGATCCACAGAAAAACGGGCTCCCATACTTATCTGGTGCATTTAGCAACCCAAGTAATGGGACTCCATACTGCAGGAGAGCATGAACCTGCAATGGTCGCACCATATGACGGTGAGGTAGGGCTGGACTGTGATCCTGCAGGAATGAGGACAGGAAAAAGAATACCTGAGGAGGGGAGCAACTCTTTCTTTTATAGAGTTACGTGGTCCTGTGGGTTAATCGGGGCGGAGCCATTAACCATTGGTATGCTGCCATGGAGGCACCATTGGTATGCTGCCATGGAGGCACCAGGAAAGCTCTATTTGTGGGAAAAAGGGACACAAATGTTATTTGGGTACAGTATTGTATGACCGTGCATTTGTCAGTTAAAGTAACGCAGTACCGTATAGCAAGAAATGGCCTGGTCACTTTAATCAAATTCTGTTTACAAACAAAATTACATATAAGCAAATCCATACATAATACAAGAACCATATAAATGTTACACTTCAATAAATAAAAAAAAATATTTATATATAAATTATACCGCCGTCTGTGGCATCAGGATTAGGGGGTGACCAAGAAGAAAACACGCCACAGGTAGAGTCCACATAATATGGAGAGCACTCCTAATACGTAAAGCTATTGTGGTCATCACTTAAAGGAGAAGTCCAAATGAGCATGCTCTTACTTATTTGGTCTTCTCCTTTAAGTGATGACCCACTTTCCTAATCCTAAACTTTGCAAGTATTTTTTTATTATAGAAGTGAGAAATATATATATATATATATATATATATATATGAAAACAAATATAAAACAATGCTGTTATAACAAATGTGGACCTCTACTGCTGATGTCGCTTGAAAATGCTTGCCTGGTTCTACCTCAGACTGAATTTTTTTTGTAATTTCCAAATTACAGCACAAACGTGGAATACAAACCAGCAGTTCTGACTTCTGTTGCTGAAGGCTTGTTTTAAGCCTGCAGGCCTGTACGTTTTTTTATTTTTTTTTATTTTATTGGTTGTCAGTCTTGGGCTCTCAGGGGTGAGCCGCTTCACTATGGGTGTGGAAAAACTGCACTAAAGCTGGATACACACTATACAACTTTCTTTAGATTGTTTTTCTTTAGATTTACCAAAACCATATAATATCAGGTCAAACCTAAACACTTTCAATTTGTATACAATCAGGCAGGCCCTTGCACTACATAGTTGAAGGTAAATCTAAAGGAAATATGAACAAGAAAAGTTGTTTAGTGTATATCCAGCTTTACAGTGGGAAAGGCTTATAACTCAAGCTTATTCACTTATTACATGGTAACATAGGGCAGTCCTAGTACTCACAAAATATGCTTATTACTGTGCCATAAGCAAAATACCTCTGAAGGGGATAATCCCAAAGTGTCCTGGGCAGAGCTTTACTGGCAACATCAAGGTTCCAAGCAAGTTTGAATGTAAACAAGAGTGGCCAAATGCCTCTTACTACACTACTGAAGCTTTTTAGATGTTCTCCTGACAGTGATCATTCTCACAAACACTGTCTAATTTCTCTCTGCTGCCTGAATCCAAGCTGCTGTTTTTGGAAAAGAGCCAGATAGATGGGCCACACCAAAAACCACCCCAGTTTTCCTCTCATGGTGTCTTGATGATCAGCATAGGGCAGAGCATAATGTGAGAGTGCAATATGAAGCCTCTCTGATGGATCGGCCTGTCCTATCTTCCCTTTGCCCCAGCCCACTTATGGCTTTTCTCCATCTGTCACCCTGGCTTCCCACAGGTTTTTTTCACCCCAGTATTCTTCTTGACTTTGGTTTCCCTGTGTCAGGGGTGGGGTTTCAATTCCTGCCCAAACTTCCCTACAAGTTTGATTGCAGGGTTCACCCGGCCACTGATGTGGCCAGTCGGAGTTCTCCCTCCCCTTCTTCTGACGGCATTTCAATTCTTTAGCCAGGGAGGAGAAGAAACTCTAGTGCACCTGAAAGAAACTTGAGCTATGCAGCTTCCACCTTAAAGTTGCTGCCACCCAGGCTTCACTAGCCTAGCTACCAAACCTGCTTTGTGGACGGTACTTTTGCGGGTCGTATTTGGACCCCCAGATACCCCCTTATCTACACCCCTGTGGGAGACGGACAGAGAAAGCACTCAAGTAAATTAATTAGCATGGCAGCCAGACAACGAGCATCTTTCAGATGTGTCATCAATATCAATACCTGAAACTACGCTGGAGCACTTAATTGGTGGGGGAGGGGGGTTCAATAGCTGCTGAAAGTTTTTTATTTTCCTGTGTTTTTTTTTTTTTTATGGTATAATGGCTATATTTACTGTAAACATTCCTTACATACTGTATCTTTACTGCTGCAAAAAAATTCCCTTGTGAAAAACCATGTGCTATGATGGCTTTATTTTAAGCCAGCAATCCTTGTATAATTTTACATTGTCTGTAATAAATCTTTATTATTACCATAAAAACCACTGTAGTAAACAACCTTGTGTCTCTATATCAGAGAGCTTTTTCTCTGCACAGTAGTTCAGATTTATATTTTGGAAGGTGTCATGAAGTAGACAACAAATTTATTATGTATGGTAGTTGCTGCTTTAGTTAGGGTTGCCACCTGTACGGGATTCACCCGGACAGTCCGGGTTCTGAATCATCTGTCCGGTTTTCAGACTGCCTGAAACCCGGACAGACCATTCTGGCAGAGGGGGAGCTTCATTAGCATAATTGCCACTGTGGAGACAGTCACAATGGCAGTGTCATTGCTTCTCACTAAATACACACACTGTGCTGGTGTGTGTGTTGGGAATCTGAAGCTCCCTTCTATCTCCCCCCCTCCAGGCTCCTGTAGGTTTTCTGTTATCTCTGACCCCCCCCCCCTCTCTCCAATCACTAGTGCCGTGTTCTGAGAGAAGAGGGGGGCGGAGCTGAGGGGATCACTGGAGCTGCTGTCGGGCCGCTGTTCACTAGGAGGTGAGCTGACTTAGTAAGGAAAGTTTCAATGAGTGCAAAGTTCCAGGAGGATTTCTGCATTGAAGAGTTAAGACAAGCAGAATGGGAAGAGACAGTGCGTGAGTGTGGGGGGGGGGGGGGGGGGAGAGGAGTCTGCAGCCCAATGTTCACAGCCCAGCCAACTCACAGTATCTCCCAAGCAGCTCACTTATCTATACAAACTTCCCCCATCCTCTGTCCAGATTATGTGAAGTCATGTATAACTATTCACTTAACCCTGTGTGTATGTGGTGAGTGTACACCTCTGATTGTACAGACTCAGAGCCTGGATAACACAGGGTTATGAATGGTCATCAATTACCTTCACATCATCTGCATGTACAGAGTGCTAGGGGGTAGCATCTTATAACAGATTGTTTTCATTGAGTAGTATTGTTGTATATTGTAGTAGATGACCACAATAGCTTTTTTTTTTTATTATAGACATTACTATCTGACCACTTCTCAGCCCCCAACTACCCCCCCCCCCAGACCACTTCATACAAACATCACTCAGAGCTGCTTCCTACCCCCCAGCTGAGGGGCATCATTCCCTGGTCACCTCACAGACACTGCAAGTAATCCCTCCCCATACTGCCCCATCATACCCTCCACACTCCTCTCCTGTACATACTACCCCCATCATACCCTCCGCACTCCTCTCCTGTACATACTACCCCCATCATACCCTCCGCACTCCTCTCCTGTACATACTGCCCCCATCATACCCTCCGCACTCCTCTCCTGTACATACTGCCCCCATCATACCCTCCACACTCCTCTCCTGTACATACTGCCCCCATCATACCCTCCGCACTCCTCTCCTGTACATACTGCCCCCATCATACCCTCCGCACTCCTCTCCTGTACATACTGCCCCCATCATACCCCTCACACTCCTCTCCTGTACATACTGCCCCCTCATACCCTCCGCACTCCTCTCCTGTACATACTGCCCCCATCATACCCTCCGCACTCCTCTCCTGTACATACTGCCCCCATCATACCCTCTGCACTCCTCTCCTGTACATACTGCCCCCATCATACCCTCTGCACTCCTCTCCTGTACATACTGCCCCCATCATACCCTCAACACTCCTCTCCTGTACATACTGCCCCCATCATACCCTCCGCACTCCTCTCCTGTACATACTGCCCCCATCATACCCTCGCACTCCTCTCCTGTACATACTGCCCCCATCATACCCTCTGCACTCCTCTCCTGTACATACTGCCCCCATCATACCCTCCGCACTCCTCTCCTGTACATACTACCCCCATCATACCCTCCGCACTCCTCTCCTGTACATACTACCCCCATCATACCCTCCGCACTCCTCTCCTGTACATACTACCCCCATCATACCCTCTGCACTCCTCTCCTTTACATACTACCCCCATCATACCCTCCGCACTCCTCTCCTGTACATACTGCCCCCATCATACCCTCCGCACTCCTCTCCTGTACATACTGCCCCATCATACCCTCCGCACTCCTCTCCTGTACATACTGCCCCATCATACCTTCCGCACTCCTCTCCTGTACATACTACCCCCATCATACCCTCTGCACTCCTCTCCTTTACATACTGCCCCCATCATACCCTCCGTACTCCTCTCCTGTACATACTGCCCCCATCATACCCTTGGCACTGCTCTCCTTTACATACTGCCCCCATCATACCCTCCGCACTCCTCTCCTGTACATAGTACCCCATCATACCCACCGCACTCCTCTTCTGTACATACTGCCCCCATCATACCCACCGCACTCCTCTCCTGTACATACTGCCCCCATCATACCCTCCGCACTCCTCGCCTTTACATACTGCCCCATCATACCCTCTGCACTCCTCTCCCATACACACTGCCCCCATCATACCCTCCGCACTCCTCTCCCGTACATGGTACCCCATCATACCCTCAGTACTCCTCTCCTGTACATACTGCCCCCATCATACCCTCCGCACTCCTCTCCTGTGCATACTGCCCCCATCATACCCTCCACACTCCTCTCCCATACATACTACCTCCATCATACCCTCCGCACTCCTCTCCTGTACATACTACCCCCATCATACCCTCCGCACTCCTCTACCATACATACTGCCCCCATCATACCCTCCAGAAATGTTATTTAATCACAAAACTATATGTATAATGTATACGACATAAAAAATTGCCGTTCATTGCATTGTACAAAGGTAATGAATTTTAATGTACTACAAAAACATTTTTTTTACCATGCGCAGCTAAAGTGTTCGGGTTTGGCTTGAAGAAAAGGTGGCAACCCTAGCTTTAGTGGTTCATACTGCTGATATACTCCAACTCATGTTGAAAACCATCCTCCAAATTAAATCTCTCCCTTTGCTGCACAAAACTATGAAGGGCACAAGCCTTTTTATTGAATACATTCTCACAGTCAGGACTGAATGATGCTAAAATTACTCTTCTTTTTAAAAAAAAAACAATAATTGACTTTTTAATTGTAGCCTGGTGTTCGTGCCGGCTGTGTGATCTTCCCCAACTTACCCCCCTTCTCCTAGCAGCGACAGCAAGTTCATAAGGGTAGACGGATGACACTTCCTCCATGTTCCCCTCCTCATTGGGTGCCAAGTGTGGGTCACATATGACGCCTACCCCGGGTGGGTTCTTCTGGGCTACGCTAGGAACTAGGATAGGGTCACTGCCTTACACATGGGGTACTTGAACAGATGGCTAAACTCTCTTGATGTTAATATACACCACCACGGTCACTGTTGCATTTAGGAAGGAAATGCAGAACCAACGCCCTCTCCACCTTCCCAGTGTTTTTTTGCTTCTGCACTCTCAGTAACGGGAAGGGGTCCCGCTGTGCACCTAGCGTGGACTCCTTGCGTGCACTCACTTAACTCCTCTGTACCTGTGCACAGGCTGAGGACCTCTGCAGGTCTTACCTGCTCCCATTGCCAGGCGAGATGGACTGCTCACGGAGAGAGTGCCGACATCAACTCCTCCTGCAAGAGGCTGTCTCACCTGTCACATGTACACACTTACAACAAATATGTATAAAATTGTAGCGCTAAAAAATGTAATAAAACGTTTATAAACTATGATTCTTAAAGTGCAAACAGTCATCAAATCCTCCCAAAATAGCAGAATGTCTCTCTCACCAGAAATGTTGGCTGCTCACTTAAAGTGGTTGTAAACCCTTACAGACCACTTTGTGCTACAGGTAAGCCTATAATAAGGCTTACCTGTAGCTACCCAGGATATCTCCTAAACCTGCATGGTTTAGGAGATATCCCCTGTATTGCATGTGCTGGCGTCATCGAGTACATACTGCCTCCATCATACCCTCTGCACTCCTCTCCTGTACATACTGCCCCCATCATACCCTCAACACTCCTCTCCTGTACATACTGCCCCCATCATACCCTCCGCACTCCTCTCCTGTACATACTGCCCCCATCATACCCATCGCATTCCTCTCCTGTACATACTGCCCCATCATACCCTCTGCACTCCTCTCCTGTACATACTGCCCCCATCAAACCCTCCGCACTCCTCTCCTGTACATACTACCCCCATCATACCCTCTGCACTCCTCTCCTTTACATATTACCCCCATCATACCCTCCGCACTCCTCTCCTGTACATACTGCCCCATCATACCCATCGCACTCCTCTCCTGTACATACTGCCCCATCATACCCTCTGCACTCCTCTTATGTACATACTGCCCCTATCATACCCTCCGCACTCCTCTCCTGTACATACTACCCCCATCATACCCTCTGCACTCCTCTCCTTTACATACTACCCCCATCATACCCTCCGTACTCCTCTCCTGTACATACTGCCCCATCATACCCTCCGCACTCCTCTCCTGTACATACTGCCCCATCATACCCTCCGCACTCCTCTCCTGTACATACTGCCCCATCATACCTTCCGCACTCCTCTCCTGTACATACTACCCCCATCATACCCTCTGCACTCCTCTCCTTTACATACTACCCCATCATACCCTCCGTACTCCTCTCCTGTACACACTGCCCCCATCATACCCTTGGCACTGCTCTCCTTTACATACTGCCTCCATCATACCCTCCGCACTCCTCTCCTGTACATAGTACCCCATCATACCCACCGCACTCCTCTTCTGTACATACTGCCCCCATCATACCCACCGCACTCCTCTCCTGTACATACTGCCCCCATCATACCCTCCGCACTCCTCGCCTTTACATACTGCCCCATCATACCCTCTGCACTCCTCTCCCATACACACTGCCCCCATCATACCCTCCGCACTCCTCTCCCGTACATGGTACCCCATCATACCCTCAGTACTCCTCTCCTGTACATACTGCCCCCATCATACCCTCCGCACTCCTCTCCTGTGCATACTGCCCCCATCATACCCTCCACACTCCTCTCCCATACATACTACCTCCATCATACCCTCCGCACTCCTCTCCTGTACATACTACCCCCATCATACCCTCCGCACTCCTCTACCATACATACTGCCCCCATCATACCCTCCAGAAATGTTATTTAATCACAAAACTATATGTATAATGTATACGACATAAAAAATTGCCGTTCATTGCATTGTACAAAGGTAATGAATTTTAATGTACTACAAAAACATTTTTTTTACCATGCGCAGCTAAAGTGTTCGGGTTTGGCTTGAAGAAAAGGTGGCAACCCTAGCTTTAGTGGTTCATACTGCTGATATACTCCAACTCATGTTGAAAACCATCCTCCAAATTAAATCTCTCCCTTTGCTGCACAAAACTATGAAGGGCACAAGCCTTTTTATTGAATACATTCTCACAGTCAGGACTGAATGATGCTAAAATTACTCTTCTTTTTTAAAAAAAAAACAATAATTGACTTTTTAATTGTAGCCTGGTGTTCGTGCCGGCTGTGTGATCTTCCCCAACTTACCCCCCTTCTCCTAGCAGCGACAGCAAGTTCATAAGGGTAGACGGATGACACTTCCTCCATGTTCCCCTCCTCATTGGGTGCCAAGTGTGGGTCACATATGACGCCTACCCCGGGTGGGTTCTTCTGGGCTACGCTAGGAACTAGGATAGGGTCACTGCCTTACACATGGGGTACTTGAACAGATGGCTAAACTCTCTTGATGTTAATATACACCACCACGGTCACTGTTGCATTTAGGAAGGAAATGCAGAACCAACGCCCTCTCCACCTTCCCAGTGTTTTTTTGCTTCTGCACTCTCAGTAACGGGAAGGGGTCCCGCTGTGCACCTAGCGTGGACTCCTTGCGTGCACTCACTTAACTTCTCTGTACCTGTGCACAGGCTGAGGACCTCTGCAGGTCTTACCTGCTCCCATTGTCAGGAGAGATGGACTGCTCACGGAGAGAGTGCCGACATCAACTCCTCCTGCAAGAGGCTGTCTCACCTGTCACATGTACACACTTACAACAAATATGTATAAAATTGTAGCGCTAAAAAATGTAATAAAACGTTTATAAACTATGATTCTTAAAGTGCAAACAGTCATCAAATCCTCCCAAAATAGCAGAATGTCTCTCTCACCAGAAATGTTGGCTGCTCACTTAAAGTGGTTGTAAACCCTTACAGACCACTTTGTGCTACAGGTAAGCCTATAATAAGGCTTACCTGTAGCTACCCAGGATATCTCCTAAACCTGCATGGTTTAGGAGATATCCCCTGTATTGCATGTGCTGGCGTCATCGAGACATGCACACTGACACAAACTGAAGCAACGGCACGTAAGTCAGTGAGTGTGCCGCTACCGCGCGTAAGCGCGGGAGTGACGTCATCGCAGCTGCCTTTGTCTTGCAGGTGTTAGTTTTTTTTTTTTTTTTTAAGTGGGTTTACAACCACTTTAAGTGCAGCAATAATGCATGTATGCATAACCTCCAGGGTAACTGGAACCTCTTTATGGTCTTTAGGACTCCAGATATGGCATAGGAAGGAAGGAAATACTGTATGAAATTACCATATGTACCACAACCTTGTATGCAGTATCACTCCCAAAACAGCCTGAGGCACGTGAACACCAGTGAGAGCCATCCCCACACCAACAGCCACCCACATGTAGTGTGCACTCACAATCACATATGCTGCCCAAATGTTAAGCAGCAATAAGGCTACTATGAATTAACCATGCAGGTATCATTGAGATCCCTCCAATCACAATACAGGTGTCACAGGGATCCTTCCAACAGCATTGCAGGTGTCAGAGAGATCCTTCCAACAGTAATGCAGGCCATGCTAGCATCCTTCAAATATTCTCCAGGGAGCACAGCACAGAGGCTTTCATCCATCACATGTCATAAATCATAGACCAAAGGTGACATATAGTGTAGTATTTATTAAAAAACTGACAAGGTTCAATGCAGTAAGAGCCTCATAAAAACATAACCAAAAATTACAAAAAAGTAAATAAAAACATATGCCACAAAACACCGTCACATATATCGCCGCCACGAGACATCCAGCATGTCAGCACAGCATGTCAATTGTGTCTAGCTACCCTACTCGCATTTTACACTAGAGTGCGTTTCCAGAGGCCCCTAAAGACGCACTCTAGTGTAAAACACATGTATGGCAGCTAGACACACGCTTTATACGTTGCACTGCCACGCTGGATGTTGACTTGCAGAGGTATGTGGAAGCCTTTACTCGTAGAGCAACAGAAAGCAAAAGTGGATACTTTTCCTTTTGCCAGACATTTATTGGATCGGCACTTTTTACAGACAAAGTCATTTCTCAGCAAAATAAGTTTTTTTTTTTTTAAATCAGAAAAAGAAGTTTATTGAAAAACTTAAAAAACATACAATATAGCATACAGATACATCCAAAGTTCACCAATGGAATACAGTACATCATGTCAAATTGAATAAATGAGGTAAACATGACCATAAGTGACAATAGTGCAATGTCATGTCTAACTGGAAAAGTGCAAAATACTTTACATTACAAACTTATGAATTGACTTAGACACGAGAAGTACTTTCTGCGGGATACTCAAAGTACAACTCGAATAATTGTAAAGGAGACTTGCACAATCTGTATTACATTTTTTACATAGACAACATAGTAAATGTAATCATGTATATATCCTTCAGACCAAAATACACATGAACCAAGAATGAGTATAAAACCAAGAAAAACAGAAAGATAAACTAAGAAGTAGAGATCTAAACTCTTTTTCTTTTGAAATAATGTAAGGATTCAACCCTCTTCTAGTGCCTTATACTTGCGTATGCTTTCACCATGAGACATCCTGTTAAGACCTGTGATTCTGATATGTTCTAGACCAGCCAGTCGTTTGCTAATATTATACCATATTACATTGCCAACCCAGGAATGTCCAGCCAGTTTTGCCATAAATTATAGAATTTTTTGGATGCATTCCTATGCTGATAAGTGAGCTTTTCACGGATTAACATGCTATTTACCATGTCCACCCAACCTTTTCCTGTGGGAACTCTAGGGGTTATCCAGAATCGTGCAATCGCCTTTCGTGCTAGGTACAATAAACGCAATACTGCCGTGTGTCCACCAGGTGAAAGAGGTGGTATTTCCAGCGCTCCAAGGAGACAGACAATCGGATCGTTTAATACTGGGAGTTGGAACACCTGTGATATGGTTGTTAAGACAAATTGCCAATACCTGAATAATTTCGGGCATTTCCACATCATATGTAATAGATCTCCCTCATCTCTATTACATTTCGGACACAGTGGAGAGTCCCTAAGACCCCATTTATGTAACCTGGCTGGAGTCCTATAGACCCTATGTAGTAAAAACAGGTGAGATAATCTGTGGGAGGCAGAGACCGATACCAATGGAGCCGAAGTTATACACAGCTCCCATTGCTCTCCGTCTATAGGACCCAAATCCTTCTCTCAGCCACGTCTGCAAGCTAGTTTGGATGCATCGTGCGATGAGTTGAGCAGCCTCACGTACAGTCTGGAAATCATGCCCTTCCTGTCGCCCGCTGACAGCACATCACTCATCAAGGGATGCGCCACCAGCGCGAGAGAGGACAGCCTGAGCTCACTTTGCACTGCATGTCGCAGTTGTAGATATTGAAAGAAGCATATCCTGGGAATCGCGAATTCCCCTTGTAGATCTGCGAATGACTTGAACACCGAGCCTCTGAACAACTGTGTAATATATCACACTCCTAGTTCCTCCCACTGATGAAAGTCTGTAAGTTTGGCCAGCTCCTTAAAGTAAATATTCTTCCAAATGGGAGTGAATTGGCATACACCTCTTATGTTCATGAGGGATCTAATGTACTTCCATAATGTGTTGAAAAGCACGATCGTGGGGAGAGATTGTTGGATATGTGTGAAGCCTGCATCTAGATGATGCAAAAGGAGGGGTGCAACTGCGCAAACCAAAAAAGGGGTGGGGGGGGGAGAGAGCTGAAATGAATCAGCTACACAACAATAACAACCAATGCCGCAGCCACCATCAGGGTGTTCACACACCGACAGTACATGGGAATAAATATATAAATAAATATATAAAATGGGGCGCCAGCATACATACGTAGAAAGGTTAATAAAATAACAAGAGTAAATTAAATAGATAATCAGATAAAAATGTGGCGTTGATACACGTCTACCACTCCAAGGGGGATCATCCAGCCAAGGTGGCTCCAGACACAGCGTCCAAAGGAATTAATGGAATAAAAGAAGGAGTATAGCATCAAATAATAAATAAGGCTATACAGACAACCTCAGGTGGGTGAATCAAACAATATAAATAAATAACCCTTGTGTCCAAGAAAAATAAAAATAGTGCAAAGTAAGGACTAAAAGTGGCAATAAATAATCAAATATACAATGGCGAATAACATGCATAAGCCACAATTCGATTTAAAAATATTATTAATAATGCACAAAGCAAACTGTGAATAAATGCACCTGTGTGTTAAAAACAAACAGCACAAATAAATCTGTGTTAAAATATATATAATAACGTGAGTCCAGGATAAAAGTGTATATATAAATAAATAAACGACAAGTCCTGTGCAATCAAGCGGATATTCCCATATATGGTGCACAATTCCTAAACAATCTCCAGGTGAGGTGGTGGATATGATATTTGTGGTAGTCTTTAAGAGAAAAAAGTGATGCTCCTTAACATGCAGGTGTCCTGGGCTGTTTCCCCCAACCCCTTACCTTAAAGGTAAGGAAAAACAACCTTACTGGGCTCCTCCGGATCTGTTCCTCTGACTGGGTCCCTGCCAGCTCCTCTCAGGCGGACATGTGAGCAAACAGATAGATGCAATCCATTGTGTAGTATTTCAAAAGGTTTAATAGGTATAAGCAATAGATAACTTACAGTACATGCAGAGTTAATGCAGCGGTGGATGAAAAAACACACAGTATGGGCTCCCGGCCGAGATCCCACACAGCTAAACGTCACCAGGCTCTGACTCTCCTTACGCGTTACATCACGCACACGTGACTTTCTCAAAGATGTCCTTTAAAGAGTACAATCATAATTGCAAGGATATTCAATATATATAACACCTGTGTTAAGAGACCTGTATCAACCTTGCCCTTGTTTGGGCTTTTGCACCAATATGGCTGTTTGGCTGTAGAAAGAAAACAAACACTGGGTAACGTCAATGGCAGTAAGAACCTGTAACTGGCATCAGCATAGGACATGAGTCTTGCGAGCACTGTATAAGTGGTTTGGATGATCATGGTAGCAATCTTTGAAGAGGAAAAAAATAATGAAAAGTCAAGAGTGAAAAAAAAGATGAAACAGATGGCCAACAGGGCCTCACCTTCAATCCTGAACTCGGATGGGGAGTCAATCCTATCCATCCTGGGGGCAACAGTGGAAGTGCACTTACGTGTCCCAACCTTCTCCACAGCAAGAACATTAGCCGTGCGTGTATACATGGATTCAAAAATCAACTGCGTACCTGGATAGCTGGATCCGCCTTCTCTTCAAATTCCATGGGGAAAAAGGTAAAGTATACCAAACCTGTGTGGAATCATGATGGGCATCTCAGGGTGGTGCGTTGTGCCTGTTTCTGGCAGCTCGGATTGATTGCTCTTCCCGGTCTAACCATTGTGCCGCTGCAGATGGAGAATCAAAAAATTGAACAGAGCCCAGGACTTCCACTCTGAGACGAGCTGGGTATAACATTGCATATTTAAGCTCTAGGTCTCTGAGTCTCTTCTTGATATCTGTAAATTTAGCAAGTTTTTTCTGTAAATCAGCAGAGAAATCAGGGAAAAAGGAGATTTTGGCATTATCTAGTTTGAGAGCTGCAGGTTTAATTCTGGCATTGTAGAGGACCGCATCTCTGTCCTTATAATTAAGGAGTTTAAACAGGAATGGCCTTGGGGGGGGCGCCTGGTGGTGGAGGCCTGGCTGGAACTCTGTGAGCCCTTTCCACTGAGAACATAGGGGAGAAAGCTTCTGTCCCAAATGCATTGGTCAGCCATTTTTCAATAAAATCCACAGGGTTTTTACCCTCCATTCGCTCAGGGATACCAATGGCCCTTATATTGTTTCTCCTCATTCTGTTCTCCATTTCATCTAAACGGGCGACATGTTGTGAAAGTAAATGATTGTTATAAGTTAGGTCATTTTGCATTGGCGCTAGATCATCCTCTATGGAGCCCACTCTCCCCTCCAAAGCAGCTGTCCTCTCTCTTAGCTTCTGTGTCATTGTCATTTCTGCTTTTACCCCTTTAATGTCAGATGTGAGTGCTGCAAGCGAGGCATTACATGAGGTGACCGCAGAAAAAATGTCCCTAAGTGTGGGTTCATTTTCCCCTTCAGGGCTGGGCTGGGATTGAGGCCTAGCAGGCAGGCCTTTAGGAGTACTCACTGCGTCCCAGGGAAATATGGCGCCGTTAGAATCCTCCAGGGGTACTGTGTCATCAGCTTCCATTGCTTCTCTCATTGATTCCTCTGCTGCAGCTGGGGGGAGAGCCTGATCGGAGGAAAGCGGCATGGAGAACAGCTTTGCAGCTGCCTCCCTGTTAATCTACTTTCCTGAGCGCTGTGTGGAGGCGCCATGATGGCCCATGAGGTCCGTGCTGCGCGACGGCGTGTGTCGTTTGGCGGTCGACATCGGGTCCTCTGGGGGGTAAGATTCGGTGCCTGTGGGTGCCAGGGGTCTGCAGGGCTTAGTCAGGGTGGTATTCGGGCGTATGGAAGCGGATTCCCAGGATTAATTTCAGGATGTTCGGCGGAGCTCCCCACAAGTGCGTCCGGCTACATCCGCTGCCTGGCCACGCCCCTAGCAAAATAAGTTTAAGCTCAGCAGTAGATTGATCTTCGTAAAATTATTTTTCTATTGCAATAGATAGCTCTTCAACATTTACATTAGAAAATGGAAATTGTACAAATTGACAAGTGGGTTTGATCCTTCTGAAATCGCTTAAATGTTTTTCAAATTCCTCCGTGGAGAAATTACATTCAGAAATGTCTATTAAGGTATTACCGATTTTTCAATCTGCTTTTTTACATTTTGGAAAGTGCTTCAAATCTCCCTTTCTCAGTGACATCTACCAAAATGGCAAAGTTTTGAAGCATTAATACAAATGCTTCTTCATTACGTTCTTTTAGAAATGTTGCTATGGCTGGTAAAAGGACTTTTCCTTTGCTGAGCCAACGCACCTCAGTGTGGAAGGGAAATTCACCGTATTCCATTTCAAGCTCTCCAATCAACTCCCTGAATTTTGTTCAATCAATCTTAATAACAGTTTTCATAACATCATTCATGTTCAAAAAGAGTGCTTGCTGGTGCAGAATGCAGTGGTAGGAAAAAACTTAGGGAAACTTGTACTTGGGAAAGTTGTAAGTTATCTGTAACACCAACTGATTCATCAAGTTGAAGGGAGAAATAGCTGCAGTCATCCAAGTCTTTTTTCAGTTGTGAAATGGTGTCAGCTGCCATGACTTCAACTCTTCTGTTTTTTCCTTATGGCTATGAGCTGAGACACACAATAGAAGGCCATAGTTAAGGCTACGCTTTTCTCTGCAGGCCTAGTGAACATCCTTTGCTGTGTAGTAAGCAAAGTTTTTAAATGTTGCACTTTTTTTTTGTAATTCAGACTTGTATAGCTGCTGCTCTGCATCCTCACTACATTACCAAGCTGGCCGGGAATTTTTGCTGGAAAGAGAAACAGGTTGTCAGCTCTGAAGGAGGGATTTTCCCCCTCCCCTTTGCTTCTCAGAGGGAGATGAGTCATAGACATGTTCACAGGCAAGACAGTCCACTCTGCCCTTTCCCCTAATTCTTCATTGGCAAAGGGAAGCTAGCCAACCAAGGGAGAACTGGAGGAGTGGCAAGGAACTCTGGGAGATGGAGTTCTCAGCACAGGCTGCTCTATTAATATCAGCACAGGGAGAATTACAGATCCCTATTGTGGCAGATGAAAAATCTTACCCCACAGGCTCCCTGGGAGAAGGAAGAATTACCATGAGGTCAGAGGAAGACTGGACGTGAGAGAAGGGGGCTGTGGTCCTGGGCCTGTGTGATCGTTCCTGTTACAGCCAGGAGGTCTGCGGTGAACATCCAGAGCTGCGAGAGGACCTTGGGTGCATATCCAGGCATCCCTGTCAGCGTGTGATGTTCCCGCATGAAGGTAGCCAGTCGGGCAAATGCAAGGATCGGTTTCTCTGTATTTCATCCCTGGGCCTCATGATACAGGACTTGGTGAGAGGGCTTTGGCCCAACCCTCCTTAAGCCAGAACACTGAACTGCTGTTGATATTGTGCCTCACTTATAAAAGTGTAGCGCTCAAAATGTCTCTGTACAATGACAGTACTACAGAATAAAGTTTGGTGTACACACGTCAGTGTTCAGAAATGTATTCTTAATAATAAAGAGTGAAAATGAGATGACCAATCAGATCATCATCATATAAAGAGTGCATCAATGTGAAAAAAATGCATAAACGAGAAAAGGCTAAAGTAAAACTCAGATATGTTTACAATAGAAACAAGTGGCAAAACAGGTGAATGTGCATTATATGTGAGTAATATGCAGGAGTAGTCATAAGTCAAGTAGTCATAAGATGGCTCAAGATCATATGGGAGAAAAACATATGTATGTTTTCTGGATAAAAGCAAATGTAAGTCCTTGTATGGAAAATGCAGAAAACTACATATACATATCTAAGGACGTCAAAAACGCTTTACAAGTGAACATAAAACACTTAACCAATGTTAATAAAACGATCAGGAGGAAAACTATAATAGATAATAGAATCAGAATGCCATACCATAATATCAAAACAGTTCATATGTATCAGACAAATGCTCAGATCCCCGCGTGTATTCAAATAGTATTCAAAAGCAGTGTCCTCTCTCATTCGGACGGCATCTTGAACTTGAACCAGCATACCCCAGTAGAAATCTTTGCAGACGAAACGCGTCGGGTGATTACTCCAGTTACACTGCCTTACTGCGTTTTTTTATCTTGTATTTTTAAACGTTTTATTTTTATGAAATTCTTTTTTCATGAAATTTATTGATGGAAGTGCATCTACTCCTTGAAATAAATATAATCCTTTGCAAATGGGATTTTTTTACACTATGAGGAGGCCCTCTTCTTTTTTCTCTTTTCTTTGATCCATGCTACCAATATACTGAGGATAACCGACAGTCTATGATTGAATGACGTGGCCTATTAAACTCTGTGATTTGAGCTTCTGTGAGCCTGGTGAGTACTGATTAAGGCGATAGTCCAGCCCGGTCCAGTCTTCAACATCTTGGATTGATCCATCCTCCAGGCACTGCTAGGTGGCCTACCATGCTCGTTTGACCCCTTACCATCGGTCAGTGGGTCCACTGTAAGCATACCTGATTATTCCATATATTTTAAAGTTCAAAATGCCGTCCGAATGAGAGAGGACACTGCTTTTGAATACTATTTGAATACACGCGGGGATCTGAGCATTTTGATACATATGAACTGTTTTGATATTATGGACAGTCCCATCTCCTCAGTGAGATTCTGATTCTATTATCTATTATAGTTTTCCTCCTGATCGTTTTATTAACATTGGTTGAGTGTTTTATGTTCACTTGTAAAGCGTTTTTGACGTCCTTAGATATGTATATGTAGTTTTCTGCATTTTCCATACAAGGACTTACATTTGCTTTTATCCAGAGAACATACATATGTTTTTCTCCCTTATGATCATGAGCCATCTTATGACTACTCCTGCATATTACTCACATATAATGCGCATTCACCTGTTTTGCCACTTGTTTCTATTGTAAACATATCTGAGTTTTACTTTAGCCTTTTCTCATTTATGCATTTTTTCACATTGATGCACTTTTTATATGACGATGATCTGATTGGTCATCTCATTTTCACTCTTTATTATTAAGAATAAATTTCTGAACACTGACGTGTGTACACCAAACTTTATTCTGTAGTACTGTCATTGTACAGAGACATTTTGAGCGCTACACTTTTATGTGTATATTTTTCCACAATTAGTCTGATTGTAGTGTTGGCAGCTGTTTCTTAGTAAGGCACAGCAACATTCCCTACGTATCATTGTGCCTCACTTAGTTGGGCGAATCTGTGATGTTGTTACACTCTGCCTGGCAGTGATAATACCTGCCTGATTTAGCTGAAAACCACCAATCCCATTAGAGCCCTTTTGTGTACCAAGCCTCTTTGGATGTACATGTTTCACTCCACTTAAGAAGATCAACAAGTGTACCACCTTAAAGTCATATGAAGTCTTAAGAGCTCCATCTATAATCAGGACTCTGGTCACTATACTAGTGGATATAGGTTGTGGGTTGATTCAGTGCACTGGGTCAGGTATTGTGGTTAAGCAGGCCTACTGGGACTGTGGTGCTGGGGTGAAGAAGGGAGAGGACTGACACAGAAAACAAAGTCATTCCTCTGCTCTCCTCCTGCCTGGACTCATACAGCCCAACGTAAGTAGAGTTGGCAGGAAATTTAGTGAAGTAACATCCCATCGTTAATCTGTTATTCTCATGTGTTTACCTCTGCTCTCAGGGTTATTTCACTTAAAGGAGTCCTCTGAAAGCAGACAAATTTGATCTTGTTGTATTTCTTCAGTAATGCTTGTTCTTTGTTTAATCAATACATATCTGTTTTACTGCTCAATATTATGGTGATTGTTGTTCCATTCTTCTTTAAGCAAGCTCACAGTAAAATCACTCAGTGTTCAACCTGTGTCCTTTTACTTTGTTATTTACACAAATTTATAAAAATCCAACCGAGAAGACCCATAAGTTGCCAACATCCCAATTTGAACAATATTGAAAAAAAGAGAGTACCCCCCAAGGAATACTAGGGGACTTTTAAGGTAAATGATCAACAATTGATGAAAAAAAGCATTGAAATGTATTAATATAAAAGTATATAAATATACATGGTGCATATGACACCAAACAGGATTTTCATATACAACATAGACAGAATCATATAACAATTATAAAAATGCAGATCATTTTAATACTGAGCCCAACGTGTTTCGGGACCTGTGTAGAGTCCTTTCTTCAGGGGCATTTCATACGAAGTAGTGCTGCTATATTGATATTCAGTCAAAAGGAAGGATGCAAAGAAAAAGAGAGAGAAAAAAACTGCCACAATTGGTATGGTCAAGCGTGGACACACGTACGACTGGTGCAGACAGGTCAGGATGGGTGCAAGACTTAAGAAAATATTATTCCTCCAGATGCAGGGGGGGGGGGGCGAGCAACACAAACAGTCCAATATATGACACAGCACCTGGTCTCTGCCTTTGCTGAGTTCTGGATTGGCTGGATTGGCCTTTCTGAGCAGTATACATTTTTGTTAGTATAGTGGTAGGGGTGAGGAGTAAGTAACACATAGTTCAGATTTTAGAAAATGCAAAGTGCAGTGGTCAGGAATAAGTATTGCCGGGTTCATAGGTCAGTTGTATTGCAGAGTTCACAGGTCAGGAGTAAAGAAAGCAGAGTTCACAGGTCAGTAGTAAGCAAAGCAGATTTCAACGGTTAGGAGTAAGTTATGCAGAGTTCACAGGTGAGGAGTAAGTAACACAGAGTTCAGACAGTGGCTGTTAGCAGGCATATTCTTTCTGCTCCTGTCATACAATGCATTTTTTTTATTACTGTTTTTCCTTCCTTAGGGAATGTTTACAAGTGCAGCAGGCACTGACATGCCACTGAAAAGTGATCCACACTCTGGTTGCGTTTGACAGAGGTGTTTGGCAGGTGATGTCACCTCCTCACTGCCTGATTTAAACCTTTACTTTCTGTACTACTGTGCTGCAATCGCATGCATTGCACAGCAATTATAGTTTTAAATCAGCCAGTAAGGATTCAACATATTGTCTCCTCACCACCTGTCAAACCTGCCTGGATTACTTTTTTTGCCTCCTGCACTTGTGAATGAGTTTATTTGGCAGTGGCAGTCAGAAAGGTAAGAATTGCTGCTCTAGGTGATAGCAATCCCTCCTCTACTGATTAGATGCAGGTCCAGTCAATGGTCTGGGTAAGTAATCAAAAGAACAACATGTTGACCGCACTCCAAAGTGTAGAACAGTGGTGATCAACCTGGGGGTCGGGACCCCCTTGGGGGTCAAATGACGATTTGCCAGGGGTTACTTTTTTTTCTCAGCATGTGCAACTTCAAATACTGAGCAGACACCCTCCACAGGCTAAGAAATACCACCTCAATATTACCAACGTCCATTCAAAAAATACTACGGAAAGAACAATTACTAAGGATCAATCTACAACCAATCATAGGAAGACTCCAATTCAACCACAACACTTAGCATGCGCCCTGATTAACACCAGATCGGCAGTCAGGCACAGACAAGAAGGCCAAAATTTCATCACCCAAAACAACATAGATTGCCTCTTCATCACGGAAAGCTGGCTAACACCCTACTGCAACACCATCCTAACTGAATTGGTCCCCGAAAAATACAGTATCCTAACTGAGTATAGAGTAGGAAAAAAAGGAGGAGGCCTAGCAGTGATCTTCAAATCTCACCTTCCACTTGTCAAACCTACGCTACAGAACTCAGTGCCTTTTATGGAGACCCTTTCTCTACAGCTGCGAACAACACCCCAAGACACCATTCACATACTGCTATGCTACAGACCACCAGGACCGAAGACAAATCTCCTGATACCCTTCACCGAATTCATTTCGACACACACCCTGAAAACCAAAAACTTTCTGGTACTCTGAGATTTCAACCTCTGGGCAAACAACACAGATGACCCCATCGCCTCCACCTGCATTAACCAACTGGGAGAACTAGGTCTTCAGCAACTGATAAATGCTCCCACGCATGGTTCAGGCCACATTCTGGACCTCATCTTGAAACAAAATATGGACATCAACATACATGACAACGTACTGCTACCATGGACTAACCACCACGCTATCAAATTTAAAATCGCCACCAACACCACCCTCCAAAAATCGAACCACTCAACAACAACACACTGGACCAGATCTCAGAAGAAACTACACTCAGAACTCTTCAAAACCATATTATCAAACAAAATAGCAATGCTAAATTTAAACCACTCAATGGAACAAACACTCAGCTCCTTAAACAAGGCATTACTACAAACAGCAGACTCAGTCACTCCAAAACGTCGAAAACTCATCCGCAATAAAAATTCTGGATGGTTTAATGGCACTCTTACTCTACTGAAGCAGATACATAGAAGAGCTGAAGAAGAAGAAATTCTACAAAGGAAAACCACACAAACTACAAAGCACTCACAATGAAATATCACAAAGCAATCTTCAAAGCAAAAAAAGAACACTTCTCAAACACCATTTTAAAAGCCTTAAACCGCCCTCGTGAACTATTCAAATTAGTCACCCAGACTATGAACCCTACCTGCCTAGAGCCCCCAACAAACGAAAACTCAAGAATTCTGCAACGAGTTATCGGATTTTTTTCGACAAAATCTACAACATTAGGAAAATAATTCAACAGAAAAAAACAATCAACCTTATTCAAAAAGAGGAAATCAATTCGAACATCACACAATCACCTAATTTTTCACTGATCCCGATCGCCATTGACACCACCAAAACCATCATCAGAAACCTCTGAGACAGCACATCACCGAATTACATCATCCCCACAAAACTTCTGAAAGAATGTTCTGACATCTTGGCTCCTACTATAACACAACTCATAAATCAGTCGTTCAAAAAAGGAATTGTTCCGAATGCCCTCAAGCAAGGCATAGTCAAACCCCTCCTAAAGAAACCCAAACTTTGACCCCAAAGACCCTAACCACTGCAGACTGGTAACAAGCCTGAACACCATCTCCAAGATTATGGAGAAAGCAGAAGTACAACAGCTACAACTCCATCTGGACACACACAAACTCCTGGACCCACTGCAATCAGGCTTCCGCCCGAGCCATGGCACAGAAACGGCACTCCTCAAAATATGGGACGACGTCCTGGAAGCAGCAGATGACGGAGAATCATGTCTGCTGGTACTGCTGGACCTCAGTGCAGCGTTCGACACAGTGGATCACAACACTCTTCTCATCCGCCTCAAAGAAGTAGCAGGAGTCACAAATTCAGATCTACCATGGTTTGCTTCCTTCTTAGGAAATCGTTCACAGACAGTGAAACTCTGAGCCTTCACCTCGGAATCTCGCGCAATTTCTTATGGAGCCCCTCAAGGATCACCTTTGTCACCAGTGCGTTTCAACGTCTACATCCGGCCACTCCTCAAAATCATCAGCAAATCAGACCTATGCTTCCACTTGGACGATACTCAACTCTACTTTCGCATCACCGGATAAAAAGACCAATATCAGGATTTAGAAAAATGCCTTACATCGATAGATGACTGGATGACCACGAGCTCCCTCAAACTCAATGGATCCAAAACATAATTTCTTCTCCTAAACGCAAACCGAAATACAAAAACTAAGACCCCATGGACTCCACCCACCATCCTTGGACAGGCCATCTCCCCAAGCACAAAAGCCAAAAGTCTCTGAGTCAGCTTCGACTCAGAGATGTCAATGAATGCACAAATAGGATCAGTAGTCAGCGGATCTTACCCTCTTCTCCGCCTGCTACGCAGACTCATCCCCTTCATTCCAGAAGCAGTAGTAGGAGAAGGAGAAAGCAGTAGTAGTTGGAACAATCATCAATTCTCTACTCGACTATGCAAACTCCCTCTACATAGAACTACCTAAATACCAGATTGCACGCCTACAAGTCGTCCAAAACACGGCAGAAAGACTAGTCACAGGAAAAAACCCTGGGAATCCATCTCCCCATCCCTGAGGGCCCTACACTGGCTAACCGTAAAGGATCAGATCACATTCAAGACCCTCTGCCTGACCCACAAATGCACACTTGCCTTGGGTGCTAATAACCCACACTACGAAAATAATTTTACTGTTAGGGGTCCCCACAACTTGGGAAATTTTACCAAGGGGTCATGGCACTAGATAGGTTGAGAACCACCGGTGTAGAAAAAAAATGTGTAGTTTATTCAAGGTAAAACATCAAGGTAACAACGATACAGACATGGACCAGCAGAGATTGACGCGTTTCACAAATCACGTTCGCTTAATCATAATCCAAAATGCATCACTAAACGTAAAATTCAAATAATACATGCACAGCTGAACCCAGTGAATGCTTGATTATGTTGATTAACCCTCCTCTAGGGTTTCTGCAGTGAACTAGTGAAATAGGAACCATATGTTAATAGTAACAAACATTTAATAATCATTAGATCATAATAAAATTGTATGCAAATATGTTCATAGACCAGTGGCAAACAAGTGTAACAGATCCACCAAGAAAAATCATGCACATATATTTCAAATCAAATGTTCATATTTATACAATGAATATTTTCAGAAAATAATTATCAAGACACTTGAATAACTGTGCATATGGCTAACTGGAATATAGCAAAATGACAAAAAAAACAAAAAAACCTTATAAGAAGAAAGATATGAGAAAAACACAAAATTGTATATATGTATGTATATAAATGAAATAAAAGGAATGTTTTTCTTATTTTTTCTATTTGTATACTGTTTTTAAACATGTGTATTGTATGTTTTCTTTGGTTCTTGTATGGTTCACTGCAGGAGCCCTAGAGGAGGGTTAATCAGCATAATCAAGCATTCACTGGGTTCAGCTGTGCATGTTCTATTTTAATGTTACATTCAGTGATGCATTTTAGATTATGATTAAGCGAACTTTATTTGTGAAACATGTCAATCTCTGCTGGTCCATGTCAGTATCATTGTTACCTTGATGTTTTACCTGGAATGAACTACACATTTTCTTCTACACTTTTTAAGTGCGGTCAACATGTTGTTCTTTTGATTACTTACCCAGACCGTGGACTGGACCTGCATCTAATCAGTAGAGGAGGGATTGCTATCACCTGGAGCGGCAATTCTTGCCTTTCTGACAGACTCTTTGTTCCATGTACAAGCCAGCTCGGTGAGCAGTTTACAGATGTTTCATCCTCATTTTACCATATTTTTGGGCCTTCGTCATCATTTGTGTGTTACACTGTTCATGATAATGGAGGTTAACGTGATCGATACAGATGGACCCTTTATCAGTCGCACATTTAGAACACTGAACGATAACCCTCTCAGGAATGATGCACATGGTGCTTTTAAACAGAGAAATGAGGAATGTTCAGGTTCTATCAAGCTGCTTTTTAGCAAATTAGAAAAATGGGTGATCAGGAAGTTAAAGCTTACTGGGAAAAAATTACTTTAACGGAGTATCTAACAGTGGAACGTGTACCAAGGGAGCTCAGTATCAAAAAAAATTCCCGACTTGTGATTTGTACAACAAGGATTTAAAGAAACAATTGACTGATACCCTATCTTCCTGTTCGTTTTATCTCATGAGAATCATCATTACATCCAAGTCCTTGGAGCTGTAGAAAATGCAGGAGGAGATTACTACCCTCCAACAAGAAATTTTGCCTCTAAAAAATGCTATCTAGTTTATGAAATTGGATCAAAAATGTAATGATAAAATCAATAAAATTGAAAAAGACACTATTGATGGAAAAAGAAAAACTCCTTCTAGATAAACTGGACTACGAAATGAATAATGTCTACACTTGGAGAAAAACAGGCCAATGGGGCCGGCATTGCAATTATCATGTCAAGAAATGTGTCAGCTTCTCAGAGACAAAAAAATAATTTGCGGACAACACTTTAGCTGCAACAAAATTTGACACTTCTGTTAAACAGTCCAGAGGTTCTGGCCCTTTACACAGATCCAGTACACCAGCGGGGCCAAAAAAACGGGCAAAAATACAAGAGCAAAAAGTTTCAGAAAAAGAAAAAAACCTTCAAAAAAACAAGGAGAAGAGGAAGAAAACATTGTAGATCCTGCCAACAATTGCTACTCTTTAAGGACTCATAAACAGAGGAAGTAAGTACAGCGGGTAATGTTATCAAGTTATCCAAAAGGATTTTGTCTGATGAGGACTCTCTATTATTATAAAAAGGCAAACAAACAAATGGAGAGCCAGCCACTCTGGAATACCTTCTGAAGTTTATTAAAATATGGTTCAGTAAAAGCAAACAGCTAACATGTTTTGGCAACTCTAGCCTTGATCACAGCCATTTGCTTTTACTGAACCATATTTCAATAAACTTCAGAAGGTATTCCAGAGTGGCTGGCTCTCCATTTGTTTGTTTGCCTGAGCTATGCTACATGGGAAGGAACAGCTAACCTTTACTGAATATCATTTCGCCTCATTGATCAGAGCAGTGCTTTTTTCGTGTTGTAGCTCATTATTATAAAAAGGTCTTAGTTTTTTGCCCCCATTCACATTTTAACCCCTTTGATACTATAATTGTCATTAAATAGATTTATACGTAATGTAAGCATTCAGAGACATTATTTCAATGCAGATGATACTAAAATATATAGGACTGATTGCAATATTGATGACAGTGATGATTGTGTTAAATTTTCCTTTAGGGAACTATGTGCCATCACAGATATGGAAGATTTACAGTTAGAGAGTTTATCTATGTCTGATTCTGAACATTTGGGAGACACATGTCGGGTTCCTATCCGAGTTTCATCCATGTTCTACCCTGTTCAGTCTCGCAGTTCGGACATGGATAAATTCCAAAAACGAGTGGAGCAGGATCTGTTTATCTTGGCTTCACAGGTTTCCTCTAATATACATGTAACACCTTCTAGGTAGGTAGGTGCTAGAGTGAGGATTTTTGGTTAGGATTAGGTAAATTTAGGCAGGCCTGGCTGGCAGACAGACCTGTTTCTTTTGATTTGGTCCTACCTGGAAGTGGCTCAGGGTAGCAGCTGGTGACTCACAGGCAGCATCACTGAGACCTCCCTCTTCTTTCTAGAAGATTCTGGAAAGAGAGGTATTCTGAGGAGCTCTGACCAATCCCCAGTCTGGATTGGCAGGGGGCAAGCCTCCTTAAATACCCAGGGTCAGCCCAGCTGGGGAGGAGTTTGAGTTGTTTAGAGCTTTGGAGATGGAATGCTAGGCTATCAGGGCTTTTAAGGGAGCGCCTCAGTCTGGGGCGGGGGGGTGACTTTGGACCTGGGCTCAGGAGGCAGACAGGGCCCTTCAAGAAATCATGGGTGCGTTCTAGACAGGAGGCACAGGAGGAGCAGGTGAGGACAGCAGGAGAGAG
This sequence comes from Lithobates sylvaticus, assembly GCA_028564925.1. NCBI lineage: Eukaryota > Metazoa > Chordata > Amphibia > Anura > Ranidae > Lithobates > Lithobates sylvaticus. The sequence continues at coordinate 119,141,872 of CM053029.1, read as the reverse complement.
CATTGCCGGGGAAGTCTCCAGAGAGAGGAACAACTGGTCGCAGCCAGGAGGGCTGGTGAGTGACATGCACAGTCAGGAGGACTGGGGAGACACGCCTGAGAGGACTTGGAGCATGCAGTCTGGGATAGTTGCATAGTCAGTGGAGTGGACTGTGGTGACATGGGCAGTGGAGAAGGGCAGCTGCAGCTAGGAGGGCTGGCAGGGCCTGAAGATGGGTTACTGGGCTCAGTAGCCAAAGTTAGGACAGCTAGCACCAGGAACTTTCTTTTGCTACACTATAGGGACCCGTGGTACCTGCCTGCAAAAGGTAGTTGCTAAGGCCTGGCTGAGCCAATGTCAGGCCTAACCATGCAGTGCTAGCTGTACCTTGAAGCTCAAGCAAGTAGAGTGCTGGAGGAGCTGGAGAGTGATAGTCTGCAGAAGGAGTTCTGCTGGAAGAAGAGAGGAGTGTATATACCAGAGTGTATAGGTTGCTCCAAGCAAGTTTATCTAATTCCACTGGGCATCCCATATTTCCCTTACCCCATCCAAGTTCAATTCCCTCAATAAAAATACAAAAACAAAGTACATGGACTGTTCTATGTCTCGGAGTGTCTGAGGATTTAATGCCGGGCTGGGCAGGGTGACAGATGGTCCACATCACTTAGCAGCCACATACACGTCAATAGAGACAATCTTAGTGTCAAAGAAAGGCTTGCTCTCAAAACCCTTATGGATGATCCATCCATTATGGTTTGGAATGCTGACAAGGGAGGTGCAGTGGTTGTTATGGATAGGGAGCTTTATAGAAATGAAGCCATGAGACAACCCATGGATAGAAACACATACACTACCCTGAAAAGTGATCCCACTAAAAAGTATAAACACATTCTGACCCTGTTGGTTAACAAGGGAGCAGGTCTAGGGGCGTTCACTCCCAAAGAGACTGAAGCGTTGATCCCAGATTTTCCCATTCTACCCTCCTTCCACCACCTCCCCAAGGTCCACAAGGGTACCGATCCGGTGCAGGGGAGACCCACTGTTTCCGGTATTGGTTCCCTCAATGAACACTTGGGTGAGTAGCTGGACGGTCCACTCTAACCACTAG
>CM053029.1:119082736-119140322 GCA_028564925.1 Lithobates sylvaticus | reverse complement strand
GGGGGCCTGCAGATTCCATTAGGCCCCTGCCCACAGCGTCTGGGCCAGGGTTGTGGGGATGAGGCCCTTGTCTTCATCACAAGGTGTTTTGCTGGATGGTCCCCTCTGGCAAGGTTCCTGCCACATGTTGAGGGTATGTGGCCTAGTATGGTTCTCGGGGGGACCAAAACTCTTGCCCCCCTCTACTTCTTGGGCTGCATACTCAGATAAAGTTCAGAGGTGGATTTTTTGAGGGGGGACAACAAGCATTTTTTTTTTTTTGCATAGGGTTCCCCCTTTAACTTCTTATCAGACCTAAAGGGTCTGTAATGGAATTTCAGGAGCACCCCACGCTGTTTTACATGGGGTCCCCCTTTAAATTCCAGACCCATTCATGCCAAGCTCGAAGGACCGGAAATGAATTAGGGGGGGAACCCAGTGGAAGAAGGAAGCGGTCATAGATAACAGAGGGAGAAAAAACGGTTGCAATCTATAATGTTCAGCTCCTGCCGGTAAGGATGAAAGTCCGGAGTTTGGGTGAATGTCTGAACAAGCGAGGTTCGGTCTAAACTGGGGGGCCTCCTCCCTACTGGTAATAATAAAAATAATACAGGAAGACATATGATGATGTGTTGGGGGTGACTTGTAATAATAATAATAATAACGGTAGAAGGTGTTGGAGGTGATCAGTGTCAGTGATAATAGAAGTTACACCGTGATGTATTATGGGGTGATCATAATAATAGAGATCAGCGATATCAGTGTCGTGATCATTAATAATAATAATCAGTGATGATAATAATAAAAATAATAGTAATTATAGTAATAATGATAATCAATGATAATAATAATAATAGTGATCAGTGATAATAGTAGTAGTGATCAGCAAAAATAATAATAGTAATAATAATGGTGATCAGTAATAATAATAATAATAGTAAAATTAATCAATAATAATAATCAGCAATGATAATAATGGTGATTGGTAATAATAATAAAAATAATAATGGTGATCAGTGATGGTAATGATATTAATAGTGATCAGTGATAATAATAATCAGTGATGATGATAATATTAATATGAATATTGATCAGTAATAATAATAATAATATTAATAATAATGGTGATTGGTAATAATAATAATAATAATCAGCAATGATAATAATAATGGTGATCAGTAATAATAATAAAAATAATATTAATCAGTGATGGTAATAATAACAATAATACTGGTGATCAGTAATTATATTAAAAATAATAATAGTGATCAATGATAATAATAATCAGTGATGATGATAATAATAATATGAATATTGATCAGTAATAATAATAATAATAATATTATTATTAATTATAATAATAATGGTGATCAGTAATAATAATAATCAGCAATGATAATAATAATGGTGATCGGTAAAAATAATAATCAGCAATGATAATAATAATAATAATAATAATGGTGATCATTAATAATAATAAAAATAATAATAATCAGTGATGGTAATAATAATAATAATGGTGATCAGTAATTATATTAAAAATAATATTAGTGATAATAATAATCAGTGATTACGGTTGATAATAATAATATAAATATTGATCAGTAATAATAATAATAATAATAATGGTGATCAGTAATAATAATAATCAGCAATAATAATAATAATGGTGATCGGTAATTTTATTAAAAATAATAATGGTGATTAGTGATAATAATAATCAGTGATTACGGTTGATAATAATAATATAAATATTGATCAGTAATAATAATAATGGTGATCAGTAATAATAATAATCAGCAATAATAATAATAATAATAATGGTGATCGGTAATTATATTAAAAATAATAATGGTGATTAGTGATAATAATAATAATAATCAGTGATGGTAATAATAATAATGTTGATCAGTAATTATATTAAAAATAATATTAGTGATAATAATAATCAGTGATTAAGGTTGATAATAATAATATGAATATTGATCAGTAATAATAATAATATTAATAATAATGGTGATTGGTAATAATAATAATGGTGATCAGTAATTATATTAAAAATAATAATGTTGATTAGTGATGATAATAATAATAATGATCAGTAATTATGATAATGATATTGGCGATTGGTAATAATATTAAAGGTGATCAGTAATAGCAAATAATAATGACAAACAAAAATGATAATAATAGTGATCAGAAATAATAATATGAATAATAATGATGATAATAAGGAGTGTTGTGATCATTGGTAATAATATGAATATTGATCAATAGTAATAATCAGCAATGATAATAATAATGGTGATTGATTATAATACTAACAATAATAATAACAAATGTGTTAATAATAATATGAATATTGATCAGTGATTCTTATATTGGTGATTGGTAATAATAATAATGATTGATGATAAGGAGTGATCAGTGATAATAATGATGATCGGGGACACAGTGCTGTTATGGGGAGATCGGTGGTTATGATCGGTGTCGGGGATGATCAGATGATGATGACGGTCCCCCTCCCCCTTACCCCGGTGTGTGTATATATATATATATACAGCTCCCCCAGTGACGTCACTCTCCGTTCTACACTCCGGACACTTCCGATCATCGTGAGGTGGGCGGGCCGATGGGCGGGGCGGTGGACGGGAAGGCGCTCTGCGCATGTGTGAAAAGATGAGATTCTAGAGAGGGAGGAGGCGGGGAGTGATGACGTCACACCAGAAGAGGGAACCTAACAAGTGACAACACTGATCTCTCTCTATATATACACACACACAGTGGTGATCTCCACACCGATCAGCCATAACAGTATAACAGGATAAGCGAATACTGCTGGTAATATCTGGTTACTATGACATCTGGAAGTGGGTGGGATATATAAGATGGCAGGTGAACATGTTTTCCCTGAAGTTGCTGTGGTGAGTTGAGAAGTAATGTCCCTGGCAGTGTGTTGTGTATGGTGGGGATGCCCATACTGATAAGAGCGCCTACACTGGGCAGAGGACCCCGGAGTGATGGGAGGAGATCTTCTCTGATGGTTTGAGGAACATGACTGATGTGATGGAGAGAGTGAGTGCAGGGGGTGAGTGATGGAGAGTGCAGGGGATGAGTGATGGAGAGTGCAGGGGGTGAGTGATGGAGAGTGAAGGGGGTAAGTGATGGAGAGTGCAGGGGTGAGTGATGGAGAGAGTGAGTGCAGGGGGTGAGTGATGGAGAGTGCAGGGGGTAAGTGATGGAGAGTGCAGGGGGTGAGTGATGGAGAGTGAAGGGGGTGAGTGATGGAGAGTGCAGGAGGTGAGTGAAGGGGGTGAGTGATGGAGAGTGAAGGGGGTAAATGATGGTGAGTGAAGGGGTGAGCGATGGAGAGTGAAGGGGTGAGCGATGGAGAGTGAAGGGGAGAGTGCAGGGGGTGAGTGATGGAGAGTGCAGGGGGTGAGTGATGGAGAGTGCAGGGGGTGAGTGATGGAGAGTAAAGGGTGTGAGTGATGGAGAGTGAAGGGCGTGAGTGATGGTGAGTGATGGAGAGTGCAGGGGGTGAGCGATGGAAAGTGAAGGGGGTGAGCGATGGAGAGTGCAGGGGTGAGCGATGGAGAGTGCAGGGGTGAGTGATGGAGAGTGCAGGGGGTGAGTGATGGAGAGTGAAGGGGAGTGCAGGGGTGAGGGATGGAGAGTGCAGGGGGTGAGGGATGGAGAGTGCAGGGGGTGAGCGATGGAGAGTGCAGGGGGTGAGCGATGGAGAGTGCAGGGGGTGAGCGATGGAGAGTGCAGGGGGTGAGCGATGGAGAGTGCAGGGGGTGAATGATGGAGAGTGAAGGGCAGAGTGATGGAGAGTGAAGGGGTGAGCGATGGAGAGTGAAGGGGGTGAGCGATGGAGAGTGAAGGGGGTGAGTGATGGAGAGTGCAGGGGGTGAGTGATGGAGAGTGCAGGGGTGAGTGATGGAGAGTGCAGGGGGTGAGTGATGGAGAGTGCAGGGGGTGAGTGATGGAGAGTAAAGGGTGTGAGTGATGGAGAGTGAAGGGCGTGAGTGATGGTGAGTGATGGAGAGTGCAGGGGGTGAGCGATGGAAAGTGAAGGGGGTGAGCGATGGAGAGTGCAGGGGTGAGTGATGGAGAGTGAAGGGGGTGAGTGATGGAGAGTGAAGGGGGTGAGTGATGGAGAGTGAAGGGGGTAAATGATGGTGAGTGAAGGGGTGAGCGATGGAGAGTGAAGGGGTGAGCGATGGAGAGTGAAGGGGAGAGTGCAGGGGGTGAGTGATGGAGAGTGCAGGGAGTGAGTGATGGAGAGTGCAGGGGTGAGTGATGGAGAGTGCAGGGGATGAGTGATGGAGAGTGCAGGGGGTGAGTGATGGAGAGTAAAGGGTGTGAGTGATGGAGAGTGAAGGGCGTGAGTGATGGTGAGTGATGGAGAGTGCAGGGGGTGAGCGATGGAAAGTGAAGGGGGTGAGCGATGGAGAGTGCAGGGGTGAGTGATGGAGAGTGAAGGGGTGAGTGATGGAGAGTGAAGGGGGTAAGTGATGGGGAGTGAAGGGGATGAGTGCAGGGGAGAGTGATGGAGAGTGCAGGGGTGAGTGATGGAGAGTGCAGGGGTGAGTGATGTAGAGTGCAGGGGTGAGTGATGTAGAGTGCAGGGGTGAGTGATGGAGAGTGCAGGGGGTGAGCGATGGAGAGTGCAGGGGTGAGCGATGGAGAGTGCAGGGGTGAGCGATGGAGAGTGCAGGGGGTGAGCGATGGAGAGTGCAGGGGGTGAGCGATGGAGAGTGAAGGGGGTAAATGATGGTGAGTGAAGGGGGGAGCGATGGAGAGTGCAGGGGGTGAGTGGTGGAGAGTGAAGGGGAGAGTGATGGAGAGTGATGGAGAGTGAAGGGGGTGAGCGATGCTGAGTGATAGAGAGTGATGGGGATGAGTGATGGGGATGAGTGATGGTGAGTGATGGAGAGTGAAGGGGAGTGCAGGGGTGAGGGATGGAGAGTGCAGGGGGTGAGGGATGGAGAGTGCAGGGGGTGAGCGATGGAGAGTGCAGGGGTGAGCGATGGAGAGTGCAGGGGTGAGCGATGGAGAGTGCAGGGGGTGAGCGATGGAGAGTGCAGGGGTGAGCGATGGAGAGTGCAGGGGGTGAGCGATGGAGAGTGAAGGGGGTGAATGATGGAGAGTGAAGGGGGTGAATGATGGAGAGTGAAGGGGTGAGCGATGGAGAGTGAAGGGGGTGAGCGATGGAGAGTGAAGGGGGTGAGCGATGGAGAGTGATGGGTGAGTGATGGAGAGTGAAGGGGATGAGTGATGGAGAGTGAAGGGGAGAGTGCAGGGGGTGAGTGATGGAGAGTGATGGGTGAGTGATGGAGAGTGCAGGGGTGAGTGATGGAGAGTGAAGGGGAGTGAGGGATGGAGAGTGAAGGGGGTAAATGATGGTGAGTGAAGGGGGGAGCGATGGAGAGTGCAGGGGGTGAGTGGTGGAGAGTGCAGGGGGTGAGTGGTGGAGAGTGAAGGGGGTAAATGATGGTGAGTGAAGGGGGGAGCGATGGAGAGTGAAGGGGGTAAATGATGGTGAGTGAAGGGGGGAGCGATGGAGAGTGCAGGGGGTGAGTGGTGGAGAGTGAAGGGGGTAAATGATGGTGAGTGAAGGGGAGAGTGATGGAGAGTGAAGGGGGTGAGTGATGGTGAGTGATGGAGAGTGAAGGGGAGTGCAGGGGGTGAGGGATGGAGAGTGCAGGGGTGAGGGATGGAGAGTGCAGGGGTGAGGGATGGAGAGTGCAGGGGGTGAGGGATGGAGAGTGCAGGGGGTGAGGGATGGAGAGTGAAGGGGGTGAATGATGGTGAGTGAAGGGGGGAGCGATGGAGAGTGAAGGGGGTGAGCGATGGAGAGTGAAGGGGTGAGCGATGGAGAGTGAAGGGGAGAGTGATGGGTGAGTGAAGGGGAGAGTGCAGGGGGTGAGTGATGGAGAGTGAAGGGCGTGAGTGATGGAGAGTGATGGGTGAGTGATGGAGAGTGCAGGGGTGAGTGATGGAGAGTGAAGGGGAGTGCAGGGGGTGAGGGATGGAGAGTGCAGGGGGTGAGGGATGGGGTGAGCGATGGAGAGTGCAGGGGGTGAGTGATGGAGAGTGAAGGGCGTGAGTGATGGAGAGTGATGGGTGAGTGATGGAGAGTGCAGGGGTGAGTGATGGAGAGTGAAGGGGAGTGCAGGGGGTGAGGGATGGAGAGTGCAGGGGGTGAGGGATGGAGAGTGCAGGGGGTGAGGGATGGGGTGAGCGATGGAGAGTGCAGGGGGTGAGCGATGGAGAGTGCAGGGGGTAAGCGATGGAGAGTGAAGGGGGTGAATGATGGTGAGTGAAGGGGGGAGCGATGGAGAGTGCAGGGGGTGAGTGGTGGAGAGTGAAGGGGGTAAATGATGGTGAGTGAAGGGGAGAGTGATGGACAGTGAAGGGGGTGAGCGATGGAGAGTGAAGGGGAGAGTGAAGGGGGTGAGCGATGGAGAGTGCAGGGGTGAGCGATGGAGAGTGAAGGGGGTGAGCGATGGAGAGTGAAGGGGGTGAGCGATGGAGAGTGAAGGGGTGAGCGATGGAGAGTGAAGGGGGTGAGCGATGGAGAGTGAAGGGGGTGAGTGATGGAGAGTGAAGGGGAGAGTGATGGGTGAGTGATGGAGAGTGATGGAGAGTGAAGGGGGTGAGCGATGGAAAGTGAAGGGGATGAGTGATGGAGAGTGAAGGGGAGAGTGCAGGGGGTGAGTGATGGAGAGTGAAGGGCGTGAGTGATGGAGAGTGCAGGGGTGAGTGCAGGGGTGAGTGATGGAGAGTGCAGGGGGTGAGTGATGGAGAGTGCAGGGGGTGAGTGATGGAGAGTGAAGGGGTGAGCGATGGAGAGTGAAGGGGGGTGAGCGATGGAGAGTGAAGGGGGTAAGCGATGGAGAGTGAAGGGGATGAGTGATGGTGAGTGAAGGGGAGAGTGATGGTGAGTGATGGTGAGTGATGGTGAGTGAAGGGGAGAGTGATGGGGAGAGTGATGGGGAGAGTGATGGAGAGTGAAGGGGAGAGATGGGTGAGTAATGGAGAGTGAAGGGGAGTGCAGGGGGTGAGCGATGGAGAGTGCAGGGGGTGAGCGATGGAGAGTGCAGGGGTGAGCGATGGAGAGTGCAGGGGGAGAGTGATGGGTGAGTGATGGAGAGTGAAGGGGGTAAATGATGGTGAGTGCAGGGGAGAGTGATGGAGAGTGAAGGGGGTGAGCGATGGTGAGTGATGGAGAGTGATGGTGAGTGATGGAGAGTGATGGAGAGTAATGGGTGAGTGATGGAGAGTGAAGGGGTGAGCGATGGAGAGTGAAGGGGGTAAATGATGGTGAGTGAAGGGGGTGAGCGATGGAGAGTGCAGGGGGTGAGCGATGGAGAGTGCAGGGGGTGATCGATGGAGAGTGCAGGGGGTGAGCGATGGAGAGTGCAGGGGTGAGCGATGGAGAGTGCAGGGGTGAGCGATGGAGAGTGCAGGGGTGAGCGATGGAGAGTGCAGGGGGTGAGCGATGGAGAGTGCAGGGGGTGAGCGATGGAGAGTGCAGGGGGTGAGCGATGGAGAGTGCAGGGGGTGAGCGATGGAGAGTGAAGGGGGTGAGCGATGGAGAGTGAAGGGGGTAAATGATGGTGAGTGAAGGGGAGAGTGATGGAGAGTGAAGGGGGTGAGCGATGGAGAGTGATGGGGATGAGTGATGGGGAGAGTGATGGGGAGAGTGCAGGGGGGAGTGATGGAGAGTGAAGAGGAGTGCAGGGGGTGAGCGATGGAGAGTGCAGGGGGTGAGCGATGGAGAGTGCAGGGGGTGAGCGATGGAGAGTGCAGGGGGAGAGTGATGGGTGAGTGATGGAGAGTGAAGGGGGTAAATGATGGAGAGTGCAGGGGGTGAGCGATGGAGAGTGCAGGGGGTGAGCGATGGAGAGTGAAGGGGGTGAGCGATGGTGAGTGATGGTGAGTGATGGAGAGTGATGGAGAGTAATGGGTGAGTGATGGAGAGTGCAGGGGGTGAGTGGTGGAGAGTGAAGGGGGTGAGCGATGGAGAGTGAAGGGGGTAAATGATGGTGAGTGAAGGGGGTGAGCGATGGAGAGTGCAGGGGGTGAGCGATGGAGAGTGCAGGGGTGAGCGATGGAGAGTGCAGGGGGTGAGCGATGGAGAGTGCAGGGGGTGAGCGATGGAGAGTGAAGGGGGTAAGCGATGGAGAGTGAAGGGGGTAAGCGATGGAGAGTGAAGGGGGTAAATGATGGTGAGTGAAGGGGGGAGCGATGGAGAGTGAAGGGGGTGAGTAATGGGTGAGCGATGGAGAGTGAAGTGTGTGAGTGATGGGTGAGCGATGGAGAGTGCAGGGGTGAGCGATGGCGATGGAGAGTGAAGGGGGTGAGTGACTGAGAGTGAAGGGGAGTGCAGGGGGTGAGCGATGGAGAGTGCAGGGGGTGAGTGAAGGGGGGAGTGATGGAGAGTGAAGGGGAGTGCAGGGGTGAGTGATGGAGAGTGCAGGGGGTAAGCGATGGAGAGTGAGCGATGGGTGAGTGGTGGAGAGTGAAGGGGGTGAGTGATGGAGAGTGAAGGGGGTGAGTGATGGGTGAGTAGTGGAGAGTGCAGGGGGTGAGCGATGGAGAGTGCAGGGGGTGAGTGATGGAGAGCGATGGAGAGTGCAGGGGTGAGTGATGGAGAGTGCAGGGGGTGAGTGATGGAGAGTGCAGGGGGTGAGCGATGGAGAGTGCAGGGGGGGAGTGATGGAGAGTGCAGGGGGTGAGTGATGGAGAGTGCAGGGGTGAGTGATGGAGAGTGCAGGGGGTGAGTGATGGAGAGCGATGGAGAGTGCAGGGGGTGAGTGATGGAGAGCGATGGAGAGTGCAGGGGTGAGCGATGGAGAGTGAGTGCAGGGGTGAGCGATGGAGAGTGAGTGCAGGGGTGAGCGATGGAGAGTGAGTGCAGGGGTGAGCGATGGAGAGTGCAGGGGGTAAGCGATGGAGAGTGAGCGATGGGTGAGTGGTGGAGAGTGAAGGGGGTGAGTGATGGAGAGTGAAGGGGGTGAGTGATGGAGAGTGAAGGGGGTGAGTGATGGGTGAGTAGTGGAGAGTGCAGGGGGTGAGCGATGGAGAGTGCAGGGGGTGAGCGATGGAGAGTGCAGGGGGTGAGTGATGGAGAGCGATGGAGAGTGCAGGGGGTGAGCGATGGAGAGTGCAGGGGGTGAGTGATGGAGAGCGATGGAGAGTGCAGGGGGTGAGTGATGGAGAGTGAGTGCAGGGGTGAGCGATGGAGAGTGAGTGCAGGGGTGAGCGATGGAGAGTGAGTGCAGGGGTGAGCGATGGAGAGTGAGTGCAGGGGTGAGCGATGGAGAGTGAGTGAAGGGGTGAGCGATAGAGAGTGCAGGGGTCAGGGATGAGTAATGGAGAGTGAAGGGGTGAATGATGAAGAGTGAAGGGAAGAGTGATGGAGAGAGGTAAAGATGGAGGGGGGGGGCAGAGTGGAGAGAGGTAAAGATGGAAGGGGGGCAGACATGTCACTAGGCAGAACGGGGAATCACCTTGTTCCCCGTTCTGCCTCTCCTCACTACGATCGTGGGTCGCCAGCAGACATCGAATCCTTAGGACCCGCTTCGCGTGGCAGGCGCGTGCACGCCCGCTATACTCCTTGCACAGACCGACGTACAGGTACATTGATTCACGCAGGAGAGCCAACCTGCCGCAGTATATCTGTGTGAGCTGCTCGGCTAGTGGTTAAAGTGGTTGTAAACCCTTATGCCACGTACACACGATCGGAAATTCGGCCAGCAAAAGACCGATGAGAGCTTATGGTCGGAAAATGCGACCGTGTGTGTAGGCTCCATCGGACTTTTGCTGGCGGAATTGCAGCCAGCAAAAGATTGAGAGCAGGTTCTCAATGTAGCAATTCCGACGTGCAAAATTCCTACGCATGCTCAGAAACAATTCGACACATGCTCGGAAGCATTTAACTTAATTTTCTCGACTCGTCGTAGTGTTGTACGTCACCGCGTTCTTGACGGTCGGAATTTTGGTGTGACCGTGTGTAGGGAAGACAGTTTAAGCGGAATTTCATCAGAGCTTTTTCCGACGAGAATTCCGATCGCGTGTACGCGGCATTAGAGAGAACAACAATAGACTCTCAAGTGTTAAAAAAATATTTTGAATAAAGAAATGCAATGATTGTATTAATGTTTGTGTTGTAGCCATATTATTTCTTTTTTTCAAATTTAAATCTTTATTAATCTTTAGGAGAAGCAAGGAATACACTCTACCGTCATCACATCTCACATATTATCTACATCTATAAATACACTTCTGGTAATCAATTAGTTCATTTCCAAAAAAAAAGAACATATTGCCTCACACAATAGAAATCGTCGACTCTACTGTCACTTTCTTCTTTCTCAAATAATACAAATGAAAATAAGATGGGATATCCACTGCCTTTACCCAGGGCTCGAGTTTCTCTCAGACTCTGCCCTAAGGTTCCCTTTTTATATGTTCATAAAATGTTAAACCTTTTCTTACTCCTATATTTTATTACCCACAAAAAGGAAAATAACCTAATCAATAATACAAAAAAAAAAAAAAAAACACCCCCTCCCCCATGAAGGAAAAAAAAAAAAAGAAAAGGGGGGGGGGAATTTAGGGAAGATTTACCTCTCTCCCTCCCCTCCATCTCCCCCCCCCCCCCCCCCCCCCCCGTCCCTCTCCCTCCACTTTCCTCTCTATTTTCAATTGTCCAGGTTTACATCTATAAGCTTTCTCCCCTCCTCTGAATTAATATAAAGATTCCATGCGGACCATGTTTCCAGATATCTCCATCTTTTCTGTCGGGATGACCATACCAGGTCCTCCATATAGTTTAATTGCTCTACCTTTTTAAGCCACATTCCCACTGATGGTGGTTGTGTCTGCTTCCACATAAGTGGAATACAAGATTTAGCTGCGTTCAGAAGGTGGCATAAAACAGTTTTCTTATATATTTTAATAGAGCTTCTCGTATCTTGTAATAGAAAAAGGGATGGGTCTTCTGGTAATTCTTGTTCACAAAATTTTTGAGAGATTCTCCGAACTTCTTTCCAGAAATCCCTTACTCTAGGACAAGCCCAGAAAATATGTACTAACGTCCCCTTTTCTTCTCCGCAACGCCAGCACCTGTCTGATATCTCCGGATAGCATCTATGCAGTAATACTGGGGTACGATACCATCGCGACAGAATCTTAAAGTTGGTCTCCTGTGTTCTTATACAGGTTGAAGATTCAAATATATTGCCTATTATTTTATTACATTGCTCCTCCAAGAATGTTTGATCTAGGTCTCTTTACCACTCCCTAAGGCTGCTTTCACACTGGGGCGGTTTTCAGGCGGTACAGCGCTAAAAATAGCACCTGTACACCGCCTGAAAAAACCGGCCCCATTCACTCTGGACACTGGAGTGGTGCGCTAGCAGGACGGTAAAAAGAAGTCCTGCTAGCAGCATCTTTGGAGCGGTAAGGGAGTGGTGTATTTACCGCTCCTATACCGCTCCTTCCCATTGAAATCAATGGGAAACCGCGGGGATACCGCCGGCAAACCGCCGCTGCAGCGGCGCTTTGCGGAGGTTTTTAACCCTTTTGCGGCCGCTAGCGGGGGTTAAAACCACCCCGCTAGCGGCCGCATACCGCGGGTAAAACGATGGTAAAGCAGCGCTAAATATAGCGCTGCTTTACCGTCGCCGCCCCGCACCGCCCCAGTGTGAAAGCAGCCTAAAGAAGGGCAATCTGAAATCTTCCGGCGGTGTCACTAACAGCACATACATCCTAGACAGGGTGTGATGCAATGCCCCATTTACATTACATTACCTCTCAAATGTTGTTAGCGCGGGATCGTAGCCACCTAGTGGCTTTAATGTATTTAAAACGTGTCTCAGCTGTGTTGCATGCCACCGATCTAGTTGGAGTGCTGTAGGTCCTATTGTCATCGCCTGTATCGTAGGCCATGTTCCATTTATCAAAAAGTGTGAAGCTTGGAATGTCCCTTGTTCTATCAGTGCTCTAAATTTTCCATCCCTTATTCCTGGATCAAATTGTGGGTTTCCCAGTATTGGGAACAGGGGAGAAGCTATTGCCGACAGTTTGCCTTCTGAAAATAATCTATAACTCATCTTCAAAGTGGGTCCTATCAGTGGATGTCCCTTTACGGAAATCGGGAGTTTTCTATAACACCAGGCGGCTCTTTGCAATATCACCTTGCTTTGCGCCTGTTCTAAACCCGGCCACATCTTCCATTCCCCATGTCTGCTCCAGTCTATCAGTCGGCTCACAAGTGCCGCCTGGTAGTATTTATATATATATCTGGTAAAGCTAAACCCCCATATTTTTTGGGTAGATTCAGTAGAGATCTGCTAATTCTTGGACGTTTGTTTGCCCATATAAATCTAGTCACTAAGGATTGTATTTGCTTAAAATAGTTTTTAGGTATATCGATTGGTAATGCCTGAAACAAATATAAAAACTTCGGGAGAATGCTCATTTTAATAATATTACACCTCCCAAACCATGAAAAAATTCCTTTCTGCCATTTTCCAAGAAGATTTTGCACATTGTGTAATAATGGGGGGAAGTAAAGTTTATACGTACATGAAAGATCTGACGGAATAAGAGTTCCCAGGTATTTCAGAGCTTGGTCTGACCATTTAATTTTATAACTTAACTTCAATGTTCTCAGTATCTCTTTAGGAATCATTACTCCCATAGCTTTAGATTTTGTCTGATAGAGCACCATAGGCCTCTATTTCTTTCAAAAGATTAGGTAGTGAAACTATTGGGTTAGTTAATGAGAATAGCATATCGTCCGCGTAGGCCGAAGTCTTATATTGCCTTCCCCCTACTAATAGGCCCCCTATATCTGGGTTTGAACGAATTTTACACAGTAAGGGTTCTAAGGACAGAACAAATAAGATTGGGGACAGGGGACAACCCTGTCTAGTCCCATTCTTAACCCTAAATAATTGAGAAACAACCCCATTCACTTTTACCTGAGCAGTTGGTTGGGTATAGATACTTGAGATCCATCGGAACATATTATTTCCCAATCCTATCCGCTTTAATACTGAGAACATAAAATGCCAATTAATACGGTCAAAGGCTTTCTCTGCATCTGTCCCCAAAAATAAACATGGAATTTTATAAGTATTAGCTACATGGATAAGGTTCAAGGATCTGATCGTATTGTCTCGTGCTTCCCGCATCTGAACGAACCCTACCTGATCTTGATTAATCAGGGAGGGTAAGTATTGCTGAAGCCGCGTCGCTAAGATTTTTGAAAAAAGCTTTAGATCTGTATTTAAAAGGGATATTGGCCTGTAACTTCCACATTGCATTGGATCTTTACCTTCCTTAAGTAGAATTGTTATTAAGGCTTTCAACATATCTCCATGGAACGAGCTTGTATCTCCCAATCCATCATACAGTTTAACCAGCTGGGGCCCTAAAATAGGGAAAAGGAGTTTATAATACTGGGCAGTAAACCCGTCTGGGCCGGGGGCTTTGCCTATCTTTGCTAGGTTTACTGCTTGTTGAACTTCCTCCAGTGTGATTGGTCTTTCCAGATCTTGTTGTGCGGTAGGTGTCAATCCAGACATTCCAGAAGAAGCTAGATATTCTTCAACCGCCTTCTGATTAAGAGGATTTGACTGTAAATTGTACAAGGATGAATAAAAGTCTTTAAATTTCTCTGCTATGTCTCTTGGCAATACGTATTTTCTATCTTCACTTCCCATAATCGAAGGAACATAAGTTCTTAATTGCTGCTTCCTTAAAGAGTTAGCAAGTTGTTTACCACATTTGTTCCCATATTCATAACTTTTCGTCCTGCTTGTATTGCTTTTTTAGCTTTATACATGAGTAAATCTGTAATCTGTCTCCGTGCCGTCAATAACTCCCGTTCCCATTCTATATTAGGGGTTCGCTTATGTAAAATTTCTAAGCGATGAATATCTGCCATTAAAGCTGTTAATTTTGCCTCTCTCTCTCTTTTTATCCTAGCCCCGTGTTTAATCAACACTCCCCGGATCACTGCTTTGTGAGCTTCCCAGATAACACCGGGATTGCATTCAGGTGTATCGTTAATCTGAAAGTACCATTTTGCCTCTTTACAGACCTCTTCTATAACCAAGGGGTCTTGTAAGAGGCTTTCATTTAGTTTCCAAGAAGCAGGGCCGGGGCGTTGAGTTTCTGATAGCGTATATTTCAAAAAAATTGGTGCGTGGTCAGACCACGTAATCTTCCCAATGTTAACTTCCTCTATTGCATGTACTTGGCTGTGTAAGGTAACAAAATAATCTATCCGGGAATATGTTTTGTGCGGGGTTGAATAAAATGAATAGTCTCTTTCTCCAGCGTGAAAGAGGCGCCAGGTGTCCACTAGTCTGGCTCCATATAACATTTTCAAGATTTGTTTCCGAACCTTCAGAGGTGCAGCCGAAATCCCTGCTGAAGTATCCTCTCCTGGTACTAAGGGAATATTCAGGTCTCCCCCCAATATAAGCTGCCCTTCTAGAATACCCAAAGTTTTATCCAAAAATTTCCTAAAAAAGATATCCTGTTGTAAGTTTGGGGCGTAAAAGGAAGCAAGTGTCACACCTATCTCCCCAATTTTCCCCTTTAGGATCAGATATCGCCCCCCGACATCTATCAGAGACTCTGTACATGTCCATGGAATCTTATTGGAAATCAAAATAGACACCCCCTTTGTCTTGGCCAGGGGGTTGGTAGCATGGTAGCCTATTGGAAAAAATCCATTTCTAAGTAAGGGGAGATTATTCTCCCTAAAGTGAGTTTCCTGGATAAATGCTATATCAATTTTTAACTGTTTTAGCTCCTGTAGCAAAATACGTCGCTTTTCAGGAGTGTTCAGTCCCTTCGCGTTAATTGATACTACTGAGCGTTAATTGATACTACTGAGAGAGAGTCCATCCCTCCTCTCTAACCAGTGTGTTGTGAATTTATGAAGAAATATATCTAATATTCGCTGGCAGAGATGGGAGATTCAGTAGGCCTAACAAAAAAAAATTGAAATGAACTTTTGCTCCTGAAAAGCAGATGAACTGGTTGCCTAATTTACAAGTCTCAAATATATAAAGTTTACAAGCCCGTATTGAACCAGAAAGGAGACAGGAACAATGGTAGCCTTTGTCACCAAACAAAAGGTGTGTACTTATTTTTGTTGATTAGTTTGAGAAGGCCAAATTTATTAGGTGTCATCACTGGAGGTGGTTCGTGACTGGGGAGAATCCTTTGTGCTGAGGTGAAGGCTGTTTGGACAATTTACAACCATCAATACAAAAGTTCTAAAGCCAAGGCCTTTCCCGACAAAGCCCATTGTGTGAAGTCCTAGAAATTGTGTACACAGCTAAGCTATCAAAACATGTATTGGACTGTTCAAAGTTCATCTCAAAACATGATGTTACCAGTCAATTCATAGTATATGTGATATCTGTCAGTCACAAAATAAAACTACCATTTTAGTATCCGATGAATTGATGAAATCGGTTATAAAGAAAACATAATAAATATAGGGTGATTATTAATAGAATTGTTTTAGGAACAAATTAGTATTAAGATATATATATGATTATGCTATGAATATATTAGAATTTAACTATGCTAGATAAACAAATATTGATTGGATACCCAAATTATACAGGTATCCAGATAGATAAAAACTGTATGTGATGTTGATTAATATATATATATATATATAACTTGTGTCCTTTTTAAATGGACTAAATGTTTACAGATATACAATGATATGCATATATATCACCATTTTTTGCAAAGTGATTGATCAATAATTATGCTAAGCGTATTTGATAGTATGGGGTTAGTAGAATTCCCAAATATTAAAGATATAGATATTTCCACTAAAGTAAAATATACAGTATAAAATAAAATATATTACTTTACAGAGCAGCCCCAAAACACATGTGAGACCCCTGGTGGTTGAAGGCGCAATTACATTAACAACATTTAGGCCAATAGGAAAGAGACACATACCTTTTGGGCTGAACATATTACAAATTTTATGATCTTATTGTGTGAGAGGGTATTTAAGAAGCTAGAGAGATAGTGAAAGGAGGACAGCTCAGGGGAACCTGAGAGCTCAGGGACCCACCCTGGGGAAGGGACACTGGGAGAGAAACATCTTCCCAGATAGACTGACAGCCATGCCTGGAAATATACTTTAACCTCCAAGGAGATTCCTGAACCCGGTAGCTATCTTAAATCCAGACTAATAGCCATTTTGGAATGGGTAAATATGCCATGTTGATTTTATCTTGTATGTTCTCTTAACCATTGATGTATTGAATATTCTAGTATTGATAATCATTCTCCAGAATCAATAATCGCCTTTTCATAGATTTTTCTCTAAATATTCAATTTTTATTATATATTACTTTTTGCATAGTTGCTTTTTATTGACAAACAAATGTCTAATTTGTTTCGCATTGTTCAACGTTACTTACCTGCAGCATAGTAACGGCTGGGTGTGTGAAATACAGACATTATGTTAAATTGTCAAGTATAAGGTTATTGATTCTACTGAAGAAGTTATCATGGTGATATTGTGTCCAAGGTACTATTACGCCCATTTTGAGGGTATTTCCATTAATTGTCAAATGTTCAAATAATGCAATCTGTATTTTAATTTCATGTAAATATTTGTTTTCTGTCAACCAATAAATGTGACTATTAAGTATGATCACTCGTCTCCGTGAACAAGTTTCGCATATATAGACTGTGTCGTATAGATTGATCTTGTATCTTAAAAATATCTTCGTTAAAAATTACTTAATAAAAATGTGCGGGAAACTTTCCTTAAAAAAGCACAACATATTAAATGGAGGCACTGCGTGAGATAACGTCGATATTTTGTACAGGATCAGTCATAGTTACGGTGGTGACAGAAATAATATTTTGCATGAAATTATTAATTATTAACTTTTTAAAAAAAATATTTTTGCCAAGAAAAATGTCTGGTCAAAGTGAATTTTATGTTGATGGAGATTATCAAGAGTCAGTCCTTAGTGGTAATATGAGTACTCAGACAAATTTGATACAAGTACAGGAAATGTTGGATATGTTTTCAAAAATTAACATGACAAATCATGCCGAAAAAAGTTTGTCTAACGAGACTAGTCTAGAAGCAGGCATTGAAGGCCTTATAAACCACGCCCGTCAGTTAATAAAAGACGTGTGGAACGTGGAAGGTCAAAGCGATGAACTCACAGACAGCTCCTCTGAGACAAAGGAAATAGAAAGGCCTGATCCCATGCATTTTGAATTAAGCGATAACCTGATGTATCTTTATAGTGAGTTTAAAAGTCAATATACCCAACAGGAGAGTGATATCTTAGAACCCCAGTCCCATTTAATAGAAGGGGAATATGAGCCCACTAAAAAGCTAAAGGAAATTAATGACAAGGCAGATTGTTATGATGAGTCTACAGTGACAATGATGAAATATGAAATAAAACAGATGCAAAATAATGCAATAATAATGCTGGAAGAATGTCACCAATTAAATAAAGAGTGTAAACAATTAAGAGAGAAGGAGAGTTTTCTGCAGGAAAACGAGTCTCCTGACGAAAGTTGCAGAGTAATAGGCAGTGGAAATTTAGAAAGTTGCCGAGTAATAGGCAGTGGAAATTTAAAAAGTTGCAGAGTAATATGCAGTGGAAATTTAAAAGAAGAAACAAATCAGCTTAGGTCAGGACAGGAATCCCTAATTAAGCAACAAGAAGAATTAAAAGAACAAGGGAAGTTTATGCCCCAGAATAATGCTCAGATGCTTAACCCTGAAAGTATAGAATCTGATAATACTCCAAAATTTGACTCTCAACCTAAAGTTTGGAAGTTACATAATGAAGAGGAATTAGAAAAAGTAACCATGTTCTACCCCAAGCCAACTGTAGAGCAAAGGGGGGTAAAAATTGAACCACCACATGAAAGTAGGTCTAATCAGTTTTCTTTGGGATCAGAGAAAACTACAGGCACCCCTAAACAGGACGCCTCAGAAATAATAGAATTTTTAAAAGATGCTGTCCCAGTGTTTAAGGAAGAGGGATCCGTGTGCATTATTGACCACATTGAGGCCTATGAAAATGCTTTATCAGCTTTAGGCCTAAATGATGACCAATCTAGGATTAATTTCTTACCGTGGGTATTTGAAACCAAACACCGTCCATTTTGCGAAGAGTTAAAAAGTCTGTTGGGTACTGCCTGGCAAGAAATTAAAAACGGCTGTCATCTAGGATTTGTCCCGCACAAAAATGTTAATGCGGCTAGCGCGGATATACACAATATCACATGTACCAATAATAAAAGCCCCACCGAATTTATGGATGTGCTCAAAAGTGTTGACCACTTAGCAGAAAAGGAGCCAGGTTATGATAAACCTGGGTTCAAACCCATGTTCTTCGAGGCCCCGCCTACCCACGTAAAAGTAAATTTAGCGAAAGATTACAAAGGGGGGTGTTCACTGGAGTCTTTGGTAAAAGAGAGTAACAATTTGTACTCTATCCAACAGACTGGTGAAAACAATGGAAGGCCTGAAAGCCCTATAATGAAATTTGTGGATGAATTTTATGTATCTCCTCAATCATTACAGTCCAAAACCAAGAAAAAGAGATACGCTGATATAGTCAGAGGAGAGATGCTACAGAGTTTCCCCAGCGGGAGACCAATGTCCCCACCCATCAGAAGTGGGGAGCAGAGAGTACCCTTTAGAGGGGGAGTTCAAAGACCACCTCAGGAGTCTCATCCAAAGGATCCAGACCCGAGGTTTAGGAGAAACTATAGGGTATACCTCCAACGGGTCAGATTTAAACCTAAGGGTAGACACCCTCACCTTTACCGGTGTAATTGGCTTCGGGGGCCTACACGGGTAAATAGGGAGAAACTACAGGGTAGGACACCTCAAAATCCCCAGAACAATAGGGAACAACTAAGGCCCAGACAACTATCCCAAAATCAAGACAATGTTTCTGATGGTGATATGTCTGATCAAACTGAGCCAGTAGTCCCCAGAAAGTACAGAAACCGGGTCCCACAACCCAATTCTGATCAGCCTGTAAGCAATACAGAAACCAAAATAGACAAAATTACGGATATGTTACACGGTTTGAATAAGTACTGAATGCATGTACTCAAGCGCTACTATGAATTTAAAATCAGAGATGCAACCGATATTTAAGATAACCAAATGATGTAGCTGCAACCCATATAATAGTGTTCCCACACGTAAAATAAGTTAAAGACAAGTACACATTTTTGTGTAATAGGTGCGCTTAAATCAACCTTAAAAACTCAATAGATTGTTTAAAATAAGTTATTTAGGAGACCTCTGCGCAAAACGTGAATAATATGTGATATATGAATACGTGATAAAATAAATAAAACAGTGTTAAGTGTATTAAAACTTCCTTCAAAAGGTGAATTTGCTGAGGTATAGATGGCTGCAGTGCGCATAAACCTCATACAATATATGGTTTGATAATCCGTGCAAACCAAAGCTTGGTAAAATAGGAACAGATATATAGGATCTAAAATGTTGAACTTTCTATAGTACACCGGCAAATGGTGTGGACCAGTTGGTTACTTTAGTTCAGTGTGTTGTGCCAATTTGTGAAATAAATAAATAGATTGACTTAATTAATTGAATAGATTAAAAACCACGAGTGTATCAATGGTTTCATTGCTAAAACGAACATGAATAGAAATTCTTCAAGGGGCAAATCCTGTGGCCAGCCAAGGGCCACAGAACCTTTTAAGCGCCTATGTTAAAATAAATCAGAGGAATGCACTGAATAAAGATATAGGAAGTAGAGGTTCTAACACCATGTTTCTCCCCAGGTCACAGTAATGAGGATCCTGAAATCCCTACCGGGGGATTGTGGTTGTTAGATATTAATTATTCTCCTATTTTTCAGTGGTCACTTCATTCCTCTGACATAAACAGGTCGCTCCAAACAGCCTAATTTCAAGAAGTCGACGAAGACGGTAATTCCAGAGGAAGACCGAATCCTAAAGACATTAATATCAGGAGGCCTAAATGGTTTGATATTTTGGTAAAAGATGAGGAGTCACCCGCATAAGGTAGTTTGATTGCCTCAAATGAGTTATATTGACACCCCAAAGGGGGGAGAATTTATTTGTTTTATTCCTCACAAGTAGAAGGTTGACTATGATGTCAAATATCTTATTACTGACAGTGAGTTGTCACTTACATGTCAAACTGAAATGCTTTTATTGTTACTCCAGAACCGCTACAATTAAGCTAAAAAAAAGAAAAATGGTTCTGAAGAACATAAGTCAGTCATAAATGTCTGGTATCCACAGCTATTAATAAATGTCCTCATGATAATGAGCCCTGGAGCTTGGTCTCCCATAGCAAATGTGTCATACATTGTCTTTATATCCAAGGTGTTTAGTTAAAGGACTGATAACACAATGGGAAAGAGGGGGGCTCTGAGGAAGCCCAGGATACCTGCTTGACAGGGATATCTCAAACATAAATCGTATAAAAAGAAAAAGGACATATATGTTTTTCTCATGGAATCTATTTTCCTTTACAGAACCAATATGTCCATGAGCCGGTCAACAGAACCGAGAGTCCAACATGTGTGAAACATCCAGAGAAGGAACCGTATGTGGAATCCAGGGACATCATTGATGGCCAGTCTACAGGGACACAACCCACCAGAACAGCCAAGAACCAAAAGATGCCCGGAGTGATCCATTTCCCGCCAAAGAACGGATGACGGCCCTGAGATGCACACATCGAACACAAACCCATTTTTTTTTTTCCAAAGAATTACACCCATCTGCAGGTGTCTATACCTTTTAAATATATCCACAATCCGGATCCATTTTCACAACTCGACTTACAAGGCCCAAACGAAGCCATATTTCTTCAACAAGTTGCATTGGGAAAGTCTGTCAGATGACTTCCGGCAACCGACAACTTTCCAAGGGGGGCTTTGTTGTGAATTTATGAAGAAATATATCTAATATTCGCTGGCAGAGATGGGAGATTCAGTAGGCCTAACAAAAAAAAAAAATTGAAATGAACTTTTGCTCCTGAAAAGCAGATGAACTGGTTGCCTAATTTACAAGTCTCAAATATATAAAGTTTACAAGCCCGTATTGAACCAGAAAGGAGACAGGAACAATGGTAGCCTTTGTCACCAAACAAAAGGTGTGTACTTATTTTTGTTGATTAGTTTGAGAAGGCCAAATTTATTAGGTGTCATCACTGGAGGTGGTTCGTGACTGGGGAGAATCCTTTGTGCTGAGGTGAAGGCTGTTTGGACAATTTACAACCATCAATACAAAAGTTCTAAAGCCAAGGCCTTTCCCGACAAAGCCCATTGTGTGAAGTCCTAGAAATTGTGTACACAGCTAAGCTATCAAAACATGTATTGGACTGTTCAAAGTTCATCTCAAAACATGATGTTACCAGTCAATTCATAGTATATGTGATATCTGTCAGTCACAAAATAAAACTACCATTTTAGTATCCGATGAATTGATGAAATCGGTTATAAAGAAAACATAATAAATATAGGGTGATTATTAATAGAATTGTTTTAGGAACAAATTAGTATTAAGATATATATATGATTATGCTATGAATATATTAGAATTTAACTATGCTAGATAAACAAATATTGATTGGATACCCAAATTATACAGGTATCCAGATAGATAAAAACTGTATGTGATGTTGATTAATATATATATATATATATATATAACTTGTGTCCTTTTTAAATGGACTAAATGTTTACAGATATACAATGATATGCATATATATCACCATTTTTATGCAAAGTGATTGATCAATAATTATGCTAAGCGTATTTGATAGTATGGGGTTAGTAGAATTCCCAAATATTAAAGATATAGATATTTCCACTAAAGTAAAATATACAGTATAAAATAAAATATATTACTTTACAGAGCAGCCCCAAAACACATGTGAGACCCCTGGTGGTTGAAGGCGCAATTACATTTAAAACATTTAGGCCAATAGGAAAGAGACACATACCTTTTGGGCTGAACATATTACAAATTTTATGATCTTATTGTGTGAGAGGGTATTTAAGAAGCTAGAGAGATAGTGAAAGGGGACACAGCTCAGGGGAACCTGAGAGCTCAGGGACCCACCCTGGGGAAGGGACACTGGGAGAGAAACATCTTCCCAGATAGACTGACAGCCATGCCTGGAAATATACTTTAACCTCCAAGGAGATTCCTGAACCCGGTAGCTATCTTAAATCCAGACTAATAGCCATTTTGGAATGGGTAAATATGCCATGTTGATTTTATCTTGTATGTTCTCTTAACCATTGATGTATTGAATATTCTAGTATTGATAATCATTCTCCAGAATCAATAATCGCCTTTTCATAGATTTTTCTCTAATATTCAATTTTTATTATATATTACTTTTTGCATAGTTGCTTTTTATTGACAAACAAATGTCTAATTTGTTTCGCATTGTTCAACGTTACTTACCTGCAGCATAGTAACGGCTGGGTGTGTGAAATACAGACATTATGTTAAATTGTCAAGTATAAGGTTATTGATTCTACTGAAGAAGTTATCATGGTGATATTGTGTCCAAGGTACTATTACGCCCATTTTGAGGGTATTTCCATTAATTGTCAAATGTTCAAATAATGCAATCTGTATTTTAATTTCATGTAAATATTTGTTTTCTGTCAACCAATAAATGTGACTATTAAGTATGATCACTCGTCTCCGTGAACAAGTTTCGCATATATAGACTGTGTCGTATAGATTGATCTTGTATCTTAAAAATATCTTCGTTAAAAATTACTTAATAAAAATGTGCGGGAAACTTTCCTTAAAAAAGCACAACAACTCTCTAAGTATTCAGAGAAGAATTGTGTATTTAGTGTAATAATGTGTTAGTGTACACAAAAAAAAAAAAAAAGTGCTCCATCCCTCTAAAACCCATAGGGTGGGGAGCAGGGGTGGTGGCCCGTATCTATACCAACATCAGGATTATCATCTTATCTTAGTTCATACATATACACACTATACTCCTATACACATATATATACGTATTCCCTTTTTCACCTCCCTCCCCACCTCTCCTCCTCCCTCTCCAATACATTTGATCTATATAGAACATTTGGTATACATTTAATATATAGAGTAATATTGTAATATTTTCCTTCACCCCTCCCCTCCCCTCCCCCCCCCCCCCCCCCCCTCTATCCCACAAGAAAAAAAAAAAAAAAGTGCGGGGACTAATCAGGCCCCTCTACCCCCTACCCATCTATCTATTTTAACATTTATATACACCATCTAGACTGGTATACGTTTTTCTTCATACACATTTCATATTCAAATATCTATGCATAAATATTTCGTATGCCCAGTCATATCTTATACATAATATAACATTCTATCCATTCCTACAAGTATATTATCACCGCAACCGTCCCTGGGGAGAGGGGGGGGGGAGGGGAAAAAACTTCAAAAAGTAAAAAAAAAAAAAAAACGGGCACTGTTCATAAGTTCCTTCAATAGATTCCTAGGCATAGTTAATCTGGTTTATACCAAGCTAGTCTCTTGATCTAGTGTCTTTACGGTTAGGCCTCTGTGGTAGAATCTGCAACCAGTCCAATACCAAAAATGGCTCCACACCCAAGAACAGAAACAAATCTGGGAGATCTAATTTAGAACGGAGCCAAAATGAGGCACCCCCCTTCCGTATGAAAACTGACACTGGAAATCTCCAACAGTATGTACCTCCCCCATCCCGTATCTTATCCAATACTGGGCGCAGTAGCGCTCTGCGCTGTAAGGTGGCTCTAGACAGGTCCGGGAGAATTTTCAACTGTTCACCTTTAAAGTCTATTACACCCATCTCCCAAGCTTTCCTCAGCACGATTTCTCTGTGTGCAAAATAATGTAAACGACAAATAACATCACGGGGGTGGTTCGGGCGACTCGGATCTTTAGACATGGGACCTGGGGCTCTATGAACTCTGTCAATCTCCATGTTCGGGGGTATCCCCTCCTTTAACATTAATTGAAAAACAGACATTACCGTGTCATGTAGATTTTCTGCCCCTACAGGTTCTGGAACTCCCCGAAGTCGCACGTTGTACCGACGGCTTCTGTCCTCGAGCTCCTCTATCTGTAGCTGTAGTGCTACTGTAGTGTCCAATTGAGCAGATCTATTTTTTTCCAGGTCAGCTACTTTCTGCTCCAATGTCGCTGCGCGCTGTTCCAAGCTTTGTGAAATTTTTTCACCTTCCGCTACACGCTCCGTTAGCCCATGTACCTCAAGCCGCACCTGCTGCGATTCTTTTAACCACTTCAGCCCCGGACCATTTGGCAGCCAAAGGACCAGAGGTCTTTTTTCAATTTCGCACTGCACTACTTTAACTGGTAATTGCGCGGTCATGCAATTTTGTAACCAAACGAAATTTGCGTCCTTTTCTTCCCCAAATAGAGCTTTCTTTTGATGGTATTTGATTGCCTCTGTGATTTTTATTTTTTGCGATATAAACGGAAAAAGAGCGAAAATTTTGAAAAAAAAAGAGATTTTCTACTTTTTGTTATAAAAAAAATCTAATAAACTCAATTTTAGTCAAACATTTGGGCCAAAATGTATTCAGCCACATGTCTTTAGTAAAAAAAAATGCCAATAAGCGTATATTTATTGGTTTGCGCAAAAGTTATAGCGTCTACAAACTAGAGTACATTTTCTGGAATTTACACCGCTTTTAATTTATGACTGCCTATTTCATTTCTTGAGGTGCTAAAATGGCAGAGAAGTACAAAACCCCCCCAAATGACCCCATTTTGGAAAGTAGACACCCCAAGCTATTTGCTGAGAGGCATGTTGAGCCCATTGAATATTTTTTTTTTTTAGTCCCAAGTGATTGAATAAAGACAAAAATAAAAAAGATTTTTTTTTTTTTTTTTTTTTTTTTTTTTTTTTTTCAAAAAGTTGTCACTAAATGATATATTGCTCACACATGCCATAGTTATATGTGGAATTGCACCCCAAAATACATTTTGCTGCTTCTCCTGAGTATGGGGATACCACATGTGTGGGACTTTTTGGGAGCCTAGCCGCGTACGGGGCCCCGAAACCCAAGCACCGCCTTCAGGATTTCTAAGGGTGCAAATTTTTGATTTCACTCCTCACTACCTATCACCGTTTCGAAGGCCATAAAATGCCAAAATAGCACAAAACCCCCCCAAATGACCCCATTTTGGAAAGTAGACACCCCAAGCTATTTGTTGAGAGGCATGGTGAGTATTTTACAGCTCTCATTTGTTTTTGAAAATGAAGAAAGTAAAGAAAAAAAAAATTTTTTTTTTTTTTTTTTTTCAATTTTCAAAACTTTGTGACAAAAAGCGAGATCTGCAAAATACTCACCATACCTCTCAGCAAATAGCTTGGGGTGTCTACTTTCCAAAATGGGGTCATTTTGGGGGGTTTTATGCCATCTGGGCATTCCATGGCCTCCGAAACTGTGATTGGCAGTGAGAAGTGAAATAAAAAAATTACACCCTTAGAAAGCCTGAAGGCGGTGATTGGTTTTTGGGGTTCCGTACGCAGCTAGGCTCCCAAAAAGTCCCACACATGTGGTATCCCCGTACTCAGGGGAAGCAACAGAATGTATTTTGGGGTGTATTTCCACATATGCCCATGACATGTTTGAGCAATATATCATTTAGTGACAACTTTTTGTAAAAAAAATATATATATTTTTTTTTTTTCATTATTCAATCTCTTGGGACAAAAAAAAAAAATATTTAATGGGCTCAACATTGCTCTCATCAAATAGCTTGGGGTGTCTACTTTCCAAAATGGGGTCATTTGGGGGGGGTTTGAACTGTCCTGGCATTTTATGCACAACATTTAGAAGCCTATGTCACACGTCACCCACTCTTCTAACCACTTGTAGACAAAGCCCTTTCTGACACTTTTTGTTTACATGAAAACATATTTTTTTTTTGCAAGAAAATTACGTTGAACCCCCAAACACTATATATAATGTTAAAGCAAAGGCCCTACAGATTAAAATGGTGGGTGTTGCATTTTTTTTTTCCACACAGTATTTGCGCAGCGATTTTTCAAACGCATTTTTTGTGGAAAAAATACACTTTTTTTTATTTTAATGCACTAAAACACACTATATTGCTCAAATTTTTGATGAAATAAAAAATATGATCTTAGGCCGAGTACATGGATACCAAACACGACATGCTTTAAAATTGCGCACAAACACGCAGTGGCGACAAACTACATACATTTTTAAAAGCCTTTAAAAGCCTTTACATGATACCACATTAGATTCACGGAGGAGGTCTACTGCTAAAATTACTGCCCTCGATCTGACCTTCGCGGTGATACCTCACATGCATGCTGCAATTGCTGTTTACATATGACGCCAGACCAACGCTTGTGTACGCCTTTGCGCAAGAGAAGGGGGGCAGGGGTGCTTTTTTTTTTTTTTTTTTGTTTTTTTTTTTATTTATTTAGCTTTTTTATTTTATTTTTAAACTGTTCCTTCCATTTTTTTTCTTTGTTATGATTTTTATTGTTATCTCAGGGAATGTAAATATCCCCTATGATAGCAATAGGCAGTGACAGGTACTCTTTTTTTGAAAAAATTGGGGTCTATTAGACCCTAGATCTTTCCTCTGCCCTCAAAGCATCTGACCACACCAAGATTGGTGTGATAAAATGCTTTCCCAATTTCCCAATGGCGCGGTTTATATCCGGGAGGGGGGACATTCCCTCCCACTGCTTGTAAAAGCAGTCTAGAGGCTAATTACCCGCTAGAATTGCTTTTACATGAAAGCCGATCACTGGCTGAAAAGAATGATACCAAGATGATACCTAAACCTGCAGGCATCATTCTGGTATAACCATTCAAAGTCCAGCAACATACTGGACATATATTGTAATCTTTTTTTTTTCATGCAGCCTCTTGGCTGAACGAAAAAAAGAGATTGATTGGTGGGTATGCCCACCATTAGAATACCTCCCTTCATCCACCCACTTCTAATGATGGGCATACATGCACCATTTATATATGCCGATGCATGGGGGCATCCTCCCGCAAAAGTTATGCCGTGTACACACGGTCGGAATTTCGACCGTATGTACGTGGCATTAGGAGCCAATCGCTCCTCCCCCCCCCCCTGCTGCCCCCATGCTTCGGCATATATGCTCTTTTTTTTAACTGTGGTGGTGAAATCACCTCCTACAGCGTTGGAGTCGCGGCTTTATGTATCGTGGGAGCAAACGCTGTTGCTGTCAAGATAAATAAATCCGCGTTGCAACTGAATGGCGCACCTGAAAACAAAAAAATGCTTAACACTAAAACACAGTAAACAAAATTACATACCTGAAAAGCAAGCATGATAAAACATGATAAAACATAATAAAACATTGCAGAATAGAATGGAGTAAAAAAAGAGCAACAATAGAGAGAGAATAGAGTGAGAGAGAGAACAATAAAACGACAACTATTTTTTTTTTTTTTGAGATTCACAGGTAAAAAAGCTCCTGACTGAAGCGACTGAATCAAAACGCTACCACAAAAAAAATGTTAGCGATCGCAGGGATCAGGCCTGACTCTGCGAACGCTGCAGTTATGTGTGCTTAGTGTTTTGTAAGTGACAGTGATCGATCGATACTGCACTTGGGTGGGCGGGGGGGGGGGCGGAGGGGGAAAACGCAGGTGCTAGCAGGTATCTGGGCTGATCCCGCTAACAATGCGTTTTTTTGGAACCCTAAACTGCTGGGACGCTAGTATAGATCTGATCAGATCAGATATTGATCTGTTCAGATACTGTACCACTAAGGGAGGTGTATGCTTTGCGCGTGGGTGTTTGCGGTACTGGCACTAACCTGGGGCGACGCAGACCTTATTTGACCCTAAAACCTAATTGATATCACCCGCCGGGCGATCAGGGGGTTAAACCGTTATTGGGTAATAAATGGCGGGTGCCCTGACAGTATAAAAAATAAAGCTAACTAACCAGCGTCACCCGTAACAGTAATACAAAAAAAAACTGGTTACCTAGCGACACTAATGCAGCGATCAGAAAAACGATCGCTTAGTGACACTGGCAAAAGGGGGTGAAAGGGTTAACTAGGGGCAATCAGGGGGTTAAAACCTTTATTAGGTAATATATGGGGGTACCTGACGCTATATAAAAACCTGACGGGGAACCTAAATAACGAAATAACTAACTGGCTAACCAGCGTCACCAGTGACAGTTATACAGTGATCACTGGTGAAAGGGTTAACTCTAGGGGCAATCAGGGGGTTAAAACCTTTATTTAGGTTGTAATATGGGGGTACCTGACCTATAAACCTATTTATGAACCTATATAAACATGGCGGTTACCTAAAAAAAAAAAAAATGGTTACCTAGCGACACTAATGCAGCGATCAGAAAAACGATCGCTTAGTGACACTGGCAAAAGGGGGTGAAAGGGTTAACTAGGGGCAATCAGGGGGTTAAAACCTTTATTAGGTAATATATGGGGGTACCTGACGCTATATAAAAACCTGACGGGGAACCTAAATAACGAAATAACTAACTGGCTAACCAGCGTCACCAGTGACAGTTATACAGTGATCACTGGTGAAAGGGTTAACTCTAGGGGCAATCAAGGGGTTAAAACCTTTATTTAGGTTGTAATATGGGGGTACCTGACCTATAAACCTATTTATGAACCTATATAAACATGGCGGTTACCTAAAAAAAAAAAATGGTTACCTAGCGACAGCAGTGACACTAATACAGCGATCAGAAAAACGATCGCTTAGTGACACTGGCAAAAGGGGGTGAAAGGGTTACCTGGGGGGCAATCAAGGGGTTAAACCTTTATTAGGGGGGGGGGGTAGGGGGCTACCTTGGACCTAAAACTAACTGCACTGACAGTTATTACAGTCACACTGACACTAAATGCAGTGATCAGTAAAAAAATGATCACTGCAATTAGTGACACTGTGACTGGGGGGGGAGGGGGTGATCTGGGGGGTGATCTGGGGGTGACAGGGGGGTGTTTTGTGTGCCTATGTGTACTGGTGTCAGTGTACTGTTGGTGCACTAACCTTTAGATGTTCACAGCTCGGCGTTCCGGTCACATAGACCGGCGCACCGAGCGTGACATCACTTCCTCTGCCTGTGTTTTGATTGACACAGACAGAGGAAGCATCTGATTCGCCAGGAGCGATCGCGAGGGGGTGGCCAGAAACCACTGGCCGTCCCCTCATCCCGGATCGCTCCTGAAGCGATCCCGACCGTCCCCGCCGGCCGGGGGGGGTCCGATCGGACCCCCCACGCGCCTGAAGAATGGCACGTACAGGTACGTGGTTCTGCCTGTACGTGCCATTCTGCCGACGTATATGTACATGGGGCGGTCGGGAAGTGGTTAAATGCGCTTCCTCTATTCTAATGATCAAAGCCTCTATATCTGCCTTAGTAGGGAGAGCCTGTATCAATGTTTTTAAGTCCTCTACCTCTCCTCTCAAACTTCCTTGCTCCATATCCCCACTGAGGTTTCCAACCACCACCGTTTTCTGAGAAGTCACCTGAGAGGTCTGCGGGGCAATCTGCAGTGCTTCCATACTCCTCCTTACCGTCCTATGTGTCTGTGTTATTAACGCTGATACTGGTGCTGATAAATTTTCTTCAGTACACTCCACTGCCGGGACTTTTTCCATTCTAGATTCCCCCACCTCTCCCTGTATTTCCAGCGCTATAGCCTGCGCTTGTGGTGTTGAAAAGTACTGCCCAATCCGTGTTTGCTCTCCAACTAAGTCCTTAGCGGCTTTAGCCGCTTTGCGGGAGGTCTTGGACTCCCGCTGTCTCCCTGAGTGCATACCGCTCCGCACAGCTTAGTGCCCTGGTCTATTGTAGTCCGGCAGTATCCCTATCTAGCGGCTCCCAGACCTGTTCTGACCCCCCAGAAACAGCTGATTCAGTCCCCTTAGACCTCTTATTCCACTCTGCCAGCTGGCTCTATCTGGCCGTGGCTATGGCTATAATTGTCCCGTCAGGCGTCAGGCGCTTCTCACCTAGGTCACCCCAGCTGTGTGCGTACCGCAACAAGCCTCTTCCGCTTCGTCCAGGGCTGGCGTGGAAGCCGTGGAAGCCGAGGGAGCCGGGGAGCTGAAAGCTTGTATGGCTTACGTCCTCCTCTCCTCCTCTCTGTTTCCGTCAGCTGTTTCTTCCAGGTATCCCTGGTTCGTCCTGCACCGATCGCGCTGTATCAAGCCTCTTCTGGAGCTGTTGTGGAAGCCGGGAGCTTGTGTAACTCACGTCCTCACTCGGCCATGCTCAGAACACGCCCCCCATATTATTTCATACTTGGATGGGAAGGGGACTCTGAAGCCTAGTTCACACAGGCCGAATGTCGGGGGGATTCTACCAGTGTGTACTGCTGTAATGGATGTGATCATGGTGAAATGTCTCTTCCAATACATGCTTTATATATCTAACGTATATCAACCTTAAAAAACATATTCAGATATTTGCAAAGCTTAGCTTATCCCTCCCTTGCTGCTGTGGAACTGAAGAGTTAACAGAAGGACAGTTAACAGAAGAATCGCACCTCTTCTAAGAATACACTCAAAGTTAACACCATTTCAGGAGAAGCAAGAACGCCGCTGCAAGAACAAAGCTACTTCCTCAGATGTGCACCAAGCTAAAACCAATGTTTTATCACTATATGTATTTTTATATTTGTGGTTTGTATGCGCCAGTCTTGTTGACGTGTCTTAATCTTTAATGGAGTTGTATAAAAGCCTTGAGGAGCTTAAATATTAAACAGAAAGTATTTTACTCTGAACTGGTGTGAGCGTGAACCCGGAACTGCTCAATCACAGAATGGACAACGTCACAGCTTGTAGCAGACTGGTACCAAGAAGTGTCCCCAACTCAAGAGTGATCCACGATAATCAGATATATTGGGGGTGACTTCCCAGCCAGATCCTTGTGAGAGCCACTCAAGCTCATCAGCTGGGGGAGATCCAGCCTGATACACTGGCTCTCACAAGGATCTGGCTGGGAAGTCACCCACAATATATCTGATTATCGTGGATCACTCTTGAGTTGGGGACACTTATTTATTATTTATTTATTAATTACAGGATTTATATAGCGCCAACAGTTTACGCAGCGCTTTACAATATAAAGGGAGAC
Source organism: Lithobates sylvaticus (assembly GCA_028564925.1). Taxonomy (NCBI): domain Eukaryota; kingdom Metazoa; phylum Chordata; class Amphibia; order Anura; family Ranidae; genus Lithobates; species Lithobates sylvaticus. The sequence continues at coordinate 119,109,089 of CM053029.1, read as the reverse complement.
AATACAGTTATAATACAATAAAATACAAGATGATTAAGGGGGCCCTGCTCAGAAGAGCTTACAGTCTAATAGGGTGGGGGAGGTGATACAAAAGGTTGTAACTGTGGGGAATGAGCTGATGGAAGTGGTAGAAGATTAGTTGGAGACATGATAGGCTTCCCTGAAGAGATGAGTTTTCAGGGATCGCCTGAAGGTAGCTAGAGTAGGGGATAGCCGGACAGGTTGAGGTAGCGAGTTCCAGAGGATGGGAGAGGCTCTGGAGAAATCCTGGAGACGAGCATTGGAGGAGGAAACAAGAGAGCTTGACAGGAGGAGATCTTGAGAAGAGCGGAGAGGACGGTTTGGGATATGTTTGGAGACAAGATTGGTGATGTAGCTCGGGGCAGAGCTGTGGATGGCTTTGTAAGTTGTGGTTAGTATTTTGAATTTAATTCGCTGGGTGATTGGGAGCCAGTGTAGGGATTGGAGGAGAGGGTTGGTACCAGTCTGCTACAAGCTGTGAGGTTGTCCATTCTGTGATTGAGGAGTTCCGGGTTCTGCCATTACTACCTCAGGCTGGGTTTATAGCCATCTGCGCTGTGTGGTCCCCTGTAATAAGGGACCACCGAGTTCCGGTAAGTTGCAGTGTGTTCATGTGGTGGAGGTTTCTCACGTATCAGTGTGTGTGGAAGTCAACTTTAAACCAAATTACGGACATTGAAAGACTTGCATATATATAGTTTTATTTTTTTTTCATTTTTTCCATATATTTATTTGAACTTATGAATGACTCTGGTATACATCACTTTCATATGATATTATCAATTGTGATCATTTTATATTACGTCACTGTATCTATTTGATGACACTGTGGTTTTTGCACACTTGATTTATTATATATTTTTTCAACTTATTATTAGATTAATTTCACTAGCAACACGTAGAGCCAGTTTTGGCCTAAATACTGTGTGGTCACTAATTCAGTGCAGCTCCTTTTTTTTTTTTTTTACTTATAGGGAAGGAGCTGGCACATCTAAGGAGACAAATGACTGATATCCGATATAAAGCGAAAGCAGCAATACAGTCAGGTAGGAAAGTAACGTATGAACTGGTAGATAAATGCAGTAAAGTGTTAGCAGGGAAGCTTAAGGAAAAGGGAAGGACAGTATATGTACCCCATATAAAGGGAGAGAACGGACAGTTGATTTCCCTACCTAAAGATATAGCTTTGGAGAGTATTATTCCTTCTAGGTTTTAAAATCTGTCAGAACTCCAAACATTCGTCAACACAATCCCCACTGTTTCCAATACTGGGTTACCTTAGTTTTGGGCCAGGGATGGAGACATGGGCATTCCAGGGACTTCGGGAGAGGGGCTATACTCAGGTATCACATTTTCTGCAGTCTGATTCTTGGCCTGCAGTTGCCTCATTGACGCAACAAGGGGGGCGATTTGAAATACATTTTTGGCAGGCATAGCAACTTCGTCACTTTTTTAAGTCATTGGGACCAGCGATAAATTATAGACGAGAACCGACAAGGTTCGAACTATATTGCGAAGAGAAGGATCCCCTAGCCCAAACAATATCCAATATATATACAATGTTAATTGCCCCCCCCCCCCCAGATAACTTTGAGATGCCAGGAATTGGAAAGTGGGAAAGGGACCTTAATAGGACGTTTACGCCAGCTCAGCACCAGAGGATAATATATCTCTCGTTGAACTCATCAGTCTGTACTCGAACTCAGGAATCAAATTCTAAGCTGCTGACGAGGTAGTATTACATCCCGTCGAAGCTCCGTAGATTCTTTCCTGAAGCCTCAGATCAATGTTGGAGATGCAACAGGGGACGGGGGACTTTATTCCATATATTCTGGACATGTCCTAGGATTAGACAATATTGGTTAGAGGTACAAAGGATTACCCAAAAATGTACTGCTTGTCCAATATTAGACGATCCTGCCTTTTTTCTGATGCATCTTTCACAAATAGCACTACAGACATATAAGAACTCTGTATTATGTCAACTTGTTAACGAGGCTAAGGCGTGTATTGCCCGATGATGGAAAGACCCTAGGTCACCATCGATAGCAATGTGGCTAAACAGGATTAGAAATGTGGAGGCCATAGAAGACCTGGTACTCTCGGCCCAGGATAGAAAAGAGCAATACATTAAAACTTGGACAATATGGAACTTATTTGTATACTCGGAAGAAGGGAAGAGATTGTTGGGGAATACAGTAGGGTAATGAGTCCGTCCCGTCTTTGAAGCTAAGAATAATATGGAGGTTCCCGACCTTCCACGGGGAGAAGGGAGTAGGGTGGGATGGGTAGGGTTGGTATTCTCAGTTTTTTTTTTATTTACTTTTGACTTTGCTTTGGGGGGGGGGGATATTTTTTGAAAGATAAAATTAAAGGGAGGAATGAGTTTTACCCAGTAGTCTAGGAGATGAAGAAAAGGATAACAAAAGGTAGAGAGGTTATAGAATGGTAGATAAATAAATGTATAAAGTTTAACATGGATACTTTGAAAGATATAAGCGGAGAAATATGAATACTAAACTGAGAGTGGATACGAAATTAATTATGCATGTATGCAAATGATGGTATGTAATGTAATACTGTCCTCCTTTGAATATAAAGAATATTTAAAAAAAAAATTGCGATCACTCATGGAATGGCGCCAAACTTTGGTACTTAAAAATCTCCATAGGCGACGCTTGAAATTTTTTTTCAGGTTACCAGTTTAGAGTTACAGAGAAGGTCTAGTGCTAGAATTTTTGCTCCCACTCTAACGCACGCAACGATACCTCACATGTGTGGTTTTAACGGCATTTACATATGTGCTAGGGGTGCAACAGATCGTCGCCGATCCGTGATCCGAAACGGGTTATCCAGTTCGGATCGGCACACCCCGCGGCCTCGGCCTTAGGAAAGGCCGCGGCTTCGGCCTAGCTCCGGAGCGGCGGCCATCTTGATACACCCGGCCGCTGTTTACAACTGATCGCTCCGTCATTTGACGGAGCGATCACATTGTAAACAAACTCTGCATTACCCATACCCTGCCAATACTCTGCATTACCCATACCCTGCATTACCCATACCCTGCCAATACTCTGCATTACCCATACCCTGCCAATACTCTGCATTACCCATACCCTGCATTACCCATAGCCTGCCAATACTCTGCATTACCCATACCCTGCCAATACTCTGCATTACCCATACCCTGCCAATACTCTGCCAATATTACAGTGGGGGAGATGACGTGGATATTACAGTGGGGGAAAATGATGTGGATATTACAGTGGGGGAAAATGACGTGGATATTACAGTGGGGGAGATGACGTGGATATTACAGTGGGGGAGATGGCATGGATATTACAGTGGGGGAAATGACGTGGATATTACAGTGGGGACTATATGGTGGCGGAATTTTCACAGGTTTTTGCAAATTCAATTATCATTTGCTGATCCGAAAAATGATCCGATCCGTGACTCTGATCCGAGGATCGATCCGATCCGTGAGTTTTTTGATCCGTTGCACCCCTAATATGTGGGCAGGACTTGCGCACACATTTTTGCTTCTGCGTGCGAGCACACGGGGACAAGGGGGACGTTAAATTGTTTTTTTTTGTTTATTTTACTTTATTTTTACACTTTCTCTTTAAATTTTATTTATTTTTTATCACTTTTATTCCTATTACAAGGAATATTGCCTGTGCGTAATATGTCCTCTTTATAGAGAGATATGGGGTCTTTAAGACCCCACATCTCTCCTCCAGGCTGGAAAGCATGAGATCAAAAAAAAAAGAACAATCCCATGCTTTCCAGCCACGATCGCGGCTTTGTTTACAACTGCGGGCCAGATGTGACGTCATAACGTCGCGCCCGGGCCTCCAACAATCATAGAGATGACTGGGTCCCCGATGGCATGGGAGAGCCCAGAGAAGCACCGGAGGGGGGGAGGGGGGGGGGATGTCCCCTCCCGTCGCCTGTAAGCATGATCAAGAGGCAGAACTGCCGCTATGATCATACTTACGGTGCACAGAAATCGCCAGCTCTAAAAGATGATACCTGAAATACAGTGCCTTGCAAAAGTATTCACCGACTTGAATATTGAAGATGCTTAGACCTGAAGCATCAGCTTCAAGCTTCCGGGAAATAAAGCGATAGCCATCTTCCGGGAGTGCAATAAAAAAGTCAGATGTAAATAATAGAGATGGGTCCAGGAAATGTCATGCACCTCTTTGTTTTGTTGCCTCACAACCTGGAATTAACATGGATTGTTTGATGGATTTGCATCATTTAATTTACAGAACATGCCCACAACTTTGAAGATGGAATTTTTTTTTTTTTTTTTATTGTGAAGCAAACAAACAACAAATAGGACAAAATAACAAAAAAAGTCAATGTGCATAACTATTCACCCCCCTAAAGTCAATACTTTGTAGAGCCACCTTTTGCGGCTATCACAGCTCCATGTCTCTTTGGATAAGTCTCTATGAGCTTGCCACATCTTACCACTGGGATTTTTGCCCATTCCTCCTTGCAAAACTGCTCCAGCTCCTTCAAGTTGGATGGTTTGCGCTTGTGAACAGCAATCTTTAAGTCTGACCACAGATTTTCTATTGGATTGTGGTCTGGGCTTTGATTAGGCCATTCCAACACATTTACATGTTTCCCCTTAAACCACTCAAGTGTTGCTTTAGCAGTGTGTTTGGGGTCATTGTCCTGCTGGAAGGTGAACCTCCGTCCTAGCCTCAAATCACACACAGAGTGGTACAGGTTTTGCTCAAGAATATCCCTGTATTTAGCACCATCCATCTTTCCCTCAACTCTGACCAGTTTCCCAGTCCCAACTGCTGAAAAACATCCCCACAGCATGATGCTGCCACCACCATGTTTCACTGTGGGGATGGTGTTCTTTGGGTGATGTGATGGGTTTGCGCCAGACATAGCGTTTTCTTTGATGGCCAAAAAGTTCAATTTTAGTCTCATCAGACCAGAGCACCTTCCTCCATACATTTTGGGAGTCTCCCACATGCCTTTTCGCAAACTCAAAACATGCCATTTTGTTTTTTGCTGAAAGTAATGGCTTTCTTCTGGCCACTCTGCCATAAAGCCCAACGCAATGGAGCGTACGGCTTATTGTCGTCCTATGTACAGATACTCCAGTCTCTGCTGTGGAACTCTGCAGCTCCTCCAGGGTTACCTTAGGTCTCTGTGCTGCCTCTCTGATTAATGCCCTCCTTGCCCGGTCTGTGAGTTTTGGTGTGCGGCCATCTCTTGGCAGGTTTGCTGTTGTGCCATGTTCTTTCCATTTGGTTATGATAGATTTGATGGTGCTCCTAGGGATCATCAAAGATTTGGATATTTTTTTTTATAACCTAACCCTGACTTGTACTTCTCAACAACATTGTCCCTTACTTGTTTGGAGAGTTCCTTGGTCTTCATGGCAGTGTTTGGTTAGTGGTGCCTCTTGCTTAGGTGTTGCCGCCTCTGGGGCCTTTCCTAAAAAGGTGTGTATATGTAATGACAGATCATGACACTTAGATTGCGCACACAGGTGGACATCATTTCACTAATTATGTGACTTCTGAAGGTAATTGGTTGCACCAGAGCTTTTTATGGGCTTCATAACAAAAGCGGGTGAATACATAAGCGGGTTAATACATACGCACATGCCAATTATCATTTTTTTTTTATTTCTGAAAAATAGTTTTATGTATATATTTTTCTAATTTTACTTCACCAACTTAGACTATTGTGTTCTGATCCATCACATATAATTCAGATTAAAAAAAATACATTGAACTAAAGGCTGTAATGTAACAAAATAGGTAAAAAGCCAAGGGGGGTGAATACATTTTTTGTTTTATTTTAAAATCAGTGCACTTGCATATAAAACGGTTGCGACCATATTACACTATGAGGGGGGTCTCCCTGTTTTTTACCCATTTTAACTCTGAGGATTCATCTATCCATCCCATCTGAGACGGTGAGCTGGATCATCTTGTCACCATAAGGGGAACACAGTGAGGCTGGCCGGGGAACATTTCTGGATTTCCATCTGAGGATCAGAGATTGCATTAAGCGCTGAATGATCTTCCTGAATAAGGAAGATCGCTGGTGATCTGGTAAGCCCCCATCTGATTTATGGTGAAGATGTCACAACAGTGAATGTCTGAGCACTGTGCTGTCAGGATCGTACTATCCAGTGTGGGACACCGGCATGCATGAATTGTTTGCACAGGAGCACTTTAGTGATAAATTTATGAACTTTGCACTTTATGAATATAAGATATTTTGCACTTTTGCATAAGGACATTTTTGGATTAATATTTTGATTGGATTTTCTGTTCACTTCAAAAGGTTTTGCACTATGTCATGTATGGTGTTTTTCACATGGTAATTTTATTTAGCGCTGCACTTTTAGGACATACAACTATTATGGGAACGTCAGCAATTCCAAATTAAAAGCCACTGCTGTTAAAAAACAAAATATTCTCCATATAATATCACATTCAGCAAATAGTGTTGTAAGGAAGGCCACAAAGGACACCTCAGTATAGGAACCACAGCTGCAACCAAGTATGTTTACCATACCAAGTTTGTCATAAATCGACATATAAGGGACTAGTTACACCATACCCTGTGTTCACTTCAAATATCCACCCATGTTCTGATACAAATTTGTTTTATAATTTCCCCTTAAACAAGACTATGTATTTGAAGTGAACTAAAGCGTAAGGTAGAAAAGTACTCCAGTAGTTAATCTACTTTCTTTGGAAAATGCCTACTTAGCAAGTCTTGGAGCACTTGTGGTACAGCCATGGGCTTCAATCACACCCTACTTGTGGCACAGCCATGGGCTTCAATCACACCCTACTTGTGGCACAGCCATGGGCTTCAATCACACCCTACTTGTGGCACAGCCATGGGCTTCAATCACACCCTACTTGTGGCACAGCCATGGGCTTCAATCACACCCTACTTGTGGCACAGCCATGGGCTTCAATCACACCCTACTTGTGGCACAGCCATGGGCTTCAATCACACCCTACTTGTGGTACAGCCATGGGCTTTAATCACACCCTACTTGTGGTACAGCCATGGCCTTTAATCACACCCTACTTGTGGTACAGCCATGGCCTTTAATCACACCCCATTTTCAGGAAGCGTGACCTAAAACAGCTTAATATGTTAAGTATGGCAATACTATTACATTCTAAAAACATTCTTCTGTCTTTATGACCAGCGTTAAAAAAGTTACAGTTTTTTGGTCTCGTGAAGTTTCCTATGAGCCACGAGGACTGAATTGCTGACAAACCCTTTGCCGCATTCTGAACAGATAAAAGGCTTCTCTCCTGTGTGAGATCTCTGGTGAATAGTCACTTTAGAATTACTAGTGAAGCCCTTGTCGCAAATTGGGCAGGTAAAGAGTTTCTCACCAGTATGTACTTTAAGGTGGGCGGTGAGGCTTCCCTTAGTGGTGAAGCTCTTTTTGCAGATGGTACAAGCGTGTGGTTTTTCACCCCTGTGGTTCTTCTGGTGGACGGACAGTTGTGAGTTTTGAGCGAAACACTTCCCACACTCGTTACAGACAAAGGGCTTTTCCCCTGTGTGGATCCGCCGGTGGGAGACCAGATCGCAACTCTGAGTGAAACCCTTCCCACAATCTGTGCAGGTAAAAAGTTTTTCCCCAGTGTGAATCCTCTGATGAGTCACCAGGCTGCCTTTCTTGGCAAAACATTTCCCACAGTCATTGCACACAAATGGCTTCTCCCCGGTGTGGGTTCGATAGTGAATGACAAGCAGGGCATTGCACATGAACCGCTTCCCACACTCAGGGCAGGCATGGGGCTTGTCTCCAGTGTGGTTCTTCAGGTGTTTAGCCATGTGGGAGTTACTGGCAAAACGTTTCCCACACTCTTTACATTCAAAAGGCCGTTCACCGGAATGAATTCTCATGTGCTCCTGGAGAATGGCATTTCGGGCGAAGGCCTTCCCACATTCCTGGCAAACAAAAGGCTTCTCGCCTGTGTGAATCCGCTGGTGTATAACCAACAGTCCATTGCTGATGAACCGTTTGCCGCAGTGCGAACAGACATGAGGCTTCTCGTCGCGGTGGTACTTGATGTGCTTGACAAGCTGGGAGTTGGTGGTGAACCGTTTGCCGCACTCCACGCATGTGTAAGGCTTCTCTCCCGTGTGAATGCGCATGTGCTCAATCAGGATGGTGTTGCGGGTGAACCCTTTGCCGCACACGTTGCACATGTAAGGCTTTTGGCCTGAGTGAAGCCGCTCGTGTCGGATGCGTTGGCCATTGCTGATGAAGCTCTGCCCACATTCAGAACAAGAGTAAGGTTTCTCCCCTGTGTGCAGCCGCATGTGTTCCACCAAGATGGTGTTACGGGTGAAGCCTTTGCCGCACTCAGAACAAACAAAGGGCTTCTCCCCCGTGTGTGCCCTGTGGTGGGCTAAGAGCTGGGCCCTGGTGGCAAAGCCATCCCCACACTCGCTACATATAAAGGAATTTTTGGTGGTGTTGCGCCGAGTCTTGTCCAAGTTGCTGAAGAAGCCGCCATGCATTGGTTCGGGAATGGACTTCTCCTCATTGGGAGGCATGTGTGTTGCAGGTGCGTTTTCAATAATGGGAGCAATGCCGGGAGAGCCTTGGCCACGCCTCATGCTAGGGGAGTCTGATGGTTTTAAACTCTCAGTGATACCACCATCTGTTGAAAAACAAATGTAAATATTTCTCATCGAATATTTGGCACATTTTCCTTAATTTGAACAAAACAAATTTTCAATATTTGAAGGTACGTCTGCCCAAAATCAAATTTCAGGTGAACCTTTTTCCTACATCATATTTTTATCACCTCCTTCAAGGAAGCTGAATGACTACTGGGAGGAAATTAAAGCGGAGTTCCACTCAAAAGTGAAACCCCCGCTTGTTTGCTTCCTCCCTCCCCCTCCGGTGCCACATCTGGCACCTTTTGGGGCAAGGGGTGGGGAATGGGTACCCGTTTTTTACAGTAACCTGTCCCGACTTCTGGGAGACCTAGATGCGTCAAGGTCCCCCAGAAGTTCAGCCCCCCCTCCTCCGCAGTAGGGAACCGGCCGTGAAGCCTAAAGCCTTACCACAAATGGTGGCGGCAGCACCCGAGAGCCGATTGGAAAATTGGCTGGGGTGCTTACACCGTGGGGTACCTGGACAGGTAAGTGCCCTATAAATAAAAGTCAGCAGCTACTGTATTTGTAGCTGCTGACTTTTAATTTGGGGGGGGGGGGGGCAGGTGCTCCACTTTAACCACTTGCCTACTAGGCACTTTCACCCCCTTCCTGCCCAGGCCAATTTTCAGCTTTCAGCGCTGTCGCACTCTGAATGACGATTGCGCGGTCATGCAACGTTGTACCCAAATTAATATTTTATAATTTTTTTCACACAAATAGAGCTTTATTTTGGTGGCATTTAATCACCTCTGGTTTTTAATTTTTTTGCCAAAAAAATGAAAAAAGAACAAACATTTTGCAAAAAAACTTTTTTTTTTAATTTCCGTTATAAAGTGTTGCAAACAGGTAATTTTTCTCCTTCACCGATGTGCACTGATAGGCAGCACTGAAAGGGGTTGTAAAGGTTCGCAATTTTTCACCTTAATGCACCCTATGCATTAAGGTGAAAAAATACCCGTCAGTGACCGCCCCCCCCCCCCCCCCCCCCCCGTTTTACTTACCTGAACCCTTGAACTTGTCCCACGGCGATGCTCTCTCTCTCTGCAGGGGGTTCTCGGCTATTGATTAGATAGATTGATAGCAGCACAGCCATTGGCTCCCGCTGCTGCCAATCAAATCCAATGACGCAGTAGAGTCCTGCATTCGGCCTCTATGGACGCCGAATGCTAAACTCGGGAGCACGCCCGCAAGGTAACCCCCCCTCGGGAGAGCACTTCTCCTAGGGGGTGGATCTGATGCGGAGAGGAGCTGAGAGAGCTGCCAAGGGACGCCAGAAGACCAGGTTCTGGGCCACTCTGTGAAAAACGAGCTGCACAGTGGAGGTAAGTATGATATGTCAGTTATTTAAAAGTAAAAAAAAAAAAAAAAAACTTTAGGCCACTTTCACACTGGGGCGGGAGCGGCGGCGACGGTAAAGCAGCGCTATATTTAGCGATGCTTTACCGTCGTTTTAGCCACGGTATTCGGCCGCTAGCGGTGCGGTTTTAACCCCCGCTAGCGGACGAAAAAAGGTTAAAATCCCCCGCAAAGCGCCGCTGCAGCGGCGGTATTACCGCGGTGTCCCATTGAAATCAATGGGTAGGAGCGGTATAGGAGCGGTGAATACACCGCTCCTATACCGCTCCAAAGATGCTGCTAGCAGGACTTTTTTGACCGTCCTGCTAGCGCACCGCTCCAGTGTGAAAGCCCGCCGGCTTTCACACTGGAGTGAATGGGGCCGGATATTTTCAGGCGCTGTACAGGCGCTATTTTTAGCGCTGTACCGCCTGAAAAACGCCCCAGTGTGAAAGGGGCCTTAGTGTCACTTGAAAGGCACCGATAGGCAGCAATGATGGGCACTAATAGGTGGAACTGATTTGCATCACTGATTGACACTGATATGCTGGGAGTGATGAGCACTAATAGGCAGCAATGATGGGCACTAATTGGCACTGTACTGATAATCAGAACATTAGTGCTGCCAATCAGCGGCACTGATTGACCAGCACTGATTGGCACTGATAGGTGGCACCGATGAGGAAGCACTGATTGGCAGCACTGTTGGAGCTGCTCTGATCATCAGGACACTGATGATCAGTCCAGAGGTCCCCTTTCACACTAGCCAGTTACTGGCTCTCTCCTCACGCTGTGACAGCGTGAGAAAAAGAATGCCGATAACCGGTGTGTTTACATCGTGATCAGCTGAAGATTGGGAACAACTGATCACACGGTAAAAAGCTGCTGCGATTGGCTGTTTACCCCAATCTGTGATCCGCTATGTCCACAGGACACAGTAATCACAGAGCGCGCCAGGTGCGTGCCGCAGCAGCCAAGATCATAGGAGGACGTCATATGATGCTCTCCCAGAACTGGCCAACCAAACTACCCACAACCTCCGTGTGATCCTGGTGTGAACCAGTCCTCATAGCAAGGGTGATTTTCCTGGTCTGTGTGCTGCGATGGGAAAGTTCTGCACAATCTCCTTGGCACACCCACAGGCTTTGACGATTAGGTTGGAGAACCCATGAATGATGTAACGCGGTACGCTGCATTTTGTAAGAGCCGAGAGCGAGGTGATCTGATGGAAGACGGGTTTATAAAGTAGAATTACTCACCTGGACCCATTTCGACTTCCTCCACTTTCACTGGAGTCTCATCTTCTGACTGCGGGACGATGTCAACCTCTACGGTATTCATTTCTGTCTCCTAAAAGCCAAAATAAAACAATAAAAACAGACTAATAAGAAGTCGGACATTTCAGAATAACAAAGTATACTAATGGTAGAGTAGAATTGTACTGCACTTCAGCATATTATAATATTGAGCTTAAAATGATAGCAAAGCTTCATACACTATAATAAAAGTATAATATAATATCATTATTACTTAGCGGTGCCATGTGAGGGACAGATTGTATAGCAATATTATAGTATACAAGTACAACATAGAATAAACATATTACATAATAAACATTTAAAGCTGAACTCCGGCCTCCCCTTCAGTCTTGCACAGTTGTCCTGGCTCCTCTCCTGTACTGAAACAGTTTATTTTGATTTCACTGCACACTGTGGGCATGTCACAGTGTGCATTAGAAACTGCAGCAAAACAAATAGTGCGCCATTTTTCCTTGCTAGAGGACATCCAGAACTGTCTAACTGACTGTCCCTGCTCCACCCATTTAATTTATTAGATTTCAGGCCTTTCAAGTCACAGAGGTTTTGATGCGTCGTGGTGCAGGAATTGGGGCCAATCAGGGTCTAATGGTGCCGGAATTGGGGCCGATCTGAGGGTCTGATGGTGCAGGAATTGGGGCCGATCTGAGGGTCTGATGGTGCAGGAATTGGGGCCGATCTGAGGGTCTGATGGTGCAGGAATTGGGGCCGATCTGAGGGTCTGATGGTGCAGGAATTGGGGCCGATCTGAGGGTCTGATGGTGCAGGAATTGGGGCCGATCTGAGGGTCTGATGGTGCAGGAATTGGGGCCGATCTGAGGGTCTGATGGTGCAGGAATTGGGGCCGATCTGAGGGTCTGATGGTGCAGGAATTGGGGCCGATCTGAGGATCTGCTGGTGCAGGAATTGGGGCCGATCTGAGGGTCTGATGGTGCAGGAATTGGGGCTTATCTGCTGGTGCAGGAATTGGGGCCGATCTGAGGGTCTGATGGTGCAGGAATTGGGGCCGATCTGCTGGTGCAGGAATTGGGGCCGATCTGCTGGTGCAGGAATTGGGGCCGATCTGCTGGTGCAGGAATTGGGGCCGATCTGCTGGTGCAGGAATTGGGGCCGATCTGCTGGTGCAGGAATTGGGGCCGATCTGCTGGTGCAGGAATTGGGGCCGATCTGCTGGTGCAGGAATTGGGGCCGATCTGCTGGTGCAGGAAGTGGGGCCGATCTGCTGGTGCAGGAATTGGGGCCGATCTGCTGGTGCAGGAATTGGGGCCGATCTGCTGGTGCAGGAATTGGGGCCGATCTGCTGGTGCAGGAATTGGGGCCGATCTGCTGGTGCAGGAATTGGGGCCGATCTGAGGGTCTGCTGGTGCAGGAATTGGGGCCGATCTGCTGGTGCAGGAATTGGGGCCGATCTGAGGGTCTGATGGTGCAGGAATTGGGGCCGATCTGAGGGTCTGATGGTGCAGGAATTGGGGCCGATCTGAGGGTCTGATGGTGCAGGAATTGGGGCCGATCTGAGGGTCTGATGGTGCAGGAATTGGGGCCGATCTGAGGGTCTGATGGTGCAGGAATTGGGGCCGATCTGAGGGTCTGATGGTGCAGGAATTGGGGCCGATCTGAGGGTCTGATGGTGCAGGAATTGGGGCCGATCTGAGGGTCTGAGGGTGCAGGAATTGGGGCCGATCTGCTGGTGCAGGAATTGGGGCCGATCTGAGGGTCTGATGGTGCAGGAATTGGGGCTTATCTGCTGGTGCAGGAATTGGGGCCGATCTGCTGGTGCAGGAATTGGGGCCGATCTGCTGGTGCAGGAATTGGGGCCGATCTGCTGGTGCAGGAATTGGGGCCGATCTGCTGGTGCAGGAATTGGGGCCGATCTGAGGGTGTGATGGTGCAGGAATTGGGGCCGATCTGCTGGTGCAGGAATTGGGGCCGATCTGCTGGTGCAGGAATTGGGGCCGATCTGAGGTCTGATGGTGCAGGAATTGGGGCCGATCCGATGGTCTGATCTGAGGGTGCAGGAATTGGGGCCGATCTGCTGGTGCAGGAATTGGGGCCGATCTGCTGGTGCAGGAATTGGGGCCGATCTGCTGGTGCAGGAATTGGGGCCGATCTGCTGGTGCAGGAATTGGGGCCGATCTGAGGGTCTGATGGTGCAGGAATTGGGGCCGATCTGCTGGTGCAGGAATTGGGGCCGATCTGCTGGTGCAGGAATTGGGGCCGATCTGCTGGTGCAGGAATTGGGGCCGATCTGAGGGTCTGATGGTGCAGGAATTGGGGCCGATCTGAGGGTCTGATGGTGCAGGAATTGGGGCCGATCTGAGGGTCTGATGGTGCAGGAATTGGGGCCGATCTGATCTGCTGGTGCAGGAATTGGGGCCGATCTGCTGGTGCAGGAATTGGGGCCGATCTGCTGGTGCAGGAATTGGGGCCGATCTGAGGGTCTGATGGTGCAGGAATTGGGGCCGATCTGAGGGTCTGATGGTGCAGGAATTGGGGCCGATCTGAGGGTCTGATGGTGCAGGAATTGGGGCCGATCTGAGGGTCTGATGGTGCAGGAATTGGGGCCGATCTGAGGGTCTGATGGTGCAGGAATTGGGGCTGATCTGCTGGTGCAGGAATTGGGGCCGATCTGAGGGTCTGATGGTGCAGGAATTGGGGCCGATCTGAGGGTCTGATGGTGCAGGAATTGGGGCCGATCTGAGGGTCTGATGGTGATCTGATGGTGCAATTGGGGCCGATCTGAGGGTCTGATGGTGCAGGAATTGGGGCAATCTGAGGGTCTGATGGTGCAGGAATTGGGGCCGATCTGATGGTGCAGGAATTGGGGCCGATCTGAGGGTCTGATGGTGCAGGAATTGGGGCCGATCTGAGGGTCTGATGGTGCAGGAATTGGGGCCGATCTGAGGGTCTGCTGGTGGTGCAGGAATTGGGGGCTGGTCTGATGGTGCAGGAATTGGGGCCCATCTGAGGGTCTGATGGTGCAGGAATTGGGGCCGATCTGCGGCAGGAATTGGGGCCGATCTGAGGGTCTGATGGTGCAGGAATTGGGGCCCATCTGAGGGTCTCTGCTGGTGCAGGAATTGGGGCCGATCTGCTGGTGCAGGGAATTGGGGCCGATCTGGGGCCCATCTGAGGGTCTGATGGGGCAGGAATTGGGGCCGATCTGAGGGTCTGGTGGTGCAGGAATTGGGGCCCATCTGAGGGTCTGATGGTGCAGGAATTGGGGTGCAGGAATTGGGGCCGATCTGCTGGTGCAGGAATTGGGGAATTGGGGCCGATCTGCTGGTGCAGGAATTGGGGCCGATCTGCTGGTGCAGGAATTGGGGCCGATCTGCTGGTGCAGGAATTGGGGCCGATCTGCTGGTGCAGGAATTGGGGCCGATCTGCTGGAATTGGGGCTGATCTGCTGGTGCAGGAATTGGGGCCGATCTGCTGGTGCAGGAATTGGGGCCGATCTGAGGGTCTGATGGTGCAGGAATTGGGGCCGATCTGCTGGTGCAGGAATTGGGGCCGATCTGATGGTGCAGGAATTGGGGCCCATCTGAGGGTCTGATGGTGCAGGAATTGGGGCCGATCTGCTGGTGCAGGAATTGGGGCCGATCTGCTGGTGCAGGAATTGGGGCCGATCTGAGGGTCTGATGGTGCAGGAATTGGGGCCGATCTGAGGGTCTGATGGTGCAGGAATTGGGGCCGATCTGAGGGTCTGATGGTGCAGGAATTGGGGCCGATCTGAGGGTCTGATGGTGCAGGAATTGGGGCTTATCTGCTGGTGCAGGAATTGGGGCCGATCTGCTGGTGCAGGAATTGGGGCTGATCTGCTGGTGCAGGAATTGGGGCCGATCTGAGGGTCTGATGGTGCAGGAATTGGGGCCGATCTGAGGGTCTGATGGTGCAGGAATTGGGGCCCATCTGAGGGTCTGCTGGTGCAGGAATTGGGGCCGATCTGAGGGTCTGATGGTGCAGGAATTGGGGCCGATCTGAGGTCAACTCCATATTTAATGAGATGTCCAACAAGCTCATATAAAAAGGTGCGATGGCCAGGAGTCAAACTTTTGGCCAATACAGTGCATACGCTCTCCCACCTTAAAGTCTATAGGGACGTCCTCGTCCTCTTCTTTACAGCATCCGGTAGATGTGAGACTTGGACTTTTCTCAGAACCAAAGTTACTGGACTCATCTGTACAAGAAAACCAAAGTGAAGAATGAAGACTACGCTCAGTGCCCGTACAGTTCCCATAAGGCCGGGGGAGGCAACCCCAGAGAGGTGGAGACCCACTTTAAAAACGCTGAAGAAACCAAAGATCAGGTTGCATTTTTGTAAAGGGGGTATGGCCAAATTAAAGTGGGTGTGGTCAGTAATGACAGGGCCCCTTCCCCCTTCACTCACCTTCACTGACGTTCTCCACCTTCACTTTGATAAAGACTTCTTCTGTGTGGTCTTTCAGGTCAACCAAATCTTCCCACTAAAAACAACAAGAGGCAAAAATCTAAATTTCCACTATGTAAAGTGTACCTGTCAGTAACTTTACACACCTGCATTTATTCATTCAGGGTGTACCATGTAGAAATACTCGACGCGTTTCGCTGGGACAAGGCCCGCTTTAACCACATCCCATACATATGATGTACAGGTATGTTGCTGGATAAGAAGAGTGATATCTCGGTCATCCTTGCAGCGATGATCGAGATATCATTTTATTTTTTTATAACCCATTATTCAGATATCACCACTCAAAGTCAATGACGTCACATGACGTGATTGGGCTGGAAGTGGTTAAGAACCGCCCCATGTAAATAATACTGCAGCAGGGCGGCCCTTAAGCGCGAAATCACGTACCTGTACGGGATTCCTGTGATCGGCTCTGGGGCGCTTGCTGGCCACCTGCGATCGTTTTTTGAAGAGGCAGATCGGTGAGGCGGGAAAAAAAATGGAGGAGATCTTGTGTTTTTGCCAAGCAGAAACACGGATCTCTGTTTTCCTCCAATCATAGCACCTCCCCCTACAGTTAGAAAGTACTCAGTAGGAGCACATTTATCCCTTTGATCGCCCCTGGTGTTAACCCCGTCCCTGTCAGTGTCATTAGTACATTTTTTTTTTTTTTTTTTTTTTTTTTTTTTAGCACTGATCACTGTATTGGTGTCACTGGTCCCCAAAAAGTGTAACTCAGTGTCAGATTTTTCTGCCACAATCCCCCAAAAAAAAAAAAAAAAAAAATAAAGATCGCTGCCATTACTAGTAAAACCAATAAAAAAAAAAAAAAAAAAAAAAAGTCCATAAATCTTCTACAATAACTTTTGTGCAAACCAATCAATATAAGCTTATTGGGATTTTTTTTTTTTTTTTTACCAAAAACATGTAGCAGAATATATATATTGGCCTAAACTAATGAAGAAGTTAGATTTTTTAAATTTTTTTTTATTGGATGTTTTGTAGCAGAAAGTTAAAAATATTGTTTTCTTTTTCAAAATTGGCTGTCTTATATTGTTTATAGCGCAAAAAATAAAAACCGCAGGAGGTGATCAAATACCACCAAAATAAAGTTCTATTTGTGAAAAGAAAAAAAAAAGACAAACATTTTATTTGGGTACAACGTTACATGACCGCGCAATTGTCAGTAAAAATAACGCACTGCCGCATCGCTAAAAATTGCCTGGTCATGAAGGAGGGTAAAAATAGTGATCGTTCCAATTTTTTTTTTATGTCTCACGGTATTTGTGCAGCGGTTTTAAATAGTTTTCTATCAAAAAAAATAAATTAAAAAAAATGTTTTTTTTACACGTAGGAAAGGAATATCATCATTGGCCTGAAACTAGATAAAGATCCCACCCAACATGTTGGAAAGTTCTGGTGCTTTTAGGGGAGTCAGGCTCCATTCATGTACACCCATTTTGTACACAAAGTCGCATTAGAAGTCGCAGCCTATATGTTTCAATAGAAGCCATTCGAATTTGTGCGATTTAAAGTTGCAGGAACCGCCTACAATACATATACACATGTGTGTGATTATATATATGTGTGTGTATATATATGTATATATATATGTATGTATATATATATATATATGTATATATATATATATATATATATATATATATATATATATATATATATAATCACACACACACACACACACACACACACACACACATCATTACTTTGACATTAAATACTGTTATTATGGCAGCAGCTAGCTGCTATAACCCGCGGTATAATTTTTTTTTTCTGTGGGCGATTCAGCGTCTGATAAAAGTAATCCCACAGGCTCATTCACCACGGGATCACTTTTGGAGGCGGTGGGAGAGATGCGCCCCTTCCGAGCTTACTGGAGCCGTCAGTAAGCCCAGAAACTGTTCCGAAGCGGGCTGGCTAGGCAGTAAATCAAGTGAGGGCAACATGGCCCCCCCACTCAGCTCTATGGTCTTGGAAGACTGGAGCGACCTCGAACATCCCTTTCGATGTTCTGTTGAAATAGCCAACCCCTTGAAATCTCCAACTACGTCACTTCCGGTGACTCTCCAGCAGATTTGGCTCTACTGACCAGGCGCACGCTTGTGCGCCCAACAGAAGAACGGAATCCCCCGGCAGCTGTTGTAGGAAAAAAAAAAGAAGATTAGCGACGTACCTTGCGCATGCGCACTGAGGAGATTGGGTAGATCCGAGGAAAGCTCCCACAGCTCCTGGGGGGGTTCTGTTATTCTGTTGGGTGCACACAGGCGCATTGGCCAGTAGAGCCAACTCGTCAAAATCTGCTGCTGGTCAAAACAAATTTATTTTTTTCCTTTTGGCTTTAACACCTTGCTGATCACCCGCCGCACAGTGGCTTGGCTGCGCAAAGCGTCGTACCGCTACGGCGATTCGTGCACTAGTATTCGTGGGTGCGCGCGCTCCGATTGGCCAGCGGGGGGAGCCAATCAGCGGCTCTGGCAGACTCGATATCCGCCGGCTGGCCACCCACGATCGTTCCCCGCAGAGACAGAACGGGGATCTGCCGGAGTAAACAAGTTCTATCAAGGGGAGGATGCTGGGATATGTCTTTCTGCTAAGCAGGCAGACGGATCTGTGCGTTTCCCCCAATAACACAGTCCTCCATACAGTCAGTAATCACAAACAGGGAACACAGTTAACCCCTTGATCGCCCCCTGATGTTAACCCCTTCCCTGCTAATTAGTACAATGTCAGTGCATATTTTTTACCACTGATCACTGAAATAATGTCACTGGTTCCCCAAAAAAAAAAAAAAAAGTGTCAAAAATGTCAGTTAGGTGTCTCCGATCTGTTTGTTGCAATGTCGCAGTCCCGCTAAAAATCGATGATCCCCGCCAGTACTAGTAAAAAAAAAAAAAAAAAAAAAAAAAGAAGGATAGATAGATATAGATTATTATGTATGTATGTATGTATGTATGTATGTATATACACACACACACACATACATATATATATATATATATACAGTAAACCCCCGCTATATTGCGGTTCAGTTATTGCGGTCCCGGTATATCGCGGTATTTTAATTAGGACCTGTTATACTGATATTGTGGTAATATTTCGCCATTTTCGCAGTTATGTACTCTATTTTTTACTGTACTGTACAGTTAAGACAATATTTTTGTGTTTTAAAAATCCTCTTGATCTCTCTCTCTATCTTTAATGTGTTTCTATTGCATAAAAGTGTGTTTAAAGACCTTTAAATGCTATTAAAAAATTAACAAAACATGCCTAGGGTGTATTTAAATAGGGTCTTTCTATTTCGCGGTTTTTCACTTTTCGCGGGTGGGTCCGGAACCTAACCCCAGCGATGGAGGGGGGTTTACTGTATATATATATATATATATATATATATATATATATATATATATATATATATATATATATATATGTGTGTGTGTGTGTGTGTGTGTGTGTGTGTGTGTGTGTGTGTGTGTGTGTGTGTGTGTGTGTGTGTGTGTGTGTGTGTGTGTGTGTGTGTGTGTGTGTGTGTGTGTGTGTATGTATGTATGTATGTATGTATGTATGTATGTATGTATGTATATATATATATATATATATATATATATATATATATATATATATATATATATATATATATATATATATATATATAAATTTAATTTTATAATAAAACAAAACACACACATATAAATTTAATTTTATGTTTCAAGGGGATAGATTTATGACATGATAGAGAGAGAGAGAGATAGAGATAGAGTTATATATATATATATATATATATATATATATAACATTTTTTTTTTAATATTATATATGCACACACTGCCTTGAAAAAGTATTCATACCCCTTGAAAATTTTCCACATTTTGTCATGTTACAACCAAAAACGTAAATGTATTTTATTGGGATTTTATGTGATAGACCAACACAAAGTGGCACATAATTGTGAAGTGGAAGGAAAATGATAAATGGTTTTCAACATTTTTTGTACACAAATATGTGAAAAGTGTGGGGGGGTACATTTGTATGGCGCCCCCCGGAGTCAATACTTTGTAGAACCGCCTTTCACTGCAATTACAGCTGCAAGTCTTTTTGGGGATGTCTCTACCAGCTTTGCACATCTAGAGAGGACATTTTTGCCCATTCTTCTTTGCAAAATAGCTCAAGCTCTGTCAGATTGGATGGAGAGCGTCTGTGAACAGCAATTTTCAAGTCTTGCCACAGATTCTCAATTGGATTTAGGTCTGGACTTTGACTGGGCCATTCCAACACATGAATATGCTTTGATCTAAACCATTCCATTGTAGATCTGGCTGTGTGTTTAGGGTCGTTGTCCTGCTGGAAGGTGAACCTCCGCCCCAGTCTCAAGTCTTTTGCAGACTCTAACAGGTTTTCTTCTAAGATTGCCCTGTATTTGGCTCCATCCATCTTTCCATCAACTCTGACCAGCTTCCCTGTCCCTGCTAAAGAAAAGCATCCCCACAGCATGATGCTGACACCACCATGTCTCACAGTGGGGATGGTGTGTTCAGGGTGATGTGCAGTGTTAGTTTTCCGCCACACATAGCGTTTTGCTTTTAGGCCAAAAAGTTAAATTTTGGTCTCATCTGATCAGGGCACCTTCTTCCACATGTTTGCTGTGTCCTCCACATGGCTTCTCACACACTGCAAACAGGACTTCTTATGGCTTTCTTTCACCAATGTCTTTCTTCTTGTCACTCTTCCATAAAGGTCAGATTTGTGGAGAACACGACTAATAGTTGTCCTGTGGACAGATTCTCCCCCCTGAGCTGTGGATCTCTGCAGCTCCTCCAGAGTTCCCATGGGCCTCTTGGCTCTTCTCTGATGAATGTTCTCCTTGCCCGGCCTGTCAGTTTAGGTGGACGGCCATGTCCTGGTAGGTTTGCAGTTGTGCCATACTCTTTCCATTTTCAGATGAAGGATTGAACAGAGCTCCGTGAGATGTTCAAAGATTGTGAGATTTTTTTTTTTTTTTCTTCTCCACAACTTTATCCATGACCTGTCTGGTGTGTTCCTTGGCCTTCATGATGCTGTTTGTTCACTAAGGTTCTCTAACAAACCTCTGAGGGCTTCACAGAACAGCTGTATTTCTATTGAGATTAAATTACACACAGGTGGACTCTATTTACTAATTAGGTGACTTCTGAAGGCAATTGGCTCCACCAGATTTTAGTTAGGGGTATCAGAGTAAAGGGGGCTGAATACAAATGCCCCCCACACTTTTCACATATTTATTTGTAAATAAAATTGAAAACCATTTATCATCCCCTTCACAATTATGTGTTACTTTGTGTTGGTCTATCACATAAAATCCCAATAAAATATATTTACGCATTTGGTTGTAACATGACAAAATGTGGAAATTTTAAAGGGGTATGAATACTTCTTCAAATCACTTCACAATTATGTGCCACTTTGTGTTGGTCTATCACATAAAATCCAGCAATAAAATAAATTTACGTGTTTTGGTTGTAACATGACAAAATGTGGAAAATTTTTCAAGGGGTATGAATACTTTTTCAAGGCACTGTCCTGAGCTCTGTGGCCGCGGGACCCGATCGCCGCCGGTGTCCCGCGATCGGGTCACAGAGCTGAAGAACGGGGAGAAGTAAGTGTAAACAAACCTCTCCCTGTGCTTCCTAGTGAGGCTGTCACTGATCGTCTGTTCCCTGTCATCGGGAAAGACGATCAGTGATGTCACACGCAAAGCCACGCCCTCCTACAGTAAAAAAAAAAAACAACACACACATAGGTCACACTTAACCCCTCCCCGCCCCCTAGTGGTTAACCCCTTCACTGCCAGTGACATTTTTACAGTAATCAGTGCTGATACTGATCGCTGTATTAATGCCAATGGTCCAAAAAAATGTGTCAAAATTGTCTGACATGTCCGCCATAATGTCGCAGTAATAAAAAAAAAAAAAAAAAAAAAAAATCGCAGATCGCCGCCATTACTAGTAAAAAATATTATTAATAAAAATGCCATAAAACTATCCCCTATTTTGTAAATGCTATAACTTTTGCGCAAACCAATCAATAAACGATTATTGCGATTTTTTTTACCATAAATATGCAGAAGAATACGTATACGGCCTAAACTGAGGAAAAAAATGTTTTTTTATATATTTTTTTGGGGGATATTTATTATAGCAAAAAGTAAAAAATATTGAATTTTTTTCAAAATCGTCGCTCTATTTTTGTTTATAGCGCAAAAAATAAAAAACAGCAGGGGCGATCAAATATCCACCAAAAGAAAGCTCTGTTTGTGGGGAAAAAAAGGACGCCAATTTTGTTTGGGAGCCACGTCGCACGACTGCGCAATTGTCAGTTAAAGTGACGCAGTGCCGAATCGCAAAAAGTGCTCTGGTCTTAAGCCAGCAAAATGGTCCGGTCTGAAAGTGGTTAAAGAGGAAGTAAAGCCTCCTCACAAAAAACACAAAAAAAAAAAAAAAAAACGGAACCTGCAAAGCAAAGGCATAATGAGCTAGTATGCATAGCATACTAGCTCATTATGAATAACTTACCTGAGAACGAAGCCCCCGAAGCGGTCCTCATCCACGACCTTCTCCGGCGCCATCAATACCTGAGTGACTTCCGGGTCTCGCCGCTCCAGCGCTGTGATTCGCTGGAGCGGCGATGACGTCACTCCCACGCATGCGCACGACAGCGGCATATCGCCGTGAACTCGGCATGCGCAGTGCGCCTGCGCGCCGCTGTCTACGGCGCATGCGCCGTAGACAGAGATGCCTCTTTTTCTCGCCGCGATCCGCGGAGCCGTCCGCGGCCTTAGGAAAGGCCGCGGCTTCGGCCTAGCTCCGGAGCGGTGGCCAACTTGGTGCACCCATCGGCCGTTTACAATGTGATTGCTCCGTCAAATGACGGAGCGATCACTTGTAGACAAACCGGCGTCAAGATGACGCCGGTTCCTCTCTCCCCTCTGTGTACAGATCTGTACAGTGGAGGGGAGATGGATGCCAGCACATACCCTGCCAATACTCTGCAATACCAGGTAATACTCTGCCAATACCCTGCCAATACCCTGCCATACCCCGTAATACCCATCCATACTCTGCAACACCCTGCCAATACTCTGCAACACCCTGCCAATACTCTGCAACACCCTGCCAATACTCTGCAACACCCTGCCAATACTCTGCAACACCCTGCCAATACTCTGCAACACCCTGCCAATACTCTGCCATACTCGGCAATACACGGTAATACCCAGCTGTACCCAGCCATACTCAGCCAATATTACAGTTGAGGAGATGACGTGGATATTACAGTGGGTGAGATTGTGGATATTACAGTGGGGGCTTTAGGGTGGTGGAATTTTCACAGGTTTTTGCAAATTCAATTATTATTTGCTGATCCGAAAAATGATCCGATCCGTGACTCTGATCCGAGCAACGATCCGATCCGTGAGTTTGGGGGGGACAGATATATGTGTGTGGGGGGGGAACAGACGTGTAGTGGGGTACAGAGGGGGAACAGATATACGTGTGTGGGGGGGACAGATGTGTAGTGGGGTACAGAGGGGGAACGGATGTGTAGTGGGGTACAGAGGGGAAACAGATATCTGTGTTGGGGGGGAACAGACGTGCAGGGGGGTGCAGAGGGGAAATAGACGTGCAGGGGGAACGCGCCCCTTGCTTACAGTAATACTAGACCCGCCCCTAAGAATATAAAAAAAAAAAAAAAAAATCACAGTTACTTTTCTGAGTAACTAATTACTTTTCCAATGTAGTAACTGAGTTACTAACTCAATTACTTTTTTGGGAGAAGTAATTTGTAACGTAACTAATTACTTTTTTAAAGTAAGATGACCAACACTGCCTACAGGTAAGCCTTAATCTAGGCTTACCTGTAGGCCAAAGTGGTTTGTAAGGGTTTACAACCACTTCAAAGCAGCAGTAGACAACCTTGGCACTGCAGCTGTGGTGAAACTACAAATCCCATCATGCCTCTGCCTCTAGGAGTCATGCCTGTGGTTGTCAGGGTCTTGCGATGTCTCATGGGACTTGTAGTTTCACCACAGCTGGAGGGCCGAGGTTGCCTACCCCTGTCTTAAAGGGTACCAAATATCCGAAAGAAAAAAAAAAAGGCCCAACAACAAAGGATTCCTTACCGTAAGAGCTCACTGGTCTGGATGCCTCCACCGTTAAGCCAGGATGGAGTTCGTTATCCTGGTCCTGTGTGGAGAAAATAGACAGATCAGGGGGTAGACAACCTTAAAGAGGTGGAGATCTACCTGAACAACATGGGAGAAGCCAAAGATCAGCGTCGCCTCCCCACATCTGAAACCTCTACCGTGTTGCAAATCAGGTGGTGAGGAGCACTGAGTTCCATTCGGAAGCTGCACCCTTGAGGCTCGTTCCCACGTAAAGTTGGGGGGGTAAAACCCTGTGGTGGAGTAGCAAATTGACCACCTTTATCTGCTGAGCCAAAGATGTACATGTACTGACGCAGGAATTAAACCCCCTGTTGCTTTTGGTGGGTACTACCGCCTGCCCATCGTCACCCATGCAAGAAAATGAGGCCACTCTGCAAGTGGCAACTGCGTGCTTCTGCAGGGTCCAAGAAGGTTGAAGCAGGTGGAGTGCAGTTGGTATCACTCCGCATGGGACAGGAGTCGGCACTACAGAGGAGGCAACAGCTTATGCGGCTCTTGCTCCCTACTACACCTCCAACTTTACAAGTAGTCCCTCTGCATTGCACTCTGATGTTCTGGGGTGGTGGGTCAGCAAGCCCAGCCCGCCATCTACCAGTCACCTGTCTGTGATCTACTGGTTGCCCCCCGCCTTATAGGAACCTGACACACACAATGAGAGTCACCACCCAGACACATCCCTTGTCTGTTACTGGATAATGTCCCAGAATTCCCGGCACCGCTCACCTCTCCTGTCAGCAGCTCCATCATCTTCTTGGTGACTTCCAGGATCTTCTTGTGGTTCCTCTCTGGCGTCCAAGATGGAGGTGGTGGGTCCATAGTAGGGTCCTGAGAGCTGCTTTGTATTTCGGACACACAAGGAGGGCTTTGTGGTGTCACGCGATCACCTGAATTCTTCTTTATGGGTCCGTAATCCTAGGAAGGAAGACAAGGCTCATGTTTACATGTCATGTGACCTCCCAGAATCCTCCTCACCCCTCTGGTCAGGTCTGTGTTTTATTAAGATAAAAGAGTGATGTCATGTGACCTCCCCAGAATCCTCCTCACCTCTCCGGTCAGGTCTATTTTATTAATATAGATGAGTGATGTCATGTGACCTCCCAGAATCCTCCTCACCTCTCCGCTCAGGTCTGTGTTTTATTAATAGAGATAAGAGTGATGTCATGTGACCTCCCAGAATCCCCCTCACCTCTCCGGTCAGGTCTGTTTTATTAATAGAGATAAGAGTGATGTCATGTGACCTCCCAGAATCCTCCTCACCTCTCCGGTCAGGTCTGTTTTATTAATAGAGATAAGAGTGATGTCATGTGACCCCCCCAGAATCCTCCTCACCTCTCCGGTCAGGTCTGTGTTTTATTAATAGAGATAAGAGCGATGTCATGTGACCTCCCAGAATCCTCCTCACCTCTCCGGTCAGGTCTGTGTTTTATTAATAGAGATAAGAGTGATGTCATGTGACCTCCCAGAATCCCCCTCACCTCTCCGGTCAGGTCTGTTTTATTAATAGAGATAAGAGTGATGTCATGTGACCTCCCAGAATCCTCCTCACCTCTCCAGTCAGCAGGTAGATGATCTCCAGGGCCAAACTTATTATCCTTTTGGTCATGTGACTCCGGCTCTTCCCCATCTTGTGTCTGGAGGGCCCCCCGGTGGTGTAGACGGGTACTCGGGGGCCGAGCTGTTGGAAGAGTTGGTAGTAAATGACCTCCTCATCTCTCAGAAGACACACAATTATTTGGACCATTTATTGGCCTTTCACCAGTGATCCCACCAGCCATGGAGCGCGCTCACAGCGACAGGAGGACAATGGTAAGTTGGTGTGACCGACCAATGTTGGCTTTTGATTGCATTGCAGTGGCGGCTAATACTTAGTAAGAGCCCTCTGGAAGGGGAGTGGCCACAAAAATCCCAGCTTCTGATTGGTCCACAGCTGCAGCCCTGAGAGGGGGGGGGTGTGACCAAACTACTGCAGGTTTCTGATTGGTCTGAAGCTGTGATCAATACTCAGCACAAGCCCCTGGTGGGTGTGACCAGATGACGCTGGTTTTTGATTGGTCTGCAGCTGTGGCCAATACTCATCAGGAGCCCACTGGACAGGGAGTGACTGATTCTGGCTGCTGATTGGTCTGCAGCTCTCTGGAGGGGGTGTAACCATCCAATGTTGGCTTTTGATTGGTCCACAGACAGACCGGGCCCTATAGGGAACTGAGCCCAGCACCAACACAGCCAATGGCTGCCCTTCACCTATCCAGGGGCCCTGTAATCACAGCTCACCTTTCAGGGCCTTCTCTGACCTGTGTGACACAAGCAGCTCTCTGATTGGCTGCAGCCAGGCTCAGCAAGACA
>CM053029.1:118939316-119082236 GCA_028564925.1 Lithobates sylvaticus | reverse complement strand
AAAGAGACAAGCAAGATCTCAAGCACCCCAGATGGGACTCGAACCCACAATCCCTGGCTTAGGAGGCCAGTGCCTTATCCATTAGGCCACTGGGGCTTACCCTGGGTGACAGCAAACCCTTTTTTTTTCTTTCAGAAGTCATCCGTTCTCTTACTTTACATGGTAAGGGTGGCAAAGTCTTTGTTTTTATTTTCCCTTGCTAACTTGCTACAGAATTGCAAGCGGTTTGAGCTACAAAGTCAGAAGAATGAGTTTTCTGAAAGGGAAAAGCCAAGTGGCAGCTCTCCACACCTCTTTTCAACAAGTAGAAGGTGCACATTCTCGTTATCAGTTTTGGTCCACAATTTAAAGAATGCGGTCAGTGTAACTGAAAGACAGCTCATTCAAGCACCACTGAGGAAAGAACCTTGAGTTTCTTTGGGCGCTTACTGCCTTGTGGTAAAGTTCTCAGACCGTAGGGTGCAAGTGCAGATTACATTTTCCATTAAGAAAGGCAAAAATCAAGAAAAAGCATGCTCCAGGTGAGGCTCGAACTCACAACCTCGGCATTGCTCAACAGATACTGCCATATAAGTACCGCGCGCTGACCGATTGCGCCACTGGAGCGCAGGCGCCATCTAGAAGATCCATCACCCATCTCTCCTCGGTTTTAAATAGGCCTCCAAGTCATCCAAAACCTAAAATCCTGCTTATCCCAGACAAAATAGAATTGTTTTTCTCTCATAGCAAGAAATAGTAGCTTATAAATACTCTGAGAAAAAAAAAACACTGCCAAAGCCACTTGACTGGAGCTCAAGGACAGTTTTAAAAAAATAAAAATTGGACCTTTTTTGAAAGAAAAAATGATATTGCAACTGCTATCGTGACGTGTTAGGAATATATTCATGCACGCTTGAAAAGTTACTATAGGATCCACTGTAAACCAAGAAGTGGCAGGTAATACCAAATACCAAGTACCTTTGGACCAAGGTCAGTTTGTGGGTAAACCCAGATAAAACACAAGAGTTGTTAATACATTTGAAATGCCACTATCCAGCGACTGTGTTGAACATTTTGATGCTCTGTTTGGCAGAAAAGCTGCCGATCCACATGAGATTCTATTTCTGACTGCTTGCGGCAAGAAGACTTCTGAACGTGTCCCAGAGCAGTGGCTATTAGTGCGAATCTCAAGAAATGCAACAACACCATGTCATGTGAAGCAAAGGAGGCACACCTCTAAGGAGCGATTCTGATTGCTATTCATATATGTTGATACATCAGGAAAAACACTTCTGGCACTAACAGAAAAAGGACATAAAATGCCTTCCTGCAATTTAAGCTTACCAAAGATACTTGTCAGGATGGCCTTTTTGCTTGAAGATTTGAGCCCACCGGATTTGCATGCCACATTGGGATGTCAGGAGAACGTCGGACAAAATGCAAAGCTCCTTCCTAATAAAAGCAGCTTTTCCTTTGTGGGGAGTTGAACACATTGTTTGGCAGAAACATTGCAGGAGATTTGGTTTTGGACAAGGGGACTTGTAGCCATCTTGCAGAAGATTCTATTCAGCTGATAGCATGCTGCTCAACTAATCTGAGTTCTACTAGTAAGAGGTAGACATATTAATTAAGGCATCAGGAAAGGGGACTTGTAAAGGTTTTATTTTAAAGGCTTGCTATAGGACGTGCCTAGAAAGAGACAAGCAAGATCTCAAGCACCCCAGATGGGACTCGAACCCACAATCCCTGGCTTAGGAGGCCAGTGCCTTATCCATTAGGCCACTGGGGCTTACCCTGGGTGACAGCAAACCCTTTTTTTTTCTTTCAGAAGTCATCCGTTCTCTTACTTTACATGGTAAGGGTGGCAAAGTCTTTGTTTTTATTTTCCCTTGCTAACTTGCTACAGAATTGCAAGCGGTTTGAGCTACAAAGTCAGAAGAATGAGTTTTCTGAAAGGGAAAAGCCAAGTGGCAGCTCTCCACACCTCTTTTCAACAAGTAGAAGGTGCACATTCTCGTTATCAGTTTTGGTCCACAATTTAAAGAATGCGGTCAGTGTAACTGAAAGACAGCTCATTCAAGCACCACTGAGGAAAGAACCTTGAGTTTCTTTGGGCGCTTACTGCCTTGTGGTAAAGTTCTCAGACCGTAGGGTGCAAGTGCAGATTACATTTTCCATTAAGAAAGGCAAAAATCAAGAAAAAGCATGCTCCAGGTGAGGCTCGAACTCACAACCTCGGCATTGCTCAACAGATACTGCCATATAAGTACCGCGCGCTGACCGATTGCGCCACTGGAGCGCAGGCGCCATCTAGAAGATCCATCACCCATCTCTCCTCGGTTTTAAATAGGCCTCCAAGTCATCCAAAACCTAAAATCCTGCTTATCCCAGACAAAATAGAATTGTTTTTCTCTCATAGCAAGAAATAGTAGCTTATAAATACTCTGAGAAAAAAAAAACACTGCCAAAGCCACTTGACTGGAGCTCAAGGACAGTTTTAAAAAAATAAAAATTGGACCTTTTTTGAAAGAAAAAATGATATTGCAACTGCTATCGTGACGTGTTAGGAATATATTCATGCACGCTTGAAAAGTTACTATAGGATCCACTGTAAACCAAGAAGTGGCAGGTAATACCAAATACCAAGTACCTTTGGACCAAGGTCAGTTTGTGGGTAAACCCAGATAAAACACAAGAGTTGTTAATACATTTGAAATGCCACTATCCAGCGACTGTGTTGAACATTTTGATGCTCTGTTTGGCAGAAAAGCTGCCGATCCACATGAGATTCTATTTCTGACTGCTTGCGGCAAGAAGACTTCTGAACGTGTCCCAGAGCAGTGGCTATTAGTGCGAATCTCAAGAAATGCAACAACACCATGTCATGTGAAGCAAAGGAGGCACACCTCTAAGGAGCGATTCTGATTGCTATTCATATATGTTGATACATCAGGAAAAACACTTCTGGCACTAACAGAAAAAGGACATAAAATGCCTTCCTGCAATTTAAGCTTACCAAAGATACTTGTCAGGATGGCCTTTTTGCTTGAAGATTTGAGCCCACCGGATTTGCATGCCACATTGGGATGTCAGGAGAACGTCGGACAAAATGCAAAGCTCCTTCCTAATAAAAGCAGCTTTTCCTTTGTGGGGAGTTGAACACATTGTTTGGCAGAAACATTGCAGGAGATTTGGTTTTGGACAAGGGGACTTGTAGCCATCTTGCAGAAGATTCTATTCAGCTGATAGCATGCTGCTCAACTAATCTGAGTTCTACTAGTAAGAGGTAGACATATTAATTAAGGCATCAGGAAAGGGGACTTGTAAAGGTTTTATTTTAAAGGCTTGCTATAGGACGTGCCTAGAAAGAGACAAGCAAGATCTCAAGCACCCCAGATGGGACTCGAACCCACAATCCCTGGCTTAGGAGGCCAGTGCCTTATCCATTAGGCCACTGGGGCTTACCCTGGGTGACAGCAAACCCTTTTTTTTTCTTTCAGAAGTCATCCGTTCTCTTACTTTACATGGTAAGGGTGGCAAAGTCTTTGTTTTTATTTTCCCTTGCTAACTTGCTACAGAATTGCAAGCGGTTTGAGCTACAAAGTCAGAAGAATGAGTTTTCTGAAAGGGAAAAGCCAAGTGGCAGCTCTCCACACCTCTTTTCAACAAGTAGAAGGTGCACATTCTCGTTATCAGTTTTGGTCCACAATTTAAAGAATGCGGTCAGTGTAACTGAAAGACAGCTCATTCAAGCACCACTGAGGAAAGAACCTTGAGTTTCTTTGGGCGCTTACTGCCTTGTGGTAAAGTTCTCAGACCGTAGGGTGCAAGTGCAGATTACATTTTCCATTAAGAAAGGCAAAAATCAAGAAAAAGCATGCTCCAGGTGAGGCTCGAACTCACAACCTCGGCATTGCTCAACAGATACTGCCATATAAGTACCGCGCGCTGACCGATTGCGCCACTGGAGCGCAGGCGCCATCTAGAAGATCCATCACCCATCTCTCCTCGGTTTTAAATAGGCCTCCAAGTCATCCAAAACCTAAAATCCTGCTTATCCCAGACAAAATAGAATTGTTTTTCTCTCATAGCAAGAAATAGTAGCTTATAAATACTCTGAGAAAAAAAAAACACTGCCAAAGCCACTTGACTGGAGCTCAAGGACAGTTTTAAAAAAATAAAAATTGGACCTTTTTTGAAAGAAAAAATGATATTGCAACTGCTATCGTGACGTGTTAGGAATATATTCATGCACGCTTGAAAAGTTACTATAGGATCCACTGTAAACCAAGAAGTGGCAGGTAATACCAAATACCAAGTACCTTTGGACCAAGGTCAGTTTGTGGGTAAACCCAGATAAAACACAAGAGTTGTTAATACATTTGAAATGCCACTATCCAGCGACTGTGTTGAACATTTTGATGCTCTGTTTGGCAGAAAAGCTGCCGATCCACATGAGATTCTATTTCTGACTGCTTGCGGCAAGAAGACTTCTGAACGTGTCCCAGAGCAGTGGCTATTAGTGCGAATCTCAAGAAATGCAACAACACCATGTCATGTGAAGCAAAGGAGGCACACCTCTAAGGAGCGATTCTGATTGCTATTCATATATGTTGATACATCAGGAAAAACACTTCTGGCACTAACAGAAAAAGGACATAAAATGCCTTCCTGCAATTTAAGCTTACCAAAGATACTTGTCAGGATGGCCTTTTTGCTTGAAGATTTGAGCCCACCGGATTTGCATGCCACATTGGGATGTCAGGAGAACGTCGGACAAAATGCAAAGCTCCTTCCTAATAAAAGCAGCTTTTCCTTTGTGGGGAGTTGAACACATTGTTTGGCAGAAACATTGCAGGAGATTTGGTTTTGGACAAGGGGACTTGTAGCCATCTTGCAGAAGATTCTATTCAGCTGATAGCATGCTGCTCAACTAATCTGAGTTCTACTAGTAAGAGGTAGACATATTAATTAAGGCATCAGGAAAGGGGACTTGTAAAGGTTTTATTTTAAAGGCTTGCTATAGGACGTGCCTAGAAAGAGACAAGCAAGATCTCAAGCACCCCAGATGGGACTCGAACCCACAATCCCTGGCTTAGGAGGCCAGTGCCTTATCCATTAGGCCACTGGGGCTTACCCTGGGTGACAGCAAACCCTTTTTTTTTCTTTCAGAAGTCATCCGTTCTCTTACTTTACATGGTAAGGGTGGCAAAGTCTTTGTTTTTATTTTCCCTTGCTAACTTGCTACAGAATTGCAAGCGGTTTGAGCTACAAAGTCAGAAGAATGAGTTTTCTGAAAGGGAAAAGCCAAGTGGCAGCTCTCCACACCTCTTTTCAACAAGTAGAAGGTGCACATTCTCGTTATCAGTTTTGGTCCACAATTTAAAGAATGCGGTCAGTGTAACTGAAAGACAGCTCATTCAAGCACCACTGAGGAAAGAACCTTGAGTTTCTTTGGGCGCTTACTGCCTTGTGGTAAAGTTCTCAGACCGTAGGGTGCAAGTGCAGATTACATTTTCCATTAAGAAAGGCAAAAATCAAGAAAAAGCATGCTCCAGGTGAGGCTCGAACTCACAACCTCGGCATTGCTCAACAGATACTGCCATATAAGTACCGCGCGCTGACCGATTGCGCCACTGGAGCGCAGGCGCCATCTAGAAGATCCATCACCCATCTCTCCTCGGTTTTAAATAGGCCTCCAAGTCATCCAAAACCTAAAATCCTGCTTATCCCAGACAAAATAGAATTGTTTTTCTCTCATAGCAAGAAATAGTAGCTTATAAATACTCTGAGAAAAAAAAAACACTGCCAAAGCCACTTGACTGGAGCTCAAGGACAGTTTTAAAAAAATAAAAATTGGACCTTTTTTGAAAGAAAAAATGATATTGCAACTGCTATCGTGACGTGTTAGGAATATATTCATGCACGCTTGAAAAGTTACTATAGGATCCACTGTAAACCAAGAAGTGGCAGGTAATACCAAATACCAAGTACCTTTGGACCAAGGTCAGTTTGTGGGTAAACCCAGATAAAACACAAGAGTTGTTAATACATTTGAAATGCCACTATCCAGCGACTGTGTTGAACATTTTGATGCTCTGTTTGGCAGAAAAGCTGCCGATCCACATGAGATTCTATTTCTGACTGCTTGCGGCAAGAAGACTTCTGAACGTGTCCCAGAGCAGTGGCTATTAGTGCGAATCTCAAGAAATGCAACAACACCATGTCATGTGAAGCAAAGGAGGCACACCTCTAAGGAGCGATTCTGATTGCTATTCATATATGTTGATACATCAGGAAAAACACTTCTGGCACTAACAGAAAAAGGACATAAAATGCCTTCCTGCAATTTAAGCTTACCAAAGATACTTGTCAGGATGGCCTTTTTGCTTGAAGATTTGAGCCCACCGGATTTGCATGCCACATTGGGATGTCAGGAGAACGTCGGACAAAATGCAAAGCTCCTTCCTAATAAAAGCAGCTTTTCCTTTGTGGGGAGTTGAACACATTGTTTGGCAGAAACATTGCAGGAGATTTGGTTTTGGACAAGGGGACTTGTAGCCATCTTGCAGAAGATTCTATTCAGCTGATAGCATGCTGCTCAACTAATCTGAGTTCTACTAGTAAGAGGTAGACATATTAATTAAGGCATCAGGAAAGGGGACTTGTAAAGGTTTTATTTTAAAGGCTTGCTATAGGACGTGCCTAGAAAGAGACAAGCAAGATCTCAAGCACCCCAGATGGGACTCGAACCCACAATCCCTGGCTTAGGAGGCCAGTGCCTTATCCATTAGGCCACTGGGGCTTACCCTGGGTGACAGCAAACCCTTTTTTTTTCTTTCAGAAGTCATCCGTTCTCTTACTTTACATGGTAAGGGTGGCAAAGTCTTTGTTTTTATTTTCCCTTGCTAACTTGCTACAGAATTGCAAGCGGTTTGAGCTACAAAGTCAGAAGAATGAGTTTTCTGAAAGGGAAAAGCCAAGTGGCAGCTCTCCACACCTCTTTTCAACAAGTAGAAGGTGCACATTCTCGTTATCAGTTTTGGTCCACAATTTAAAGAATGCGGTCAGTGTAACTGAAAGACAGCTCATTCAAGCACCACTGAGGAAAGAACCTTGAGTTTCTTTGGGCGCTTACTGCCTTGTGGTAAAGTTCTCAGACCGTAGGGTGCAAGTGCAGATTACATTTTCCATTAAGAAAGGCAAAAATCAAGAAAAAGCATGCTCCAGGTGAGGCTCGAACTCACAACCTCGGCATTGCTCAACAGATACTGCCATATAAGTACCGCGCGCTGACCGATTGCGCCACTGGAGCGCAGGCGCCATCTAGAAGATCCATCACCCATCTCTCCTCGGTTTTAAATAGGCCTCCAAGTCATCCAAAACCTAAAATCCTGCTTATCCCAGACAAAATAGAATTGTTTTTCTCTCATAGCAAGAAATAGTAGCTTATAAATACTCTGAGAAAAAAAAAACACTGCCAAAGCCACTTGACTGGAGCTCAAGGACAGTTTTAAAAAAATAAAAATTGGACCTTTTTTGAAAGAAAAAATGATATTGCAACTGCTATCGTGACGTGTTAGGAATATATTCATGCACGCTTGAAAAGTTACTATAGGATCCACTGTAAACCAAGAAGTGGCAGGTAATACCAAATACCAAGTACCTTTGGACCAAGGTCAGTTTGTGGGTAAACCCAGATAAAACACAAGAGTTGTTAATACATTTGAAATGCCACTATCCAGCGACTGTGTTGAACATTTTGATGCTCTGTTTGGCAGAAAAGCTGCCGATCCACATGAGATTCTATTTCTGACTGCTTGCGGCAAGAAGACTTCTGAACGTGTCCCAGAGCAGTGGCTATTAGTGCGAATCTCAAGAAATGCAACAACACCATGTCATGTGAAGCAAAGGAGGCACACCTCTAAGGAGCGATTCTGATTGCTATTCATATATGTTGATACATCAGGAAAAACACTTCTGGCACTAACAGAAAAAGGACATAAAATGCCTTCCTGCAATTTAAGCTTACCAAAGATACTTGTCAGGATGGCCTTTTTGCTTGAAGATTTGAGCCCACCGGATTTGCATGCCACATTGGGATGTCAGGAGAACGTCGGACAAAATGCAAAGCTCCTTCCTAATAAAAGCAGCTTTTCCTTTGTGGGGAGTTGAACACATTGTTTGGCAGAAACATTGCAGGAGATTTGGTTTTGGACAAGGGGACTTGTAGCCATCTTGCAGAAGATTCTATTCAGCTGATAGCATGCTGCTCAACTAATCTGAGTTCTACTAGTAAGAGGTAGACATATTAATTAAGGCATCAGGAAAGGGGACTTGTAAAGGTTTTATTTTAAAGGCTTGCTATAGGACGTGCCTAGAAAGAGACAAGCAAGATCTCAAGCACCCCAGATGGGACTCGAACCCACAATCCCTGGCTTAGGAGGCCAGTGCCTTATCCATTAGGCCACTGGGGCTTACCCTGGGTGACAGCAAACCCTTTTTTTTTCTTTCAGAAGTCATCCGTTCTCTTACTTTACATGGTAAGGGTGGCAAAGTCTTTGTTTTTATTTTCCCTTGCTAACTTGCTACAGAATTGCAAGCGGTTTGAGCTACAAAGTCAGAAGAATGAGTTTTCTGAAAGGGAAAAGCCAAGTGGCAGCTCTCCACACCTCTTTTCAACAAGTAGAAGGTGCACATTCTCGTTATCAGTTTTGGTCCACAATTTAAAGAATGCGGTCAGTGTAACTGAAAGACAGCTCATTCAAGCACCACTGAGGAAAGAACCTTGAGTTTCTTTGGGCGCTTACTGCCTTGTGGTAAAGTTCTCAGACCGTAGGGTGCAAGTGCAGATTACATTTTCCATTAAGAAAGGCAAAAATCAAGAAAAAGCATGCTCCAGGTGAGGCTCGAACTCACAACCTCGGCATTGCTCAACAGATACTGCCATATAAGTACCGCGCGCTGACCGATTGCGCCACTGGAGCGCAGGCGCCATCTAGAAGATCCATCACCCATCTCTCCTCGGTTTTAAATAGGCCTCCAAGTCATCCAAAACCTAAAATCCTGCTTATCCCAGACAAAATAGAATTGTTTTTCTCTCATAGCAAGAAATAGTAGCTTATAAATACTCTGAGAAAAAAAAAACACTGCCAAAGCCACTTGACTGGAGCTCAAGGACAGTTTTAAAAAAATAAAAATTGGACCTTTTTTGAAAGAAAAAATGATATTGCAACTGCTATCGTGACGTGTTAGGAATATATTCATGCACGCTTGAAAAGTTACTATAGGATCCACTGTAAACCAAGAAGTGGCAGGTAATACCAAATACCAAGTACCTTTGGACCAAGGTCAGTTTGTGGGTAAACCCAGATAAAACACAAGAGTTGTTAATACATTTGAAATGCCACTATCCAGCGACTGTGTTGAACATTTTGATGCTCTGTTTGGCAGAAAAGCTGCCGATCCACATGAGATTCTATTTCTGACTGCTTGCGGCAAGAAGACTTCTGAACGTGTCCCAGAGCAGTGGCTATTAGTGCGAATCTCAAGAAATGCAACAACACCATGTCATGTGAAGCAAAGGAGGCACACCTCTAAGGAGCGATTCTGATTGCTATTCATATATGTTGATACATCAGGAAAAACACTTCTGGCACTAACAGAAAAAGGACATAAAATGCCTTCCTGCAATTTAAGCTTACCAAAGATACTTGTCAGGATGGCCTTTTTGCTTGAAGATTTGAGCCCACCGGATTTGCATGCCACATTGGGATGTCAGGAGAACGTCGGACAAAATGCAAAGCTCCTTCCTAATAAAAGCAGCTTTTCCTTTGTGGGGAGTTGAACACATTGTTTGGCAGAAACATTGCAGGAGATTTGGTTTTGGACAAGGGGACTTGTAGCCATCTTGCAGAAGATTCTATTCAGCTGATAGCATGCTGCTCAACTAATCTGAGTTCTACTAGTAAGAGGTAGACATATTAATTAAGGCATCAGGAAAGGGGACTTGTAAAGGTTTTATTTTAAAGGCTTGCTATAGGACGTGCCTAGAAAGAGACAAGCAAGATCTCAAGCACCCCAGATGGGACTCGAACCCACAATCCCTGGCTTAGGAGGCCAGTGCCTTATCCATTAGGCCACTGGGGCTTACCCTGGGTGACAGCAAACCCTTTTTTTTTCTTTCAGAAGTCATCCGTTCTCTTACTTTACATGGTAAGGGTGGCAAAGTCTTTGTTTTTATTTTCCCTTGCTAACTTGCTACAGAATTGCAAGCGGTTTGAGCTACAAAGTCAGAAGAATGAGTTTTCTGAAAGGGAAAAGCCAAGTGGCAGCTCTCCACACCTCTTTTCAACAAGTAGAAGGTGCACATTCTCGTTATCAGTTTTGGTCCACAATTTAAAGAATGCGGTCAGTGTAACTGAAAGACAGCTCATTCAAGCACCACTGAGGAAAGAACCTTGAGTTTCTTTGGGCGCTTACTGCCTTGTGGTAAAGTTCTCAGACCGTAGGGTGCAAGTGCAGATTACATTTTCCATTAAGAAAGGCAAAAATCAAGAAAAAGCATGCTCCAGGTGAGGCTCGAACTCACAACCTCGGCATTGCTCAACAGATACTGCCATATAAGTACCGCGCGCTGACCGATTGCGCCACTGGAGCGCAGGCGCCATCTAGAAGATCCATCACCCATCTCTCCTCGGTTTTAAATAGGCCTCCAAGTCATCCAAAACCTAAAATCCTGCTTATCCCAGACAAAATAGAATTGTTTTTCTCTCATAGCAAGAAATAGTAGCTTATAAATACTCTGAGAAAAAAAAAACACTGCCAAAGCCACTTGACTGGAGCTCAAGGACAGTTTTAAAAAAATAAAAATTGGACCTTTTTTGAAAGAAAAAATGATATTGCAACTGCTATCGTGACGTGTTAGGAATATATTCATGCACGCTTGAAAAGTTACTATAGGATCCACTGTAAACCAAGAAGTGGCAGGTAATACCAAATACCAAGTACCTTTGGACCAAGGTCAGTTTGTGGGTAAACCCAGATAAAACACAAGAGTTGTTAATACATTTGAAATGCCACTATCCAGCGACTGTGTTGAACATTTTGATGCTCTGTTTGGCAGAAAAGCTGCCGATCCACATGAGATTCTATTTCTGACTGCTTGCGGCAAGAAGACTTCTGAACGTGTCCCAGAGCAGTGGCTATTAGTGCGAATCTCAAGAAATGCAACAACACCATGTCATGTGAAGCAAAGGAGGCACACCTCTAAGGAGCGATTCTGATTGCTATTCATATATGTTGATACATCAGGAAAAACACTTCTGGCACTAACAGAAAAAGGACATAAAATGCCTTCCTGCAATTTAAGCTTACCAAAGATACTTGTCAGGATGGCCTTTTTGCTTGAAGATTTGAGCCCACCGGATTTGCATGCCACATTGGGATGTCAGGAGAACGTCGGACAAAATGCAAAGCTCCTTCCTAATAAAAGCAGCTTTTCCTTTGTGGGGAGTTGAACACATTGTTTGGCAGAAACATTGCAGGAGATTTGGTTTTGGACAAGGGGACTTGTAGCCATCTTGCAGAAGATTCTATTCAGCTGATAGCATGCTGCTCAACTAATCTGAGTTCTACTAGTAAGAGGTAGACATATTAATTAAGGCATCAGGAAAGGGGACTTGTAAAGGTTTTATTTTAAAGGCTTGCTATAGGACGTGCCTAGAAAGAGACAAGCAAGATCTCAAGCACCCCAGATGGGACTCGAACCCACAATCCCTGGCTTAGGAGGCCAGTGCCTTATCCATTAGGCCACTGGGGCTTACCCTGGGTGACAGCAAACCCTTTTTTTTTCTTTCAGAAGTCATCCGTTCTCTTACTTTACATGGTAAGGGTGGCAAAGTCTTTGTTTTTATTTTCCCTTGCTAACTTGCTACAGAATTGCAAGCGGTTTGAGCTACAAAGTCAGAAGAATGAGTTTTCTGAAAGGGAAAAGCCAAGTGGCAGCTCTCCACACCTCTTTTCAACAAGTAGAAGGTGCACATTCTCGTTATCAGTTTTGGTCCACAATTTAAAGAATGCGGTCAGTGTAACTGAAAGACAGCTCATTCAAGCACCACTGAGGAAAGAACCTTGAGTTTCTTTGGGCGCTTACTGCCTTGTGGTAAAGTTCTCAGACCGTAGGGTGCAAGTGCAGATTACATTTTCCATTAAGAAAGGCAAAAATCAAGAAAAAGCATGCTCCAGGTGAGGCTCGAACTCACAACCTCGGCATTGCTCAACAGATACTGCCATATAAGTACCGCGCGCTGACCGATTGCGCCACTGGAGCGCAGGCGCCATCTAGAAGATCCATCACCCATCTCTCCTCGGTTTTAAATAGGCCTCCAAGTCATCCAAAACCTAAAATCCTGCTTATCCCAGACAAAATAGAATTGTTTTTCTCTCATAGCAAGAAATAGTAGCTTATAAATACTCTGAGAAAAAAAAAACACTGCCAAAGCCACTTGACTGGAGCTCAAGGACAGTTTTAAAAAAATAAAAATTGGACCTTTTTTGAAAGAAAAAATGATATTGCAACTGCTATCGTGACGTGTTAGGAATATATTCATGCACGCTTGAAAAGTTACTATAGGATCCACTGTAAACCAAGAAGTGGCAGGTAATACCAAATACCAAGTACCTTTGGACCAAGGTCAGTTTGTGGGTAAACCCAGATAAAACACAAGAGTTGTTAATACATTTGAAATGCCACTATCCAGCGACTGTGTTGAACATTTTGATGCTCTGTTTGGCAGAAAAGCTGCCGATCCACATGAGATTCTATTTCTGACTGCTTGCGGCAAGAAGACTTCTGAACGTGTCCCAGAGCAGTGGCTATTAGTGCGAATCTCAAGAAATGCAACAACACCATGTCATGTGAAGCAAAGGAGGCACACCTCTAAGGAGCGATTCTGATTGCTATTCATATATGTTGATACATCAGGAAAAACACTTCTGGCACTAACAGAAAAAGGACATAAAATGCCTTCCTGCAATTTAAGCTTACCAAAGATACTTGTCAGGATGGCCTTTTTGCTTGAAGATTTGAGCCCACCGGATTTGCATGCCACATTGGGATGTCAGGAGAACGTCGGACAAAATGCAAAGCTCCTTCCTAATAAAAGCAGCTTTTCCTTTGTGGGGAGTTGAACACATTGTTTGGCAGAAACATTGCAGGAGATTTGGTTTTGGACAAGGGGACTTGTAGCCATCTTGCAGAAGATTCTATTCAGCTGATAGCATGCTGCTCAACTAATCTGAGTTCTACTAGTAAGAGGTAGACATATTAATTAAGGCATCAGGAAAGGGGACTTGTAAAGGTTTTATTTTAAAGGCTTGCTATAGGACGTGCCTAGAAAGAGACAAGCAAGATCTCAAGCACCCCAGATGGGACTCGAACCCACAATCCCTGGCTTAGGAGGCCAGTGCCTTATCCATTAGGCCACTGGGGCTTACCCTGGGTGACAGCAAACCCTTTTTTTTTCTTTCAGAAGTCATCCGTTCTCTTACTTTACATGGTAAGGGTGGCAAAGTCTTTGTTTTTATTTTCCCTTGCTAACTTGCTACAGAATTGCAAGCGGTTTGAGCTACAAAGTCAGAAGAATGAGTTTTCTGAAAGGGAAAAGCCAAGTGGCAGCTCTCCACACCTCTTTTCAACAAGTAGAAGGTGCACATTCTCGTTATCAGTTTTGGTCCACAATTTAAAGAATGCGGTCAGTGTAACTGAAAGACAGCTCATTCAAGCACCACTGAGGAAAGAACCTTGAGTTTCTTTGGGCGCTTACTGCCTTGTGGTAAAGTTCTCAGACCGTAGGGTGCAAGTGCAGATTACATTTTCCATTAAGAAAGGCAAAAATCAAGAAAAAGCATGCTCCAGGTGAGGCTCGAACTCACAACCTCGGCATTGCTCAACAGATACTGCCATATAAGTACCGCGCGCTGACCGATTGCGCCACTGGAGCGCAGGCGCCATCTAGAAGATCCATCACCCATCTCTCCTCGGTTTTAAATAGGCCTCCAAGTCATCCAAAACCTAAAATCCTGCTTATCCCAGACAAAATAGAATTGTTTTTCTCTCATAGCAAGAAATAGTAGCTTATAAATACTCTGAGAAAAAAAAAACACTGCCAAAGCCACTTGACTGGAGCTCAAGGACAGTTTTAAAAAAATAAAAATTGGACCTTTTTTGAAAGAAAAAATGATATTGCAACTGCTATCGTGACGTGTTAGGAATATATTCATGCACGCTTGAAAAGTTACTATAGGATCCACTGTAAACCAAGAAGTGGCAGGTAATACCAAATACCAAGTACCTTTGGACCAAGGTCAGTTTGTGGGTAAACCCAGATAAAACACAAGAGTTGTTAATACATTTGAAATGCCACTATCCAGCGACTGTGTTGAACATTTTGATGCTCTGTTTGGCAGAAAAGCTGCCGATCCACATGAGATTCTATTTCTGACTGCTTGCGGCAAGAAGACTTCTGAACGTGTCCCAGAGCAGTGGCTATTAGTGCGAATCTCAAGAAATGCAACAACACCATGTCATGTGAAGCAAAGGAGGCACACCTCTAAGGAGCGATTCTGATTGCTATTCATATATGTTGATACATCAGGAAAAACACTTCTGGCACTAACAGAAAAAGGACATAAAATGCCTTCCTGCAATTTAAGCTTACCAAAGATACTTGTCAGGATGGCCTTTTTGCTTGAAGATTTGAGCCCACCGGATTTGCATGCCACATTGGGATGTCAGGAGAACGTCGGACAAAATGCAAAGCTCCTTCCTAATAAAAGCAGCTTTTCCTTTGTGGGGAGTTGAACACATTGTTTGGCAGAAACATTGCAGGAGATTTGGTTTTGGACAAGGGGACTTGTAGCCATCTTGCAGAAGATTCTATTCAGCTGATAGCATGCTGCTCAACTAATCTGAGTTCTACTAGTAAGAGGTAGACATATTAATTAAGGCATCAGGAAAGGGGACTTGTAAAGGTTTTATTTTAAAGGCTTGCTATAGGACGTGCCTAGAAAGAGACAAGCAAGATCTCAAGCACCCCAGATGGGACTCGAACCCACAATCCCTGGCTTAGGAGGCCAGTGCCTTATCCATTAGGCCACTGGGGCTTACCCTGGGTGACAGCAAACCCTTTTTTTTTCTTTCAGAAGTCATCCGTTCTCTTACTTTACATGGTAAGGGTGGCAAAGTCTTTGTTTTTATTTTCCCTTGCTAACTTGCTACAGAATTGCAAGCGGTTTGAGCTACAAAGTCAGAAGAATGAGTTTTCTGAAAGGGAAAAGCCAAGTGGCAGCTCTCCACACCTCTTTTCAACAAGTAGAAGGTGCACATTCTCGTTATCAGTTTTGGTCCACAATTTAAAGAATGCGGTCAGTGTAACTGAAAGACAGCTCATTCAAGCACCACTGAGGAAAGAACCTTGAGTTTCTTTGGGCGCTTACTGCCTTGTGGTAAAGTTCTCAGACCGTAGGGTGCAAGTGCAGATTACATTTTCCATTAAGAAAGGCAAAAATCAAGAAAAAGCATGCTCCAGGTGAGGCTCGAACTCACAACCTCGGCATTGCTCAACAGATACTGCCATATAAGTACCGCGCGCTGACCGATTGCGCCACTGGAGCGCAGGCGCCATCTAGAAGATCCATCACCCATCTCTCCTCGGTTTTAAATAGGCCTCCAAGTCATCCAAAACCTAAAATCCTGCTTATCCCAGACAAAATAGAATTGTTTTTCTCTCATAGCAAGAAATAGTAGCTTATAAATACTCTGAGAAAAAAAAAACACTGCCAAAGCCACTTGACTGGAGCTCAAGGACAGTTTTAAAAAAATAAAAATTGGACCTTTTTTGAAAGAAAAAATGATATTGCAACTGCTATCGTGACGTGTTAGGAATATATTCATGCACGCTTGAAAAGTTACTATAGGATCCACTGTAAACCAAGAAGTGGCAGGTAATACCAAATACCAAGTACCTTTGGACCAAGGTCAGTTTGTGGGTAAACCCAGATAAAACACAAGAGTTGTTAATACATTTGAAATGCCACTATCCAGCGACTGTGTTGAACATTTTGATGCTCTGTTTGGCAGAAAAGCTGCCGATCCACATGAGATTCTATTTCTGACTGCTTGCGGCAAGAAGACTTCTGAACGTGTCCCAGAGCAGTGGCTATTAGTGCGAATCTCAAGAAATGCAACAACACCATGTCATGTGAAGCAAAGGAGGCACACCTCTAAGGAGCGATTCTGATTGCTATTCATATATGTTGATACATCAGGAAAAACACTTCTGGCACTAACAGAAAAAGGACATAAAATGCCTTCCTGCAATTTAAGCTTACCAAAGATACTTGTCAGGATGGCCTTTTTGCTTGAAGATTTGAGCCCACCGGATTTGCATGCCACATTGGGATGTCAGGAGAACGTCGGACAAAATGCAAAGCTCCTTCCTAATAAAAGCAGCTTTTCCTTTGTGGGGAGTTGAACACATTGTTTGGCAGAAACATTGCAGGAGATTTGGTTTTGGACAAGGGGACTTGTAGCCATCTTGCAGAAGATTCTATTCAGCTGATAGCATGCTGCTCAACTAATCTGAGTTCTACTAGTAAGAGGTAGACATATTAATTAAGGCATCAGGAAAGGGGACTTGTAAAGGTTTTATTTTAAAGGCTTGCTATAGGACGTGCCTAGAAAGAGACAAGCAAGATCTCAAGCACCCCAGATGGGACTCGAACCCACAATCCCTGGCTTAGGAGGCCAGTGCCTTATCCATTAGGCCACTGGGGCTTACCCTGGGTGACAGCAAACCCTTTTTTTTTCTTTCAGAAGTCATCCGTTCTCTTACTTTACATGGTAAGGGTGGCAAAGTCTTTGTTTTTATTTTCCCTTGCTAACTTGCTACAGAATTGCAAGCGGTTTGAGCTACAAAGTCAGAAGAATGAGTTTTCTGAAAGGGAAAAGCCAAGTGGCAGCTCTCCACACCTCTTTTCAACAAGTAGAAGGTGCACATTCTCGTTATCAGTTTTGGTCCACAATTTAAAGAATGCGGTCAGTGTAACTGAAAGACAGCTCATTCAAGCACCACTGAGGAAAGAACCTTGAGTTTCTTTGGGCGCTTACTGCCTTGTGGTAAAGTTCTCAGACCGTAGGGTGCAAGTGCAGATTACATTTTCCATTAAGAAAGGCAAAAATCAAGAAAAAGCATGCTCCAGGTGAGGCTCGAACTCACAACCTCGGCATTGCTCAACAGATACTGCCATATAAGTACCGCGCGCTGACCGATTGCGCCACTGGAGCGCAGGCGCCATCTAGAAGATCCATCACCCATCTCTCCTCGGTTTTAAATAGGCCTCCAAGTCATCCAAAACCTAAAATCCTGCTTATCCCAGACAAAATAGAATTGTTTTTCTCTCATAGCAAGAAATAGTAGCTTATAAATACTCTGAGAAAAAAAAAACACTGCCAAAGCCACTTGACTGGAGCTCAAGGACAGTTTTAAAAAAATAAAAATTGGACCTTTTTTGAAAGAAAAAATGATATTGCAACTGCTATCGTGACGTGTTAGGAATATATTCATGCACGCTTGAAAAGTTACTATAGGATCCACTGTAAACCAAGAAGTGGCAGGTAATACCAAATACCAAGTACCTTTGGACCAAGGTCAGTTTGTGGGTAAACCCAGATAAAACACAAGAGTTGTTAATACATTTGAAATGCCACTATCCAGCGACTGTGTTGAACATTTTGATGCTCTGTTTGGCAGAAAAGCTGCCGATCCACATGAGATTCTATTTCTGACTGCTTGCGGCAAGAAGACTTCTGAACGTGTCCCAGAGCAGTGGCTATTAGTGCGAATCTCAAGAAATGCAACAACACCATGTCATGTGAAGCAAAGGAGGCACACCTCTAAGGAGCGATTCTGATTGCTATTCATATATGTTGATACATCAGGAAAAACACTTCTGGCACTAACAGAAAAAGGACATAAAATGCCTTCCTGCAATTTAAGCTTACCAAAGATACTTGTCAGGATGGCCTTTTTGCTTGAAGATTTGAGCCCACCGGATTTGCATGCCACATTGGGATGTCAGGAGAACGTCGGACAAAATGCAAAGCTCCTTCCTAATAAAAGCAGCTTTTCCTTTGTGGGGAGTTGAACACATTGTTTGGCAGAAACATTGCAGGAGATTTGGTTTTGGACAAGGGGACTTGTAGCCATCTTGCAGAAGATTCTATTCAGCTGATAGCATGCTGCTCAACTAATCTGAGTTCTACTAGTAAGAGGTAGACATATTAATTAAGGCATCAGGAAAGGGGACTTGTAAAGGTTTTATTTTAAAGGCTT
Source organism: Lithobates sylvaticus (assembly GCA_028564925.1). NCBI lineage: Eukaryota > Metazoa > Chordata > Amphibia > Anura > Ranidae > Lithobates > Lithobates sylvaticus. Next base: position 119,063,862 of record CM053029.1, on the reverse strand, counting down.
GCTATAGGACGTGCCTAGAAAGAGACAAGCAAGATCTCAAGCACCCCAGATGGGACTCGAACCCACAATCCCTGGCTTAGGAGGCCAGTGCCTTATCCATTAGGCCACTGGGGCTTACCCTGGGTGACAGCAAACCCTTTTTTTTTCTTTCAGAAGTCATCCGTTCTCTTACTTTACATGGTAAGGGTGGCAAAGTCTTTGTTTTTATTTTCCCTTGCTAACTTGCTACAGAATTGCAAGCGGTTTGAGCTACAAAGTCAGAAGAATGAGTTTTCTGAAAGGGAAAAGCCAAGTGGCAGCTCTCCACACCTCTTTTCAACAAGTAGAAGGTGCACATTCTCGTTATCAGTTTTGGTCCACAATTTAAAGAATGCGGTCAGTGTAACTGAAAGACAGCTCATTCAAGCACCACTGAGGAAAGAACCTTGAGTTTCTTTGGGCGCTTACTGCCTTGTGGTAAAGTTCTCAGACCGTAGGGTGCAAGTGCAGATTACATTTTCCATTAAGAAAGGCAAAAATCAAGAAAAAGCATGCTCCAGGTGAGGCTCGAACTCACAACCTCGGCATTGCTCAACAGATACTGCCATATAAGTACCGCGCGCTGACCGATTGCGCCACTGGAGCGCAGGCGCCATCTAGAAGATCCATCACCCATCTCTCCTCGGTTTTAAATAGGCCTCCAAGTCATCCAAAACCTAAAATCCTGCTTATCCCAGACAAAATAGAATTGTTTTTCTCTCATAGCAAGAAATAGTAGCTTATAAATACTCTGAGAAAAAAAAAACACTGCCAAAGCCACTTGACTGGAGCTCAAGGACAGTTTTAAAAAAATAAAAATTGGACCTTTTTTGAAAGAAAAAATGATATTGCAACTGCTATCGTGACGTGTTAGGAATATATTCATGCACGCTTGAAAAGTTACTATAGGATCCACTGTAAACCAAGAAGTGGCAGGTAATACCAAATACCAAGTACCTTTGGACCAAGGTCAGTTTGTGGGTAAACCCAGATAAAACACAAGAGTTGTTAATACATTTGAAATGCCACTATCCAGCGACTGTGTTGAACATTTTGATGCTCTGTTTGGCAGAAAAGCTGCCGATCCACATGAGATTCTATTTCTGACTGCTTGCGGCAAGAAGACTTCTGAACGTGTCCCAGAGCAGTGGCTATTAGTGCGAATCTCAAGAAATGCAACAACACCATGTCATGTGAAGCAAAGGAGGCACACCTCTAAGGAGCGATTCTGATTGCTATTCATATATGTTGATACATCAGGAAAAACACTTCTGGCACTAACAGAAAAAGGACATAAAATGCCTTCCTGCAATTTAAGCTTACCAAAGATACTTGTCAGGATGGCCTTTTTGCTTGAAGATTTGAGCCCACCGGATTTGCATGCCACATTGGGATGTCAGGAGAACGTCGGACAAAATGCAAAGCTCCTTCCTAATAAAAGCAGCTTTTCCTTTGTGGGGAGTTGAACACATTGTTTGGCAGAAACATTGCAGGAGATTTGGTTTTGGACAAGGGGACTTGTAGCCATCTTGCAGAAGATTCTATTCAGCTGATAGCATGCTGCTCAACTAATCTGAGTTCTACTAGTAAGAGGTAGACATATTAATTAAGGCATCAGGAAAGGGGACTTGTAAAGGTTTTATTTTAAAGGCTTGCTATAGGACGTGCCTAGAAAGAGACAAGCAAGATCTCAAGCACCCCAGATGGGACTCGAACCCACAATCCCTGGCTTAGGAGGCCAGTGCCTTATCCATTAGGCCACTGGGGCTTACCCTGGGTGACAGCAAACCCTTTTTTTTTCTTTCAGAAGTCATCCGTTCTCTTACTTTACATGGTAAGGGTGGCAAAGTCTTTGTTTTTATTTTCCCTTGCTAACTTGCTACAGAATTGCAAGCGGTTTGAGCTACAAAGTCAGAAGAATGAGTTTTCTGAAAGGGAAAAGCCAAGTGGCAGCTCTCCACACCTCTTTTCAACAAGTAGAAGGTGCACATTCTCGTTATCAGTTTTGGTCCACAATTTAAAGAATGCGGTCAGTGTAACTGAAAGACAGCTCATTCAAGCACCACTGAGGAAAGAACCTTGAGTTTCTTTGGGCGCTTACTGCCTTGTGGTAAAGTTCTCAGACCGTAGGGTGCAAGTGCAGATTACATTTTCCATTAAGAAAGGCAAAAATCAAGAAAAAGCATGCTCCAGGTGAGGCTCGAACTCACAACCTCGGCATTGCTCAACAGATACTGCCATATAAGTACCGCGCGCTGACCGATTGCGCCACTGGAGCGCAGGCGCCATCTAGAAGATCCATCACCCATCTCTCCTCGGTTTTAAATAGGCCTCCAAGTCATCCAAAACCTAAAATCCTGCTTATCCCAGACAAAATAGAATTGTTTTTCTCTCATAGCAAGAAATAGTAGCTTATAAATACTCTGAGAAAAAAAAAACACTGCCAAAGCCACTTGACTGGAGCTCAAGGACAGTTTTAAAAAAATAAAAATTGGACCTTTTTTGAAAGAAAAAATGATATTGCAACTGCTATCGTGACGTGTTAGGAATATATTCATGCACGCTTGAAAAGTTACTATAGGATCCACTGTAAACCAAGAAGTGGCAGGTAATACCAAATACCAAGTACCTTTGGACCAAGGTCAGTTTGTGGGTAAACCCAGATAAAACACAAGAGTTGTTAATACATTTGAAATGCCACTATCCAGCGACTGTGTTGAACATTTTGATGCTCTGTTTGGCAGAAAAGCTGCCGATCCACATGAGATTCTATTTCTGACTGCTTGCGGCAAGAAGACTTCTGAACGTGTCCCAGAGCAGTGGCTATTAGTGCGAATCTCAAGAAATGCAACAACACCATGTCATGTGAAGCAAAGGAGGCACACCTCTAAGGAGCGATTCTGATTGCTATTCATATATGTTGATACATCAGGAAAAACACTTCTGGCACTAACAGAAAAAGGACATAAAATGCCTTCCTGCAATTTAAGCTTACCAAAGATACTTGTCAGGATGGCCTTTTTGCTTGAAGATTTGAGCCCACCGGATTTGCATGCCACATTGGGATGTCAGGAGAACGTCGGACAAAATGCAAAGCTCCTTCCTAATAAAAGCAGCTTTTCCTTTGTGGGGAGTTGAACACATTGTTTGGCAGAAACATTGCAGGAGATTTGGTTTTGGACAAGGGGACTTGTAGCCATCTTGCAGAAGATTCTATTCAGCTGATAGCATGCTGCTCAACTAATCTGAGTTCTACTAGTAAGAGGTAGACATATTAATTAAGGCATCAGGAAAGGGGACTTGTAAAGGTTTTATTTTAAAGGCTTGCTATAGGACGTGCCTAGAAAGAGACAAGCAAGATCTCAAGCACCCCAGATGGGACTCGAACCCACAATCCCTGGCTTAGGAGGCCAGTGCCTTATCCATTAGGCCACTGGGGCTTACCCTGGGTGACAGCAAACCCTTTTTTTTTCTTTCAGAAGTCATCCGTTCTCTTACTTTACATGGTAAGGGTGGCAAAGTCTTTGTTTTTATTTTCCCTTGCTAACTTGCTACAGAATTGCAAGCGGTTTGAGCTACAAAGTCAGAAGAATGAGTTTTCTGAAAGGGAAAAGCCAAGTGGCAGCTCTCCACACCTCTTTTCAACAAGTAGAAGGTGCACATTCTCGTTATCAGTTTTGGTCCACAATTTAAAGAATGCGGTCAGTGTAACTGAAAGACAGCTCATTCAAGCACCACTGAGGAAAGAACCTTGAGTTTCTTTGGGCGCTTACTGCCTTGTGGTAAAGTTCTCAGACCGTAGGGTGCAAGTGCAGATTACATTTTCCATTAAGAAAGGCAAAAATCAAGAAAAAGCATGCTCCAGGTGAGGCTCGAACTCACAACCTCGGCATTGCTCAACAGATACTGCCATATAAGTACCGCGCGCTGACCGATTGCGCCACTGGAGCGCAGGCGCCATCTAGAAGATCCATCACCCATCTCTCCTCGGTTTTAAATAGGCCTCCAAGTCATCCAAAACCTAAAATCCTGCTTATCCCAGACAAAATAGAATTGTTTTTCTCTCATAGCAAGAAATAGTAGCTTATAAATACTCTGAGAAAAAAAAAACACTGCCAAAGCCACTTGACTGGAGCTCAAGGACAGTTTTAAAAAAATAAAAATTGGACCTTTTTTGAAAGAAAAAATGATATTGCAACTGCTATCGTGACGTGTTAGGAATATATTCATGCACGCTTGAAAAGTTACTATAGGATCCACTGTAAACCAAGAAGTGGCAGGTAATACCAAATACCAAGTACCTTTGGACCAAGGTCAGTTTGTGGGTAAACCCAGATAAAACACAAGAGTTGTTAATACATTTGAAATGCCACTATCCAGCGACTGTGTTGAACATTTTGATGCTCTGTTTGGCAGAAAAGCTGCCGATCCACATGAGATTCTATTTCTGACTGCTTGCGGCAAGAAGACTTCTGAACGTGTCCCAGAGCAGTGGCTATTAGTGCGAATCTCAAGAAATGCAACAACACCATGTCATGTGAAGCAAAGGAGGCACACCTCTAAGGAGCGATTCTGATTGCTATTCATATATGTTGATACATCAGGAAAAACACTTCTGGCACTAACAGAAAAAGGACATAAAATGCCTTCCTGCAATTTAAGCTTACCAAAGATACTTGTCAGGATGGCCTTTTTGCTTGAAGATTTGAGCCCACCGGATTTGCATGCCACATTGGGATGTCAGGAGAACGTCGGACAAAATGCAAAGCTCCTTCCTAATAAAAGCAGCTTTTCCTTTGTGGGGAGTTGAACACATTGTTTGGCAGAAACATTGCAGGAGATTTGGTTTTGGACAAGGGGACTTGTAGCCATCTTGCAGAAGATTCTATTCAGCTGATAGCATGCTGCTCAACTAATCTGAGTTCTACTAGTAAGAGGTAGACATATTAATTAAGGCATCAGGAAAGGGGACTTGTAAAGGTTTTATTTTAAAGGCTTGCTATAGGACGTGCCTAGAAAGAGACAAGCAAGATCTCAAGCACCCCAGATGGGACTCGAACCCACAATCCCTGGCTTAGGAGGCCAGTGCCTTATCCATTAGGCCACTGGGGCTTACCCTGGGTGACAGCAAACCCTTTTTTTTTCTTTCAGAAGTCATCCGTTCTCTTACTTTACATGGTAAGGGTGGCAAAGTCTTTGTTTTTATTTTCCCTTGCTAACTTGCTACAGAATTGCAAGCGGTTTGAGCTACAAAGTCAGAAGAATGAGTTTTCTGAAAGGGAAAAGCCAAGTGGCAGCTCTCCACACCTCTTTTCAACAAGTAGAAGGTGCACATTCTCGTTATCAGTTTTGGTCCACAATTTAAAGAATGCGGTCAGTGTAACTGAAAGACAGCTCATTCAAGCACCACTGAGGAAAGAACCTTGAGTTTCTTTGGGCGCTTACTGCCTTGTGGTAAAGTTCTCAGACCGTAGGGTGCAAGTGCAGATTACATTTTCCATTAAGAAAGGCAAAAATCAAGAAAAAGCATGCTCCAGGTGAGGCTCGAACTCACAACCTCGGCATTGCTCAACAGATACTGCCATATAAGTACCGCGCGCTGACCGATTGCGCCACTGGAGCGCAGGCGCCATCTAGAAGATCCATCACCCATCTCTCCTCGGTTTTAAATAGGCCTCCAAGTCATCCAAAACCTAAAATCCTGCTTATCCCAGACAAAATAGAATTGTTTTTCTCTCATAGCAAGAAATAGTAGCTTATAAATACTCTGAGAAAAAAAAAACACTGCCAAAGCCACTTGACTGGAGCTCAAGGACAGTTTTAAAAAAATAAAAATTGGACCTTTTTTGAAAGAAAAAATGATATTGCAACTGCTATCGTGACGTGTTAGGAATATATTCATGCACGCTTGAAAAGTTACTATAGGATCCACTGTAAACCAAGAAGTGGCAGGTAATACCAAATACCAAGTACCTTTGGACCAAGGTCAGTTTGTGGGTAAACCCAGATAAAACACAAGAGTTGTTAATACATTTGAAATGCCACTATCCAGCGACTGTGTTGAACATTTTGATGCTCTGTTTGGCAGAAAAGCTGCCGATCCACATGAGATTCTATTTCTGACTGCTTGCGGCAAGAAGACTTCTGAACGTGTCCCAGAGCAGTGGCTATTAGTGCGAATCTCAAGAAATGCAACAACACCATGTCATGTGAAGCAAAGGAGGCACACCTCTAAGGAGCGATTCTGATTGCTATTCATATATGTTGATACATCAGGAAAAACACTTCTGGCACTAACAGAAAAAGGACATAAAATGCCTTCCTGCAATTTAAGCTTACCAAAGATACTTGTCAGGATGGCCTTTTTGCTTGAAGATTTGAGCCCACCGGATTTGCATGCCACATTGGGATGTCAGGAGAACGTCGGACAAAATGCAAAGCTCCTTCCTAATAAAAGCAGCTTTTCCTTTGTGGGGAGTTGAACACATTGTTTGGCAGAAACATTGCAGGAGATTTGGTTTTGGACAAGGGGACTTGTAGCCATCTTGCAGAAGATTCTATTCAGCTGATAGCATGCTGCTCAACTAATCTGAGTTCTACTAGTAAGAGGTAGACATATTAATTAAGGCATCAGGAAAGGGGACTTGTAAAGGTTTTATTTTAAAGGCTTGCTATAGGACGTGCCTAGAAAGAGACAAGCAAGATCTCAAGCACCCCAGATGGGACTCGAACCCACAATCCCTGGCTTAGGAGGCCAGTGCCTTATCCATTAGGCCACTGGGGCTTACCCTGGGTGACAGCAAACCCTTTTTTTTTCTTTCAGAAGTCATCCGTTCTCTTACTTTACATGGTAAGGGTGGCAAAGTCTTTGTTTTTATTTTCCCTTGCTAACTTGCTACAGAATTGCAAGCGGTTTGAGCTACAAAGTCAGAAGAATGAGTTTTCTGAAAGGGAAAAGCCAAGTGGCAGCTCTCCACACCTCTTTTCAACAAGTAGAAGGTGCACATTCTCGTTATCAGTTTTGGTCCACAATTTAAAGAATGCGGTCAGTGTAACTGAAAGACAGCTCATTCAAGCACCACTGAGGAAAGAACCTTGAGTTTCTTTGGGCGCTTACTGCCTTGTGGTAAAGTTCTCAGACCGTAGGGTGCAAGTGCAGATTACATTTTCCATTAAGAAAGGCAAAAATCAAGAAAAAGCATGCTCCAGGTGAGGCTCGAACTCACAACCTCGGCATTGCTCAACAGATACTGCCATATAAGTACCGCGCGCTGACCGATTGCGCCACTGGAGCGCAGGCGCCATCTAGAAGATCCATCACCCATCTCTCCTCGGTTTTAAATAGGCCTCCAAGTCATCCAAAACCTAAAATCCTGCTTATCCCAGACAAAATAGAATTGTTTTTCTCTCATAGCAAGAAATAGTAGCTTATAAATACTCTGAGAAAAAAAAAACACTGCCAAAGCCACTTGACTGGAGCTCAAGGACAGTTTTAAAAAAATAAAAATTGGACCTTTTTTGAAAGAAAAAATGATATTGCAACTGCTATCGTGACGTGTTAGGAATATATTCATGCACGCTTGAAAAGTTACTATAGGATCCACTGTAAACCAAGAAGTGGCAGGTAATACCAAATACCAAGTACCTTTGGACCAAGGTCAGTTTGTGGGTAAACCCAGATAAAACACAAGAGTTGTTAATACATTTGAAATGCCACTATCCAGCGACTGTGTTGAACATTTTGATGCTCTGTTTGGCAGAAAAGCTGCCGATCCACATGAGATTCTATTTCTGACTGCTTGCGGCAAGAAGACTTCTGAACGTGTCCCAGAGCAGTGGCTATTAGTGCGAATCTCAAGAAATGCAACAACACCATGTCATGTGAAGCAAAGGAGGCACACCTCTAAGGAGCGATTCTGATTGCTATTCATATATGTTGATACATCAGGAAAAACACTTCTGGCACTAACAGAAAAAGGACATAAAATGCCTTCCTGCAATTTAAGCTTACCAAAGATACTTGTCAGGATGGCCTTTTTGCTTGAAGATTTGAGCCCACCGGATTTGCATGCCACATTGGGATGTCAGGAGAACGTCGGACAAAATGCAAAGCTCCTTCCTAATAAAAGCAGCTTTTCCTTTGTGGGGAGTTGAACACATTGTTTGGCAGAAACATTGCAGGAGATTTGGTTTTGGACAAGGGGACTTGTAGCCATCTTGCAGAAGATTCTATTCAGCTGATAGCATGCTGCTCAACTAATCTGAGTTCTACTAGTAAGAGGTAGACATATTAATTAAGGCATCAGGAAAGGGGACTTGTAAAGGTTTTATTTTAAAGGCTTGCTATAGGACGTGCCTAGAAAGAGACAAGCAAGATCTCAAGCACCCCAGATGGGACTCGAACCCACAATCCCTGGCTTAGGAGGCCAGTGCCTTATCCATTAGGCCACTGGGGCTTACCCTGGGTGACAGCAAACCCTTTTTTTTTCTTTCAGAAGTCATCCGTTCTCTTACTTTACATGGTAAGGGTGGCAAAGTCTTTGTTTTTATTTTCCCTTGCTAACTTGCTACAGAATTGCAAGCGGTTTGAGCTACAAAGTCAGAAGAATGAGTTTTCTGAAAGGGAAAAGCCAAGTGGCAGCTCTCCACACCTCTTTTCAACAAGTAGAAGGTGCACATTCTCGTTATCAGTTTTGGTCCACAATTTAAAGAATGCGGTCAGTGTAACTGAAAGACAGCTCATTCAAGCACCACTGAGGAAAGAACCTTGAGTTTCTTTGGGCGCTTACTGCCTTGTGGTAAAGTTCTCAGACCGTAGGGTGCAAGTGCAGATTACATTTTCCATTAAGAAAGGCAAAAATCAAGAAAAAGCATGCTCCAGGTGAGGCTCGAACTCACAACCTCGGCATTGCTCAACAGATACTGCCATATAAGTACCGCGCGCTGACCGATTGCGCCACTGGAGCGCAGGCGCCATCTAGAAGATCCATCACCCATCTCTCCTCGGTTTTAAATAGGCCTCCAAGTCATCCAAAACCTAAAATCCTGCTTATCCCAGACAAAATAGAATTGTTTTTCTCTCATAGCAAGAAATAGTAGCTTATAAATACTCTGAGAAAAAAAAAACACTGCCAAAGCCACTTGACTGGAGCTCAAGGACAGTTTTAAAAAAATAAAAATTGGACCTTTTTTGAAAGAAAAAATGATATTGCAACTGCTATCGTGACGTGTTAGGAATATATTCATGCACGCTTGAAAAGTTACTATAGGATCCACTGTAAACCAAGAAGTGGCAGGTAATACCAAATACCAAGTACCTTTGGACCAAGGTCAGTTTGTGGGTAAACCCAGATAAAACACAAGAGTTGTTAATACATTTGAAATGCCACTATCCAGCGACTGTGTTGAACATTTTGATGCTCTGTTTGGCAGAAAAGCTGCCGATCCACATGAGATTCTATTTCTGACTGCTTGCGGCAAGAAGACTTCTGAACGTGTCCCAGAGCAGTGGCTATTAGTGCGAATCTCAAGAAATGCAACAACACCATGTCATGTGAAGCAAAGGAGGCACACCTCTAAGGAGCGATTCTGATTGCTATTCATATATGTTGATACATCAGGAAAAACACTTCTGGCACTAACAGAAAAAGGACATAAAATGCCTTCCTGCAATTTAAGCTTACCAAAGATACTTGTCAGGATGGCCTTTTTGCTTGAAGATTTGAGCCCACCGGATTTGCATGCCACATTGGGATGTCAGGAGAACGTCGGACAAAATGCAAAGCTCCTTCCTAATAAAAGCAGCTTTTCCTTTGTGGGGAGTTGAACACATTGTTTGGCAGAAACATTGCAGGAGATTTGGTTTTGGACAAGGGGACTTGTAGCCATCTTGCAGAAGATTCTATTCAGCTGATAGCATGCTGCTCAACTAATCTGAGTTCTACTAGTAAGAGGTAGACATATTAATTAAGGCATCAGGAAAGGGGACTTGTAAAGGTTTTATTTTAAAGGCTTGCTATAGGACGTGCCTAGAAAGAGACAAGCAAGATCTCAAGCACCCCAGATGGGACTCGAACCCACAATCCCTGGCTTAGGAGGCCAGTGCCTTATCCATTAGGCCACTGGGGCTTACCCTGGGTGACAGCAAACCCTTTTTTTTTCTTTCAGAAGTCATCCGTTCTCTTACTTTACATGGTAAGGGTGGCAAAGTCTTTGTTTTTATTTTCCCTTGCTAACTTGCTACAGAATTGCAAGCGGTTTGAGCTACAAAGTCAGAAGAATGAGTTTTCTGAAAGGGAAAAGCCAAGTGGCAGCTCTCCACACCTCTTTTCAACAAGTAGAAGGTGCACATTCTCGTTATCAGTTTTGGTCCACAATTTAAAGAATGCGGTCAGTGTAACTGAAAGACAGCTCATTCAAGCACCACTGAGGAAAGAACCTTGAGTTTCTTTGGGCGCTTACTGCCTTGTGGTAAAGTTCTCAGACCGTAGGGTGCAAGTGCAGATTACATTTTCCATTAAGAAAGGCAAAAATCAAGAAAAAGCATGCTCCAGGTGAGGCTCGAACTCACAACCTCGGCATTGCTCAACAGATACTGCCATATAAGTACCGCGCGCTGACCGATTGCGCCACTGGAGCGCAGGCGCCATCTAGAAGATCCATCACCCATCTCTCCTCGGTTTTAAATAGGCCTCCAAGTCATCCAAAACCTAAAATCCTGCTTATCCCAGACAAAATAGAATTGTTTTTCTCTCATAGCAAGAAATAGTAGCTTATAAATACTCTGAGAAAAAAAAAACACTGCCAAAGCCACTTGACTGGAGCTCAAGGACAGTTTTAAAAAAATAAAAATTGGACCTTTTTTGAAAGAAAAAATGATATTGCAACTGCTATCGTGACGTGTTAGGAATATATTCATGCACGCTTGAAAAGTTACTATAGGATCCACTGTAAACCAAGAAGTGGCAGGTAATACCAAATACCAAGTACCTTTGGACCAAGGTCAGTTTGTGGGTAAACCCAGATAAAACACAAGAGTTGTTAATACATTTGAAATGCCACTATCCAGCGACTGTGTTGAACATTTTGATGCTCTGTTTGGCAGAAAAGCTGCCGATCCACATGAGATTCTATTTCTGACTGCTTGCGGCAAGAAGACTTCTGAACGTGTCCCAGAGCAGTGGCTATTAGTGCGAATCTCAAGAAATGCAACAACACCATGTCATGTGAAGCAAAGGAGGCACACCTCTAAGGAGCGATTCTGATTGCTATTCATATATGTTGATACATCAGGAAAAACACTTCTGGCACTAACAGAAAAAGGACATAAAATGCCTTCCTGCAATTTAAGCTTACCAAAGATACTTGTCAGGATGGCCTTTTTGCTTGAAGATTTGAGCCCACCGGATTTGCATGCCACATTGGGATGTCAGGAGAACGTCGGACAAAATGCAAAGCTCCTTCCTAATAAAAGCAGCTTTTCCTTTGTGGGGAGTTGAACACATTGTTTGGCAGAAACATTGCAGGAGATTTGGTTTTGGACAAGGGGACTTGTAGCCATCTTGCAGAAGATTCTATTCAGCTGATAGCATGCTGCTCAACTAATCTGAGTTCTACTAGTAAGAGGTAGACATATTAATTAAGGCATCAGGAAAGGGGACTTGTAAAGGTTTTATTTTAAAGGCTTGCTATAGGACGTGCCTAGAAAGAGACAAGCAAGATCTCAAGCACCCCAGATGGGACTCGAACCCACAATCCCTGGCTTAGGAGGCCAGTGCCTTATCCATTAGGCCACTGGGGCTTACCCTGGGTGACAGCAAACCCTTTTTTTTTCTTTCAGAAGTCATCCGTTCTCTTACTTTACATGGTAAGGGTGGCAAAGTCTTTGTTTTTATTTTCCCTTGCTAACTTGCTACAGAATTGCAAGCGGTTTGAGCTACAAAGTCAGAAGAATGAGTTTTCTGAAAGGGAAAAGCCAAGTGGCAGCTCTCCACACCTCTTTTCAACAAGTAGAAGGTGCACATTCTCGTTATCAGTTTTGGTCCACAATTTAAAGAATGCGGTCAGTGTAACTGAAAGACAGCTCATTCAAGCACCACTGAGGAAAGAACCTTGAGTTTCTTTGGGCGCTTACTGCCTTGTGGTAAAGTTCTCAGACCGTAGGGTGCAAGTGCAGATTACATTTTCCATTAAGAAAGGCAAAAATCAAGAAAAAGCATGCTCCAGGTGAGGCTCGAACTCACAACCTCGGCATTGCTCAACAGATACTGCCATATAAGTACCGCGCGCTGACCGATTGCGCCACTGGAGCGCAGGCGCCATCTAGAAGATCCATCACCCATCTCTCCTCGGTTTTAAATAGGCCTCCAAGTCATCCAAAACCTAAAATCCTGCTTATCCCAGACAAAATAGAATTGTTTTTCTCTCATAGCAAGAAATAGTAGCTTATAAATACTCTGAGAAAAAAAAAACACTGCCAAAGCCACTTGACTGGAGCTCAAGGACAGTTTTAAAAAAATAAAAATTGGACCTTTTTTGAAAGAAAAAATGATATTGCAACTGCTATCGTGACGTGTTAGGAATATATTCATGCACGCTTGAAAAGTTACTATAGGATCCACTGTAAACCAAGAAGTGGCAGGTAATACCAAATACCAAGTACCTTTGGACCAAGGTCAGTTTGTGGGTAAACCCAGATAAAACACAAGAGTTGTTAATACATTTGAAATGCCACTATCCAGCGACTGTGTTGAACATTTTGATGCTCTGTTTGGCAGAAAAGCTGCCGATCCACATGAGATTCTATTTCTGACTGCTTGCGGCAAGAAGACTTCTGAACGTGTCCCAGAGCAGTGGCTATTAGTGCGAATCTCAAGAAATGCAACAACACCATGTCATGTGAAGCAAAGGAGGCACACCTCTAAGGAGCGATTCTGATTGCTATTCATATATGTTGATACATCAGGAAAAACACTTCTGGCACTAACAGAAAAAGGACATAAAATGCCTTCCTGCAATTTAAGCTTACCAAAGATACTTGTCAGGATGGCCTTTTTGCTTGAAGATTTGAGCCCACCGGATTTGCATGCCACATTGGGATGTCAGGAGAACGTCGGACAAAATGCAAAGCTCCTTCCTAATAAAAGCAGCTTTTCCTTTGTGGGGAGTTGAACACATTGTTTGGCAGAAACATTGCAGGAGATTTGGTTTTGGACAAGGGGACTTGTAGCCATCTTGCAGAAGATTCTATTCAGCTGATAGCATGCTGCTCAACTAATCTGAGTTCTACTAGTAAGAGGTAGACATATTAATTAAGGCATCAGGAAAGGGGACTTGTAAAGGTTTTATTTTAAAGGCTTGCTATAGGACGTGCCTAGAAAGAGACAAGCAAGATCTCAAGCACCCCAGATGGGACTCGAACCCACAATCCCTGGCTTAGGAGGCCAGTGCCTTATCCATTAGGCCACTGGGGCTTACCCTGGGTGACAGCAAACCCTTTTTTTTTCTTTCAGAAGTCATCCGTTCTCTTACTTTACATGGTAAGGGTGGCAAAGTCTTTGTTTTTATTTTCCCTTGCTAACTTGCTACAGAATTGCAAGCGGTTTGAGCTACAAAGTCAGAAGAATGAGTTTTCTGAAAGGGAAAAGCCAAGTGGCAGCTCTCCACACCTCTTTTCAACAAGTAGAAGGTGCACATTCTCGTTATCAGTTTTGGTCCACAATTTAAAGAATGCGGTCAGTGTAACTGAAAGACAGCTCATTCAAGCACCACTGAGGAAAGAACCTTGAGTTTCTTTGGGCGCTTACTGCCTTGTGGTAAAGTTCTCAGACCGTAGGGTGCAAGTGCAGATTACATTTTCCATTAAGAAAGGCAAAAATCAAGAAAAAGCATGCTCCAGGTGAGGCTCGAACTCACAACCTCGGCATTGCTCAACAGATACTGCCATATAAGTACCGCGCGCTGACCGATTGCGCCACTGGAGCGCAGGCGCCATCTAGAAGATCCATCACCCATCTCTCCTCGGTTTTAAATAGGCCTCCAAGTCATCCAAAACCTAAAATCCTGCTTATCCCAGACAAAATAGAATTGTTTTTCTCTCATAGCAAGAAATAGTAGCTTATAAATACTCTGAGAAAAAAAAAACACTGCCAAAGCCACTTGACTGGAGCTCAAGGACAGTTTTAAAAAAATAAAAATTGGACCTTTTTTGAAAGAAAAAATGATATTGCAACTGCTATCGTGACGTGTTAGGAATATATTCATGCACGCTTGAAAAGTTACTATAGGATCCACTGTAAACCAAGAAGTGGCAGGTAATACCAAATACCAAGTACCTTTGGACCAAGGTCAGTTTGTGGGTAAACCCAGATAAAACACAAGAGTTGTTAATACATTTGAAATGCCACTATCCAGCGACTGTGTTGAACATTTTGATGCTCTGTTTGGCAGAAAAGCTGCCGATCCACATGAGATTCTATTTCTGACTGCTTGCGGCAAGAAGACTTCTGAACGTGTCCCAGAGCAGTGGCTATTAGTGCGAATCTCAAGAAATGCAACAACACCATGTCATGTGAAGCAAAGGAGGCACACCTCTAAGGAGCGATTCTGATTGCTATTCATATATGTTGATACATCAGGAAAAACACTTCTGGCACTAACAGAAAAAGGACATAAAATGCCTTCCTGCAATTTAAGCTTACCAAAGATACTTGTCAGGATGGCCTTTTTGCTTGAAGATTTGAGCCCACCGGATTTGCATGCCACATTGGGATGTCAGGAGAACGTCGGACAAAATGCAAAGCTCCTTCCTAATAAAAGCAGCTTTTCCTTTGTGGGGAGTTGAACACATTGTTTGGCAGAAACATTGCAGGAGATTTGGTTTTGGACAAGGGGACTTGTAGCCATCTTGCAGAAGATTCTATTCAGCTGATAGCATGCTGCTCAACTAATCTGAGTTCTACTAGTAAGAGGTAGACATATTAATTAAGGCATCAGGAAAGGGGACTTGTAAAGGTTTTATTTTAAAGGCTTGCTATAGGACGTGCCTAGAAAGAGACAAGCAAGATCTCAAGCACCCCAGATGGGACTCGAACCCACAATCCCTGGCTTAGGAGGCCAGTGCCTTATCCATTAGGCCACTGGGGCTTACCCTGGGTGACAGCAAACCCTTTTTTTTTCTTTCAGAAGTCATCCGTTCTCTTACTTTACATGGTAAGGGTGGCAAAGTCTTTGTTTTTATTTTCCCTTGCTAACTTGCTACAGAATTGCAAGCGGTTTGAGCTACAAAGTCAGAAGAATGAGTTTTCTGAAAGGGAAAAGCCAAGTGGCAGCTCTCCACACCTCTTTTCAACAAGTAGAAGGTGCACATTCTCGTTATCAGTTTTGGTCCACAATTTAAAGAATGCGGTCAGTGTAACTGAAAGACAGCTCATTCAAGCACCACTGAGGAAAGAACCTTGAGTTTCTTTGGGCGCTTACTGCCTTGTGGTAAAGTTCTCAGACCGTAGGGTGCAAGTGCAGATTACATTTTCCATTAAGAAAGGCAAAAATCAAGAAAAAGCATGCTCCAGGTGAGGCTCGAACTCACAACCTCGGCATTGCTCAACAGATACTGCCATATAAGTACCGCGCGCTGACCGATTGCGCCACTGGAGCGCAGGCGCCATCTAGAAGATCCATCACCCATCTCTCCTCGGTTTTAAATAGGCCTCCAAGTCATCCAAAACCTAAAATCCTGCTTATCCCAGACAAAATAGAATTGTTTTTCTCTCATAGCAAGAAATAGTAGCTTATAAATACTCTGAGAAAAAAAAAACACTGCCAAAGCCACTTGACTGGAGCTCAAGGACAGTTTTAAAAAAATAAAAATTGGACCTTTTTTGAAAGAAAAAATGATATTGCAACTGCTATCGTGACGTGTTAGGAATATATTCATGCACGCTTGAAAAGTTACTATAGGATCCACTGTAAACCAAGAAGTGGCAGGTAATACCAAATACCAAGTACCTTTGGACCAAGGTCAGTTTGTGGGTAAACCCAGATAAAACACAAGAGTTGTTAATACATTTGAAATGCCACTATCCAGCGACTGTGTTGAACATTTTGATGCTCTGTTTGGCAGAAAAGCTGCCGATCCACATGAGATTCTATTTCTGACTGCTTGCGGCAAGAAGACTTCTGAACGTGTCCCAGAGCAGTGGCTATTAGTGCGAATCTCAAGAAATGCAACAACACCATGTCATGTGAAGCAAAGGAGGCACACCTCTAAGGAGCGATTCTGATTGCTATTCATATATGTTGATACATCAGGAAAAACACTTCTGGCACTAACAGAAAAAGGACATAAAATGCCTTCCTGCAATTTAAGCTTACCAAAGATACTTGTCAGGATGGCCTTTTTGCTTGAAGATTTGAGCCCACCGGATTTGCATGCCACATTGGGATGTCAGGAGAACGTCGGACAAAATGCAAAGCTCCTTCCTAATAAAAGCAGCTTTTCCTTTGTGGGGAGTTGAACACATTGTTTGGCAGAAACATTGCAGGAGATTTGGTTTTGGACAAGGGGACTTGTAGCCATCTTGCAGAAGATTCTATTCAGCTGATAGCATGCTGCTCAACTAATCTGAGTTCTACTAGTAAGAGGTAGACATATTAATTAAGGCATCAGGAAAGGGGACTTGTAAAGGTTTTATTTTAAAGGCTTGCTATAGGACGTGCCTAGAAAGAGACAAGCAAGATCTCAAGCACCCCAGATGGGACTCGAACCCACAATCCCTGGCTTAGGAGGCCAGTGCCTTATCCATTAGGCCACTGGGGCTTACCCTGGGTGACAGCAAACCCTTTTTTTTTCTTTCAGAAGTCATCCGTTCTCTTACTTTACATGGTAAGGGTGGCAAAGTCTTTGTTTTTATTTTCCCTTGCTAACTTGCTACAGAATTGCAAGCGGTTTGAGCTACAAAGTCAGAAGAATGAGTTTTCTGAAAGGGAAAAGCCAAGTGGCAGCTCTCCACACCTCTTTTCAACAAGTAGAAGGTGCACATTCTCGTTATCAGTTTTGGTCCACAATTTAAAGAATGCGGTCAGTGTAACTGAAAGACAGCTCATTCAAGCACCACTGAGGAAAGAACCTTGAGTTTCTTTGGGCGCTTACTGCCTTGTGGTAAAGTTCTCAGACCGTAGGGTGCAAGTGCAGATTACATTTTCCATTAAGAAAGGCAAAAATCAAGAAAAAGCATGCTCCAGGTGAGGCTCGAACTCACAACCTCGGCATTGCTCAACAGATACTGCCATATAAGTACCGCGCGCTGACCGATTGCGCCACTGGAGCGCAGGCGCCATCTAGAAGATCCATCACCCATCTCTCCTCGGTTTTAAATAGGCCTCCAAGTCATCCAAAACCTAAAATCCTGCTTATCCCAGACAAAATAGAATTGTTTTTCTCTCATAGCAAGAAATAGTAGCTTATAAATACTCTGAGAAAAAAAAAACACTGCCAAAGCCACTTGACTGGAGCTCAAGGACAGTTTTAAAAAAATAAAAATTGGACCTTTTTTGAAAGAAAAAATGATATTGCAACTGCTATCGTGACGTGTTAGGAATATATTCATGCACGCTTGAAAAGTTACTATAGGATCCACTGTAAACCAAGAAGTGGCAGGTAATACCAAATACCAAGTACCTTTGGACCAAGGTCAGTTTGTGGGTAAACCCAGATAAAACACAAGAGTTGTTAATACATTTGAAATGCCACTATCCAGCGACTGTGTTGAACATTTTGATGCTCTGTTTGGCAGAAAAGCTGCCGATCCACATGAGATTCTATTTCTGACTGCTTGCGGCAAGAAGACTTCTGAACGTGTCCCAGAGCAGTGGCTATTAGTCCCAGAGCAGTGGCTATTAGTGCGAATCTCAAGAAATGCAACAACACCATGTCATGTGAAGCAAAGGAGGCACACCTCTCCCATGGGGCCCATGTTTGAGATGTTTGTTCTTTTTTAATCATAGATGTAGGAATCATATTTTCCATTATCCCTATGTTTCTCACCTTGTTGAGCCACATGGAAATCTGCGGTGCCGCTGGATCCTTCCAGCATGCCGTTATACAGCTTTTAGCAGCATTTACCATGTGGCACAAGAGTGAGTTTTTATATCTCTCCCGTGGGATTTGTGAGGAATGTAAGAGATAGAATGCCGGGTCCCATGGAATCCGGTAATCCGTAAGTCGTTGCATAATTCTCTGAACTTCCTGCCAGAAAATTTTTATTATTGGGCAAGTCCAAAAAATGTGTACAATAGTACCTCTTTCTTGACAGCCCCTCCAGCACCTATCCGATGTCGTTTGGGAGAATTTGTTCATTAGGGAGGGTGTATAGTACCAGCGCATTAAAATTTTATAATTCAATTCCTGAATCTTAGTACATCTGGAGGAATTTAAGGTTAGGTATATTATATTCTGTTGTTGATCTATTGTGAAAATTTGTTCCATATCTCTCTCCCACTTTCCCAAGCTTGACATCTTAAAGTGTTCTGGAGGGGCGGTCAACATTGCGTATAACTTAGAGATTCCGTGGGAGAGAGGCCCTTTCTCCTCACAGTATCTCTCAAATTTTGTTCTTGGTCGGTTATAGCTTTCCTGGGGCCCAATGGATTCCAGGAAGTGTCTAATCTGTCGTGCTTGCCAAAAAGGTAGTTTAAACTGACCACCCATGTTCATTAGTGAGTCTAATGTTGGCCAACTATTAAGATTAAAGAAATGCGATGCTTGGAAGATGCCTCTATCTATCATTTTTTTGAAGACCCCTGGCTCAAGACCCGGAGGAAAATCCGGGTTCCCCAAAATGGGAAACAGGGGGGATTTTATTAAAGAGGGTTTAGAATTCTGGATGAACTTTTCTCCCGTCAGAAGTGTGGGTCCTATCAAGGGGTGTGTCTTTACTGCATGAGGGATAGCAGCGCGGCACCATATTGCCCTTTTAAGTGGGATCTTACTAACATGTTGCTCGATATTGATCCACAGTTTACTCCCTTCGTGTCGGTTCCAATCTATTATCCTACCCAGTTGGGACGCTAGGTAGTATTTATATAGGTCTGGCGCTGCTATTCCTCCTGCTGTTTTCGATAAAGTGAGCAATTTTCTATCTATCCTAGGGCGTCTACTTGCCCATATAAATTTTTTAAAGACACATCTAGCTCGGTTAAAGAAGGCCAGAGGGACAGACACAGGCAGGGCCTGGAAAAGATACAGGAACTTTGGTATAATACTCATTTTTAAAATATTACTTCTCCCGAACCAGGAATGTGTTGCTTTGCTCCATTTTTCCAGTAAAACTGTTACTTCTTTAATTAAAGGAAGATAGTTTAAAGCATAGATGTCTTTTAACTTCGGTGGGATATAAATTCCAAGATATTTTAGTGCGGTTGATGTCCATCTAAACCTAAAACTATCCACTAAATTCTTACGTATGGGGTGCTCCATGGACACCCACATCGCCTCCGATTTGCTATAATTTATCTTAAAATTCGACTGGACACCATATTCTTCCACCTCCTTTATAAGGTTCGGGAGTGATATCTGTGGGTTTGTAATTGAAAAAAGTAGATCGTCCGCATATGCGGAGGCTTTATATTCTTGTTTTCCAATGCAAATACCACTAATATCGGGATTTTGACGAATTTTATTTAACAAAGGCTCCAAAGTCAAAACAAATAATAGAGGCGATAAAGGGCAGCCCTGGCGCGTCCCATTTGATATAGAGAAGCTCTCTGAATGGACTCCATTAGCCTTAACCAAGGCTTGTGGTGTAGAATATATCCCTTCAATCCAATGTAACATTCTATCTCCAAAATCCATGTGTTTTAGTACTCCCCTCATAAAAGTCCAACTAACCCTATCGAAAGCCTTTTCGGCATCTGTGTTCACGAAGACACTTGACATCCCTTTCTGGTTTACATATTGGAGCAAATTTAGCACTTTTATAGTGCTATCCCTAGCTTCTCGTGTGGGGACAAACCCCACTTGGTCCAAATGTATTAACTGAGTCAAGTATGGTTGTATACGGGATGCAAGTATCTTCGTGAAAATTTTCATGTCTATATTTAATAGGGATATTGGACGGTAACTGCTGCACACTGATTGGTCCTTCCCTTCTTTAGGTATTACTACAATATGTGCCTTCAACGCCTCTGCTGGTGGGGTTGATGTATGACCCCAAATATTAAATGTTTTAGCTAAGTGTGGACTTAATACAGGGAGAAAACTTTTGAAGTATTGCAAGGAAAACCCGTCTGGGCCAGGCGCCTTCCCACCTTTCATCGACTTTATGGCTAGTCTCACTTCCTCTATTGTGATTGGCATCTCCATCTCTAAGCGAGCTGATGATGACAGTCTATTTATTTGTGAGGAGGTCAGATATTCTTCCATCGACTGAGGGGATACGGAAGGGATTGGTAGGTTATATAGTGTCCTATAAAATTCTCTAAATTCCTTTACAATGTCTTTAGGCATATAAGTTTTTTGACCTCCTTCAGTTTTAATGTAGGGTATATGTGACCTCTTCTGTTGTTCTTTTAGTTTTTTAGCTAGAACTCTTCCGCATTTATCACCTGAGTGATATATTACGCTCTTTCCATACTGGAGGGTAGCCCTGGCTTTATACCTGAGGAGATCTGATAATTGTCTTCTCAGGTTTGCTAATTCAATTCCGGTTTCCCTTTCCAATGTCTGTTTGTGTTTTTTCTCCATTTCCTGTATCTTTTCCAATAACCGCATCATCCTCTCCTCCCTGGCTCTCTTCACTCGAGTGCCATGCTTGATTAAAATTCCCCTGATTACCGCTTTATGAGCTTCCCAGACTATTCCCATATCCATCTCCCCGTCATCATTTGTTTGAAAATATGAATTGATTTCTGTAATTAAATCATCTCGAATCTCGGGGCACTGTAACAGGCTTTCATTTAGTCGCCATCTCCATTCCATTTTTTGAATCCCTCCCGTCAGGTCTATTCTTATTGTGATTGGGGCGTGATCTGACCAGGTAATATTCCCTATCTGGGTGTCCCGGACCTTCGAGAGTATTTGCTGTGGTATTAAAAAAGATCAATTCTCGAATATAGGTGGTGTGGGTTAGAAAAGAAAGTAAAGTCCTTCTCTTCAGCGTGAAAGGCCCTCCAAGCATCTACTAATTGGCATTCTACAAGCTTTCTGGTTATATTTTTTCTTATTCCGATCGCTACTGAGGAGGTTCCCTTAGAGGTATCTAATTTGGGATCTAGAGGAATGTTAAAGTCGCCCCCTGTTATTAGAATTCCATCTTTAAATTTCATTAGTTTAGACAAAGTCTTTTTCAGGAAGCTGTCTTGGTGTATATTCGGGGCATATATAGTAGCTAAGGTCACTTTTACTGATCCTATAATCCCCTTAAGAAAGATATATCTTCCCCCTTCATCCTGACATTTCTCCGAAAGTGACCATGCAATTCTGTTAGAAATTAAAATAGCAACTCCTTTTGTTTTAGATTTTTGATTGCATGCATGATACACATTAGGAAAATGTCTATTTTGAAGGTATAAGGAGGGCCCTGCTTTCAGGTGCGTTTCTTGCACCATCCCCACATCTGTTTTTAGGCGCTTAAGTTCATTCAGCAGCATTTTTCGTTTTTCAGGAGTATTTAATCCTTTAACGTTCAATGAAGTAACCCTTGTCCCCTCCATTTTTCTCCAGACCCGGGGATACCCAGCGGGAGAGGAGGTAGAGGGGGAGAGAGAGTGAGATGCGTAGAGGAGAGAGAGAGAGAGAGAGAGAGAGAGAGAGAGAGAGAGAGAGAGAAAAAAAAAAAAAAAAACCCCTAAACTAAACTAAGCTTCCCAACACCTACCTATGGGTACTTTAGTTTCCCGTAGGTGATGGGTATGAGGGGGTGACTAGACCGTGCCCGAGTAGGCCAGGCACGAACCCCTATCCCACCAGCCTTTCCCAGTGTAATTTTAATCCCTCCTGGATGGTCTCCTCCTAACTTTTCCCTACTTCTCCCTCTATCTTCTCTTCCCGCCCTTCCTCGCCTCTACCACTTCTCATTGTTTCACATTCCTCTCATTTCAATCCCATCTCTTTTCCTCCTCCCTGCACCCTCCTCCCCTTCCTGAAGCCCTATTACCCCTCTTTTACATACAGACATATTAACCCCCACAGTTTGCAGAGAATACAGTTTAATAATAATAATAAAAAAAAATAAAAAAAAAACACAGTGAGAGGGGGGGGGGGGGGACCCCTAGCGCCTTGGGCAGCGTCCAGAGAGGCAGCTTTTACCTTATACCTTATAGTGTGTAAGTTTTTCCATGTGCCCACCCCTTCCCCTAGTGCCCTTTATTCTTTTCTTGGAACTTAGTGTATAAAATTGTTACTATATTGTTAAGTTATTTATACCTTATCCCCCCTTTCAACCCATCTCACCCACCCTCCCTCCCTCACTTCCCCATTATCCCTTTCATTCAGCCCGTCTCATTAGCCTATTTTATTGTGGGCTATTTGTGTATTCTATTCTGATTGCTATTCATATATGTTGATACATCAGGAAAAACACTTCTGGCACTAACAGAAAAAGGACATAAAATGCCTTCCTGCAATTTAAGCTTACCAAAGATACTTGTCAGGATGGCCTTTTTGCTTGAAGATTTGAGCCCACCGGATTTGCATGCCACATTGGGATGTCAGGAGAACGTCGGACAAAATGCAAAGCTCCTTCCTAATAAAAGCAGCTTTTCCTTTGTGGAGAGTTGAACACATTGTTTGGCAGAAACATTGCAGGAGATTTGGTTTTGGACAAGGGGACTTGTAGCCATCTTGCAGAAGATTCTATTCAGCTGATAGCATGCTGCTCAACTAATCTGAGTTCTACTAGTAAGAGGTAGACATATTAATTAAGGCATCAGGAAAGGGGACTTGTAAAGGTTTTATTTTAAAGGCTTGCTATAAGACGTGCCTAGAAAGAGACAAGCAAGATCTCAAGCACCCCAGATGGGACTCGAACCCACAATCCCTGGCTTAGGAGGCCAGTGCCTTATCCATTAGGCCACTGGGGCTTACCCTGGGTGACAGCAAACCCTTTTTTTTTCTTTCAGAAGTCATCCGTTCTCTTACTTTACATGGTAAGGGTGGCAAAGTCTTTGTTTTTATTTTCCCTTGCTAACTTGCTACAGAATTGCAAGAGGATTGAGCTACAAAGTCAGAAGAATGAGTTTTCTGAAAGGGAAAAGCCAAGTGGCAGCTCTCCACACCTCTTTTCAACAAGTAGAAGGTGCACATTCTCGTTATCAGTTTTGGTCCACAATTTAAAGAATGCGGTCAGTGTAACTGAAAGACAGCTCATTCAAGCACCACTGAGGAAAGAACCTTGAGTTTCTTTGGGCGCTTACTGCCTTGTGGTAAAGTTCTCAGACCGTAGGGTGCAAGTGCAGATTACATTTTCCATTAAGAAAGGCAAAAATCAAGAAAAAGCATGCTCCAGGTGAGGCTCGAACTCACAACCTCGGCATTGCTCAACAGATACTGCCATATAAGTACCGCGCGCTGACCGATTGCGCCACTGGAGCGCAGGCGCCATCTAGAAGATCCATCACCCATCTCTCCTCGGTTTTAAATAGGCCTCCAAGTCATCCAAAACCTAAAATCCTGCTTATCCCAGACAAAATAGAATTGTTTTTCTCTCATAGCAAGAAATAGTAGCTTATAAATACTCTGAGAAAAAAAAAACACTGCCAAAGCCACTTGACTGGAGCTCAAGGACAGTTTTAAAAAAATAAAAATTGGACCTTTTTTGAAAGAAAAAATGATATTGCAACTGCTATCGTGACGTGTTAGGAATATATTCATGCACGCTTGAAAAGTTACTATAGGATCCACTGTAAACCAAGAAGTGGCAGGTAATACCAAATACCAAGTACCTTTGGACCAAGGTCAGTTTGTGGGTAAACCCAGATAAAACACAAGAGTTGTTAATACATTTGAAATGCCACTATCCAGCGACTGTGTTGAACATTTTGATGCTCTGTTTGGCAGAAAAGCTGCCGATCCACATGAGATTCTATTTCTGACTGCTTGCGGCAAGAAGACTTCTGAACGTGTCCCAGAGCAGTGGCTATTAGTGCGAATCTCAAGAAATGCAACAACACCATGTCATGTGAAGCAAAGGAGGCACACCTCTAAGGAGCGAATCCATAGACCTGTTTATTTTATTTTTCCTTCCCCCCTCCCTACATTTCCCTATTAAATTACTCCCTACCTTAACAAACAAAAAACAAAAAAAAAAAAAAAAAAGAGAAAAGAAGGATTCTCCCCCTCCCCCTCGCTCCCCTCGCATCGATGGCCATTTTATATATACCTCATTTCTACTTATTTTTACTAGTTATATTCGAGTTACTCCCAACTTTCCTCTCCGATCTGTCTCTTACCTTCCTCAGTTTGCAGAAAGGACTCCCATGGGGCCCATGTTTGAGATATTTGTTCTTTTTTAATCATAGATGTAGGAATCATATTTTCCATTATCCCTATGTTTCTCACCTTGTTGAGCCACATGGAAATCTGCGGTGCCGCTGGATCCTTCCAGCATGCCGTTATACAGCTTTTAGCAGCATTTACCATGTGGCACAAGAGTGAGTTTTTATATCTCTCCCGTGGGATTTGTGAGGAATGTAAGAGATAGAATGCCGGGTCCCATGGAATCCGGTAATCCGTAAGTCGTTGCATAATTCTCTGAACTTCCTGCCAGAAAATTTTTATTATTGGGCAAGTCCAAAAAATGTGTACAATAGTACCTCTTTCTTGACAGCCCCTCCAGCACCTATCCGATGTCGTTTGGGAGAATTTGTTCATTAGGGAGGGTGTATAGTACCAGCGCATTAAAATTTTATAATTCAATTCCTGAATCTTAGTACATCTGGAGGAATTTAAGGTTAGGTATATTATATTCTGTTGTTGATCTATTGTGAAAATTTGTTCCATATCTCTCTCCCACTTTCCCAAGCTTGACATCTTAAAGTGTTCTGGAGGGGCGGTCAACATTGCGTATAACTTAGAGATTCCGTGGGAGAGAGGCCCTTTCTCCTCACAGTATCTCTCAAATTTTGTTCTTGGTCGGTTATAGCTTTCCTGGGGCCCAATGGATTCCAGGAAGTGTCTAATCTGTCGTGCTTGCCAAAAAGGTAGTTTAAACTGACCACCCATGTTCATTAGTGAGTCTAATGTTGGCCAACTATTAAGATTAAAGAAATGCGATGCTTGGAAGATGCCTCTATCTATCATTTTTTTGAAGACCCCTGGCTCAAGACCCGGAGGAAAATCCGGGTTCCCCAAAATGGGAAACAGGGGGGATTTTATTAAAGAGGGTTTAGAATTCTGGATGAACTTTTCTCCCGTCAGAAGTGTGGGTCCTATCAAGGGGTGTGTCTTTACTGCATGAGGGATAGCAGCGCGGCACCATATTGCCCTTTTAAGTGGGATCTTACTAACATGTTGCTCGATATTGATCCACAGTTTACTCCCTTCGTGTCGGTTCCAATCTATTATCCTACCCAGTTGGGACGCTAGGTAGTATTTATATAGGTCTGGCGCTGCTATTCCTCCTGCTGTTTTCGATAAAGTGAGCAATTTTCTATCTATCCTAGGGCGTCTACTTGCCCATATAAATTTTTTAAAGACACATCTAGCTCGGTTAAAGAAGGCCAGAGGGACAGACACAGGCAGGGCCTGGAAAAGATACAGGAACTTTGGTATAATACTCATTTTTAAAATATTACTTCTCCCGAACCAGGAATGTGTTGCTTTGCTCCATTTTTCCAGTAAAACTGTTACTTCTTTAATTAAAGGAAGATAGTTTAAAGCATAGATGTCTTTTAACTTCGGTGGGATATAAATTCCAAGATATTTTAGTGCGGTTGATGTCCATCTAAACCTAAAACTATCCACTAAATTCTTACGTATGGGGTGCTCCATGGACACCCACATCGCCTCCGATTTGCTATAATTTATCTTAAAATTCGACTGGACACCATATTCTTCCACCTCCTTTATAAGGTTCGGGAGTGATATCTGTGGGTTTGTAATTGAAAAAAGTAGATCGTCCGCATATGCGGAGGCTTTATATTCTTGTTTTCCAATGCAAATACCACTAATATCGGGATTTTGACGAATTTTATTTAACAAAGGCTCCAAAGTCAAAACAAATAATAGAGGCGATAAAGGGCAGCCCTGGCGCGTCCCATTTGATATAGAGAAGCTCTCTGAATGGACTCCATTAGCCTTAACCAAGGCTTGTGGTGTAGAATATATCCCTTCAATCCAATGTAACATTCTATCTCCAAAATCCATGTGTTTTAGTACTCCCCTCATAAAAGTCCAACTAACCCTATCGAAAGCCTTTTCGGCATCTGTGTTCACGAAGACACTTGACATCCCTTTCTGGTTTACATATTGGAGCAAATTTAGCACTTTTATAGTGCTATCCCTAGCTTCTCGTGTGGGGACAAACCCCACTTGGTCCAAATGTATTAACTGAGTCAAGTACGGTTGTATACGGGATGCAAGTATCTTCGTGAAAATTTTCATGTCTATATTTAATAGGGATATTGGACGGTAACTGCTGCACACTGATTGGTCCTTCCCTTCTTTAGGTATTACTACAATATGTGCCTTCAACGCCTCTGCTGGTGGGGTTGATGTATGACCCAAATATTAAATGTTTTAGCTAAGTGTGGACTTAATACAGGGAGAAAACTTTTGAAGTATTGCAAGGAAAACCCGTCTGGGCCAGGCGCCTTCCCACCTTTCATCGACTTTATGGCTAGTCTCACTTCCTCTATTGTGATTGGCATCTCCATCTCTAAGCGAGCTGATGATGACAGTCTATTTATTTGTGAGGAGGTCAGATATTCTTCCATCGACTGAGGGGATACGGAAGGGATTGGTAGGTTATATAGTGTCCTATAAAATTCTCTAAATTCCTTTACAATGTCTTTAGGCATATAAGTTTTTTGACCTCCTTCAGTTTTAATGTAGGGTATATGTGACCTCTTCTGTTGTTCTTTTAGTTTTTTAGCTAGAACTCTTCCGCATTTATCACCTGAGTGATATATTACGCTCTTTCCATACTGGAGGGTAGCCCTGGCTTTATACCTGAGGAGATCTGATAATTGTCTTCTCAGGTTTGCTAATTCAAATCCGGTTTCCCTTTCCAATGTCTGTTTGTGTTTTTTCTCCATTTCCTGTATCTTTTCCAATAACCGCATCATCCTCTCCTCCCTGGCTCTCTTCACTCGAGTGCCATGCTTGATTAAAATTCCCCTGATTACCGCTTTATGAGCTTCCCAGACTATTCCCATATCCATCTCCCCGTCATCATTTGTTTGAAAATATGAATTGATTTCTGTAATTAAATCATCTCGAATCTCGGGGCACTGTAACAGGCTTTCATTTAGTCGCCATCTCCATTCCATTTTTTGAATCCCTCCCGTCAGGTCTATTCTTATTGTGATTGGGGCGTGATCTGACCAGGTAATATTCCCTATCTGGGTGTCCCGGACCTTCGAGAGTATTTGCTGTGGTATTAAAAAAAGATCAATTCTCGAATATAGGTGGTGTGGGTTAGAAAAGAAAGTAAAGTCCTTCTCTTCAGCGTGAAAGGCCCTCCAAGCATCTACTAATTGGCATTCTACAAGCTTTCTGGTTATATTTTTTCTTATTCCGATCGCTACTGAGGAGGTTCCCTTAGAGGTATCTAATTTGGGATCTAGAGGAATGTTAAAGTCGCCCCCTGTTATTAGAATTCCATCTTTAAATTTCATTAGTTTAGACAAAGTCTTTTTCAGGAAGCTGTCTTGGTGTATATTCGGGGCATATATAGTAGCTAAGGTCACTTTTACTGATCCTATAATCCCCTTAAGAAAGATATATCTTCCCCCTTCATCCTGACATTTCTCCGAAAGTGACCATGCAATTCTGTTAGAAATTAAAATAGCAACTCCTTTTGTTTTAGATTTTTGATTGCATGCATGATACACATTGGGAAAATGTCTATTTTGAAGGTATAAGGAGGGCCCTGCTTTCAGGTGCGTTTCTTGCACCATCCCCACATCTGTTTTTAGGCGCTTAAGTTCATTCAGCAGCATTTTTCGTTTTTCAGGAGTATTTAATCCTTTAACGTTCAATGAAGTAACCCTTGTCCCCTCCATTTTTCTCCAGACCCGGGGATACCCAGCGGGAGAGGAGGTAGAGGGGGAGAGAGAGTGAGATGCGTAGAGGAGAGAGAGAGAGAGAGAGAGAGAGAGAGAGAGAAGAAAAAAAAAAAAAAAACCCCAAAACTAAACTAAGCTTCCCAACACCTACCTATGGGTACTTTAGTTTCCCGTAGGTGATGGATATGAGGGGGTGACTAGACCGTGCCCGAGTAGGCCAGGCACGAACCCCTATCCCACCAGCCTTTCCCAGTGTAATTTTAATCCCTCCTGGATGGTCTCCTCCTAACTTTTCCCTACTTCTCCCTCTATCTTCTCTTCCCGCCCTTCCTCGCCTCTACCACTTCTCATTGTTTCACATTCCTCTCATTTCAATCCCATCTCTTTTCCTCCTCCCTGCACCCTCCTCCCCTTCCTGAAGCCCTATTACCCCTCTTTTACATACAGACATATTAACCCCCACAGTTTGCAGAGAATACAGTTTAATAATAATAATAAAAATTAAAAAAAAAAAAACACAGTGAGAGGGGGGGGGGGGGGGGGAGCCCTAGCGCCTTGGGCAGCGTCCAGAGAGGGACACGAGATGGTCCTATCAATCACAAATCAGCGATTCTGATTGCTATTCATATATGTTGATACATCAGGAAAAACACTTCTGGCACTAACAGAAAAAGGACATAAAATGCCTTCCTGCAATTTAAGCTTACCAAAGATACTTGTCAGGATGGCCTTTTTGCTTGAAGATTTGAGCCCACCGGATTTGCATGCCACATTGGGATGTCAGGAGAACGTCGGACAAAATGCAAAGCTCCTTCCTAATAAAAGCAGCTTTTCCTTTGTGGAGAGTTGAACACATTGTTTGGCAGAAACATTGCAGGAGATTTGGTTTTGGACAAGGGGACTTGTAGCCATCTTGCAGAAGATTCTATTCAGCTGATAGCATGCTGCTCAACTAATCTGAGTTCTACTAGTAAGAGGTAGACATATTAATTAAGGCATCAGGAAAGGGGACTTGTAAAGGTTTTATTTTAAAGGCTTGCTATAGGACGTGCCTAGAAAGAGACAAGCAAGATCTCAAGCACCCCAGATGGGACTCGAACCCACAATCCCTGGCTTAGGAGGCCAGTGCCTTATCCATTAGGCCACTGGGGCTTACCCTGGGTGACAGCAAACCCTTTTTTTTTCTTTCAGAAGTCATCCGTTCTCTTACTTTACATGGTAAGGGTGGCAAAGTCTTTGTTTTTATTTTCCCTTGCTAACTTGCTACAGAATTGCAAGCGGTTTGAGCTACAAAGTCAGAAGAATGAGTTTTCTGAAAGGGAAAAGCCAAGTGGCAGCTCTCCACACCTCTTTTCAACAAGTAGAAGGTGCACATTCTCGTTATCAGTTTTGGTCCACAATTTAAAGAATGCGGTCAGTGTAACTGAAAGACAGCTCATTCAAGCACCACTGAGGAAAGAACCTTGAGTTTCTTTGGGCGCTTACTGCCTTGTGGTAAAGTTCTCAGACCGTAGGGTGCAAGTGCAGATTACATTTTCCATTAAGAAAGGCAAAAATCAAGAAAAAGCATGCTCCAGGTGAGGCTCGAACTCACAACCTCGGCATTGCTCAACAGATACTGCCATATAAGTACCGCGCGCTGACCGATTGCGCCACTGGAGCGCAGGCGCCATCTAGAAGATCCATCACCCATCTCTCCTCGGTTTTAAATAGGCCTCCAAGTCATCCAAAACCTAAAATCCTGCTTATCCCAGACAAAATAGAATTGTTTTTCTCTCATAGCAAGAAATAGTAGCTTATAAATACTCTGAGAAAAAAAAAACACTGCCAAAGCCACTTGACTGGAGCTCAAGGACAGTTTTAAAAAAATAAAAATTGGACCTTTTTTGAAAGAAAAAATGATATTGCAACTGCTATCGTGACGTGTTAGGAATATATTCATGCACGCTTGAAAAGTTACTATAGGATCCACTGTAAACCAAGAAGTGGCAGGTAATACCAAATACCAAGTACCTTTGGACCAAGGTCAGTTTGTGGGTAAACCCAGATAAAACACAAGAGTTGTTAATACATTTGAAATGCCACTATCCAGCGACTGTGTTGAACATTTTGATGCTCTGTTTGGCAGAAAAGCTGCCGATCCACATGAGATTCTATTTCTGACTGCTTGCGGCAAGAAGACTTCTGAACGTGTCCCAGAGCAGTGGCTATTAGTGCGAATCTCAAGAAATGCAACAACACCATGTCATGTGAAGCAAAGGAGGCACACCTCTAAGGAGCGATTCTGATTGCTATTCATATATGTTGATACATCAGGAAAAACACTTCTGGCACTAACAGAAAAAGGACATAAAATGCCTTCCTGCAATTTAAGCTTACCAAAGATACTTGTCAGGATGGCCTTTTTGCTTGAAGATTTGAGCCCACCGGATTTGCATGCCACATTGGGATGTCAGGAGAACGTCGGACAAAATGCAAAGCTCCTTCCTAATAAAAGCAGCTTTTCCTTTGTGGGGAGTTGAACACATTGTTTGGCAGAAACATTGCAGGAGATTTGGTTTTGGACAAGGGGACTTGTAGCCATCTTGCAGAAGATTCTATTCAGCTGATAGCATGCTGCTCAACTAATCTGAGTTCTACTAGTAAGAGGTAGACATATTAATTAAGGCATCAGGAAAGGGGACTTGTAAAGGTTTTATTTTAAAGGCTTGCTATAGGACGTGCCTAGAAAGAGACAAGCAAGATCTCAAGCACCCCAGATGGGACTCGAACCCACAATCCCTGGCTTAGGAGGCCAGTGCCTTATCCATTAGGCCACTGGGGCTTACCCTGGGTGACAGCAAACCCTTTTTTTTTCTTTCAGAAGTCATCCGTTCTCTTACTTTACATGGTAAGGGTGGCAAAGTCTTTGTTTTTATTTTCCCTTGCTAACTTGCTACAGAATTGCAAGCGGTTTGAGCTACAAAGTCAGAAGAATGAGTTTTCTGAAAGGGAAAAGCCAAGTGGCAGCTCTCCACACCTCTTTTCAACAAGTAGAAGGTGCACATTCTCGTTATCAGTTTTGGTCCACAATTTAAAGAATGCGGTCAGTGTAACTGAAAGACAGCTCATTCAAGCACCACTGAGGAAAGAACCTTGAGTTTCTTTGGGCGCTTACTGCCTTGTGGTAAAGTTCTCAGACCGTAGGGTGCAAGTGCAGATTACATTTTCCATTAAGAAAGGCAAAAATCAAGAAAAAGCATGCTCCAGGTGA
This sequence comes from Lithobates sylvaticus, assembly GCA_028564925.1. NCBI lineage: Eukaryota > Metazoa > Chordata > Amphibia > Anura > Ranidae > Lithobates > Lithobates sylvaticus. The sequence continues at coordinate 119,032,370 of CM053029.1, read as the reverse complement.
GGCTCGAACTCACAACCTCGGCATTGCTCAACAGATACTGCCATATAAGTACCGCGCGCTGACCGATTGCGCCACTGGAGCGCAGGCGCCATCTAGAAGATCCATCACCCATCTCTCCTCGGTTTTAAATAGGCCTCCAAGTCATCCAAAACCTAAAATCCTGCTTATCCCAGACAAAATAGAATTGTTTTTCTCTCATAGCAAGAAATAGTAGCTTATAAATACTCTGAGAAAAAAAAAACACTGCCAAAGCCACTTGACTGGAGCTCAAGGACAGTTTTAAAAAAATAAAAATTGGACCTTTTTTGAAAGAAAAAATGATATTGCAACTGCTATCGTGACGTGTTAGGAATATATTCATGCACGCTTGAAAAGTTACTATAGGATCCACTGTAAACCAAGAAGTGGCAGGTAATACCAAATACCAAGTACCTTTGGACCAAGGTCAGTTTGTGGGTAAACCCAGATAAAACACAAGAGTTGTTAATACATTTGAAATGCCACTATCCAGCGACTGTGTTGAACATTTTGATGCTCTGTTTGGCAGAAAAGCTGCCGATCCACATGAGATTCTATTTCTGACTGCTTGCGGCAAGAAGACTTCTGAACGTGTCCCAGAGCAGTGGCTATTAGTGCGAATCTCAAGAAATGCAACAACACCATGTCATGTGAAGCAAAGGAGGCACACCTCTAAGGAGCGATTCTGATTGCTATTCATATATGTTGATACATCAGGAAAAACACTTCTGGCACTAACAGAAAAAGGACATAAAATGCCTTCCTGCAATTTAAGCTTACCAAAGATACTTGTCAGGATGGCCTTTTTGCTTGAAGATTTGAGCCCACCGGATTTGCATGCCACATTGGGATGTCAGGAGAACGTCGGACAAAATGCAAAGCTCCTTCCTAATAAAAGCAGCTTTTCCTTTGTGGGGAGTTGAACACATTGTTTGGCAGAAACATTGCAGGAGATTTGGTTTTGGACAAGGGGACTTGTAGCCATCTTGCAGAAGATTCTATTCAGCTGATAGCATGCTGCTCAACTAATCTGAGTTCTACTAGTAAGAGGTAGACATATTAATTAAGGCATCAGGAAAGGGGACTTGTAAAGGTTTTATTTTAAAGGCTTGCTATAGGACGTGCCTAGAAAGAGACAAGCAAGATCTCAAGCACCCCAGATGGGACTCGAACCCACAATCCCTGGCTTAGGAGGCCAGTGCCTTATCCATTAGGCCACTGGGGCTTACCCTGGGTGACAGCAAACCCTTTTTTTTTCTTTCAGAAGTCATCCGTTCTCTTACTTTACATGGTAAGGGTGGCAAAGTCTTTGTTTTTATTTTCCCTTGCTAACTTGCTACAGAATTGCAAGCGGTTTGAGCTACAAAGTCAGAAGAATGAGTTTTCTGAAAGGGAAAAGCCAAGTGGCAGCTCTCCACACCTCTTTTCAACAAGTAGAAGGTGCACATTCTCGTTATCAGTTTTGGTCCACAATTTAAAGAATGCGGTCAGTGTAACTGAAAGACAGCTCATTCAAGCACCACTGAGGAAAGAACCTTGAGTTTCTTTGGGCGCTTACTGCCTTGTGGTAAAGTTCTCAGACCGTAGGGTGCAAGTGCAGATTACATTTTCCATTAAGAAAGGCAAAAATCAAGAAAAAGCATGCTCCAGGTGAGGCTCGAACTCACAACCTCGGCATTGCTCAACAGATACTGCCATATAAGTACCGCGCGCTGACCGATTGCGCCACTGGAGCGCAGGCGCCATCTAGAAGATCCATCACCCATCTCTCCTCGGTTTTAAATAGGCCTCCAAGTCATCCAAAACCTAAAATCCTGCTTATCCCAGACAAAATAGAATTGTTTTTCTCTCATAGCAAGAAATAGTAGCTTATAAATACTCTGAGAAAAAAAAAACACTGCCAAAGCCACTTGACTGGAGCTCAAGGACAGTTTTAAAAAAATAAAAATTGGACCTTTTTTGAAAGAAAAAATGATATTGCAACTGCTATCGTGACGTGTTAGGAATATATTCATGCACGCTTGAAAAGTTACTATAGGATCCACTGTAAACCAAGAAGTGGCAGGTAATACCAAATACCAAGTACCTTTGGACCAAGGTCAGTTTGTGGGTAAACCCAGATAAAACACAAGAGTTGTTAATACATTTGAAATGCCACTATCCAGCGACTGTGTTGAACATTTTGATGCTCTGTTTGGCAGAAAAGCTGCCGATCCACATGAGATTCTATTTCTGACTGCTTGCGGCAAGAAGACTTCTGAACGTGTCCCAGAGCAGTGGCTATTAGTGCGAATCTCAAGAAATGCAACAACACCATGTCATGTGAAGCAAAGGAGGCACACCTCTAAGGAGCGATTCTGATTGCTATTCATATATGTTGATACATCAGGAAAAACACTTCTGGCACTAACAGAAAAAGGACATAAAATGCCTTCCTGCAATTTAAGCTTACCAAAGATACTTGTCAGGATGGCCTTTTTGCTTGAAGATTTGAGCCCACCGGATTTGCATGCCACATTGGGATGTCAGGAGAACGTCGGACAAAATGCAAAGCTCCTTCCTAATAAAAGCAGCTTTTCCTTTGTGGGGAGTTGAACACATTGTTTGGCAGAAACATTGCAGGAGATTTGGTTTTGGACAAGGGGACTTGTAGCCATCTTGCAGAAGATTCTATTCAGCTGATAGCATGCTGCTCAACTAATCTGAGTTCTACTAGTAAGAGGTAGACATATTAATTAAGGCATCAGGAAAGGGGACTTGTAAAGGTTTTATTTTAAAGGCTTGCTATAGGACGTGCCTAGAAAGAGACAAGCAAGATCTCAAGCACCCCAGATGGGACTCGAACCCACAATCCCTGGCTTAGGAGGCCAGTGCCTTATCCATTAGGCCACTGGGGCTTACCCTGGGTGACAGCAAACCCTTTTTTTTTCTTTCAGAAGTCATCCGTTCTCTTACTTTACATGGTAAGGGTGGCAAAGTCTTTGTTTTTATTTTCCCTTGCTAACTTGCTACAGAATTGCAAGCGGTTTGAGCTACAAAGTCAGAAGAATGAGTTTTCTGAAAGGGAAAAGCCAAGTGGCAGCTCTCCACACCTCTTTTCAACAAGTAGAAGGTGCACATTCTCGTTATCAGTTTTGGTCCACAATTTAAAGAATGCGGTCAGTGTAACTGAAAGACAGCTCATTCAAGCACCACTGAGGAAAGAACCTTGAGTTTCTTTGGGCGCTTACTGCCTTGTGGTAAAGTTCTCAGACCGTAGGGTGCAAGTGCAGATTACATTTTCCATTAAGAAAGGCAAAAATCAAGAAAAAGCATGCTCCAGGTGAGGCTCGAACTCACAACCTCGGCATTGCTCAACAGATACTGCCATATAAGTACCGCGCGCTGACCGATTGCGCCACTGGAGCGCAGGCGCCATCTAGAAGATCCATCACCCATCTCTCCTCGGTTTTAAATAGGCCTCCAAGTCATCCAAAACCTAAAATCCTGCTTATCCCAGACAAAATAGAATTGTTTTTCTCTCATAGCAAGAAATAGTAGCTTATAAATACTCTGAGAAAAAAAAAAACACTGCCAAAGCCACTTGACTGGAGCTCAAGGACAGTTTTAAAAAAATAAAAATTGGACCTTTTTTGAAAGAAAAAATGATATTGCAACTGCTATCGTGACGTGTTAGGAATATATTCATGCACGCTTGAAAAGTTACTATAGGATCCACTGTAAACCAAGAAGTGGCAGGTAATACCAAATACCAAGTACCTTTGGACCAAGGTCAGTTTGTGGGTAAACCCAGATAAAACACAAGAGTTGTTAATACATTTGAAATGCCACTATCCAGCGACTGTGTTGAACATTTTGATGCTCTGTTTGGCAGAAAAGCTGCCGATCCACATGAGATTCTATTTCTGACTGCTTGCGGCAAGAAGACTTCTGAACGTGTCCCAGAGCAGTGGCTATTAGTGCGAATCTCAAGAAATGCAACAACACCATGTCATGTGAAGCAAAGGAGGCACACCTCTAAGGAGCGATTCTGATTGCTATTCATATATGTTGATACATCAGGAAAAACACTTCTGGCACTAACAGAAAAAGGACATAAAATGCCTTCCTGCAATTTAAGCTTACCAAAGATACTTGTCAGGATGGCCTTTTTGCTTGAAGATTTGAGCCCACCGGATTTGCATGCCACATTGGGATGTCAGGAGAACGTCGGACAAAATGCAAAGCTCCTTCCTAATAAAAGCAGCTTTTCCTTTGTGGGGAGTTGAACACATTGTTTGGCAGAAACATTGCAGGAGATTTGGTTTTGGACAAGGGGACTTGTAGCCATCTTGCAGAAGATTCTATTCAGCTGATAGCATGCTGCTCAACTAATCTGAGTTCTACTAGTAAGAGGTAGACATATTAATTAAGGCATCAGGAAAGGGGACTTGTAAAGGTTTTATTTTAAAGGCTTGCTATAGGACGTGCCTAGAAAGAGACAAGCAAGATCTCAAGCACCCCAGATGGGACTCGAACCCACAATCCCTGGCTTAGGAGGCCAGTGCCTTATCCATTAGGCCACTGGGGCTTACCCTGGGTGACAGCAAACCCTTTTTTTTTCTTTCAGAAGTCATCCGTTCTCTTACTTTACATGGTAAGGGTGGCAAAGTCTTTGTTTTTATTTTCCCTTGCTAACTTGCTACAGAATTGCAAGCGGTTTGAGCTACAAAGTCAGAAGAATGAGTTTTCTGAAAGGGAAAAGCCAAGTGGCAGCTCTCCACACCTCTTTTCAACAAGTAGAAGGTGCACATTCTCGTTATCAGTTTTGGTCCACAATTTAAAGAATGCGGTCAGTGTAACTGAAAGACAGCTCATTCAAGCACCACTGAGGAAAGAACCTTGAGTTTCTTTGGGCGCTTACTGCCTTGTGGTAAAGTTCTCAGGCCGTAGGGTGCAAGTGCAGATTACATTTTCCATTAAGAAAGGCAAAAATCAAGAAAAAGCATGCTCCAGGTGAGGCTCGAACTCACAACCTCGGCATTGCTCAACAGATACTGCCATATAAGTACCGCGCGCTGACCGATTGCGCCACTGGAGCGCAGGCGCCATCTAGAAGATCCATCACCCATCTCTCCTCGGTTTTAAATAGGCCTCCAAGTCATCCAAAACCTAAAATCCTGCTTATCCCAGACAAAATAGAATTGTTTTTCTCTCATAGCAAGAAATAGTAGCTTATAAATACTCTGAGAAAAAAAAACACTGCCAAAGCCACTTGACTGGAGCTCAAGGACAGTTTTAAAAAAATAAAAAGTAGAACTTTTTTGAAAGAAAAAATTATATTGCAACTGCTATCGTGACGTGTTAGGAATATATTCATGCACGCTTGAAAAGTTACTAAAGGATCCACTGTAAACCAAGAAGTGGCAGGTAATACAAAATACCAAGTTCCTTTGGACCAAGGTCAGTTTGTGGGTAAACCCAGATAAAACACAAGAGTTGCTGACCCAGTCGGGAGCTCCGTGACCCCGGCCGCGGGACCAGCGGACCCGATCGCCGGGTATCCCGCGATCGGGTTACGGAGCGGAAGAACGGGGAGAGGTCTATGTAAACAAACCTCTCCCCGCGCTTCCTACACTGACTGTCAGTGATCGGCGGTTCCCTGTCATCGGGAACGCCGATCAATGACGTCACACGTACAGCCACGCCCCCCTACTGTAAAAAAAACACAACACGTCACCCTGACTCCTCCCCGCCCCCTAGTGGTTAACCCCCTAACTACAACTGTCATTTACATAGGAATCAGTGCTATTTAAATAGCACTGATTTCTGTATAAATGACAAATGTCCCAAAAATGTGTCAAAAATGTCCGATGTGTCCGCCAAAATGTCGCAGTCACAATAAAAAATCGCTGATCGCCGCCATTACTAATAAAAAAAAAATATTAATAAAAATGCTATAAAACTATCCCCTATTTTGTAAACGCTATAACTTTTGCGCAAACTAATCAATAATCGCTAATTGCGATTTTTTTTACCAAAAAAAATATGTAGAAGAATACGATCGGCCTAAACTGAGGAAAAAAAAAATGTTTTTTTATATATATTTTTTGGGGATATTTATTATAGCAAAAAAAGTAAAAAATATATTGCATTTTTTTCAAAATTGTCGCTCTATTTTTGTTTATAGCGCAAAAAATAAAAACCGCAGGGGCGATCAAATACCACCAAAAAGAAAGCTCTATTTGTGGGAAAAAAAGGACGCCAATTTTGTTTTGGAGCCACGTCGCATGACCGCGCAATTGTTAGTTAAAGCGACGCAGTGCCGAATTGCAAAAAGGGGCCTGGTCCTTTAGCTGCAAATTGGTCCGGGGCTGAAGTGGTTAATACATTTGAAATGCCACTATCCAGCGACTGTGTTGAACATTTTGATGCTCTATTTGGCAGAAAAGCTGCTGATCCACATGAGATTCTATTTCTGACTGCTTGCGGCAAGAAGACTTCTGAACGTGTCCCAGAGCAGTGGCTATTAGTGGGAATCTCAAGAAATGCAACAACACCATGTCATGTGAAGCAAAGGAGGCACACCTCTAAGGAGCGATTCTGATTGCTATTCATATATGTTGATACATCAGGAAAAACACTTCTGGCACTAACACAAAAAGGACATAAAATGCCTTCCTGCAATTTAAGCTTACCAAAGATACTTGTCAGGATGGCCTTTTTGCTTGAAGATTTGAGCCCACCGGATTTGCATGCCACATTGGGATGTCAGGAGAACGTCGGACAAAATGCAAAGCTCCTTCCTAATAAAAGCAGCTTTTCCTTTGTGGGGAGTTGAACACATTGTTTGGCAGAAACATTGCAGGAGATTTGGTTTTGGACAAGGGGACTTGTAGCCATCTTGCAGAAGATTCTGTTCAGCTGATAGCATGCTGCTCAACTAATCTGAGTTCTACTAGTAAGAGGTACACATATTAATTAAGGCATCAGGAAAGGGGACTTCTAAAGGTTTTATTTTAAAGGCTTGCTATAGGACGTGCCTAGAAAGAGACAAGCAAGATCTCAAGCACCCCAGATGGGATGCGAACCCACAATCCCTGGCTTAGGAGGCCAGTGCCTTATCCATTAGGCCACTGGGACTCCAGGCCCCCCTGTTAAGCATACGCCAGCTTCTGCAGGGGGTAGTCCTGGGAGGAATCCACATCTTAGGCGGGGCCCACGGGGAGGTGACACTCACAGCCACAGGGCCACGGTCACCTCCTCCATCGTTTGGATCCGGGAGTGTGCGGCTGCATCCACTGGCGATGTACCGCTTGGCCCGGCATGGTAGAGCTACATCTGCAGTCGCCGGCCTGCCTGTGGGTGCCGGCCTGTCTCCAGGTGTGGCTGGCGGCCCTCCTCTTGGAAAAGACATGCGGCGGTGGAGGTCGGGCACATCTGCCCTTGGTGCCAGGAAGTCGCTGATTACCTCCGGGTCACGGCTGGGTCCTGGGAGGGAGGATGGAGTGGTGAGCGGTTATGCCAGCGGGAGGCAGAGCTCCAGTACGGCTCGGGGGACGCCTAGGAGCCATGGCCAGATGTCACAGCAGTAATCGCCTGCTGCTGTGGAGGGGAGGAGCCGAACGGAGGCCGGGAGAGGCTGCAGCCCTGACAATTGGTGTTCGAAGGGGGAAGTGAGCAGTGAGGAGTGAGGAGGACAGAGAGCTGGAGGAGGAGAGCCGTGCTGCATCCAGGGATCCTGGATCTGCGGCTGGGGGGCCCCTCGGTCCTGTGCAGCCTGTTGAGTCCCCTTCTAATGTTTTGTCTGTTATTTGTCCTTCTGTCTTGGCGGGTTCAGAGGTCAGGGGTCGGGGGCGCGGACTTCGGGGGTAAGTGGGAGTTAGGTGTTGGCATGTTTGCGGGAATTGCTGGGCAGGTTGGAGGGATCGGTGAGGGACGGGGCTCCGGTGATGGCGTGGGACCCGCCGGGGGGACAGGGGATGGCGGCACAGGGGCCATCCCTCACGCCAGTGGTGCAGGTTGGGTTGGCGGCTGGCACGTAGACGGAGGGTGCCGAGCTTGAACCAGTAGCGGTGGCAGAGAAGGAGGCAGACAAGGCGGCGGATCAGGTGAGGTTGGCGGATTCAGCGAAGTGTGAGGTACGTTGGCTTCGAGCGACCGCTCGGCGCTCATCTTAAGCAGGAGGTGCGTGACAAAATCTGGAAAGGGGAGTATATGGAAATTGTTTTCCTTCTCCCCTTAGAGAATTTTTTTTTGGATAGGGTTAAACCGGACGAAAGCAAAAAGGAGGCGGAGCGGCAGAGATATCAGCTTATCCCACGTACGTTTGCCAATTGGTTGCAGGCGTTTGCCATTTTGCGACTTTTCATGCGACTTGGGACTGCAAAGTTGCATGACAAGTCGCACCCCATAATTTCCAATGAGTACCATTCATATCTGTGCGACTTAAAGTTGCAGCTGCTTGAACTTAGTCCCTGTACTACTTTGGTGTCACTTTGATGCAACTTGAGGTCCATAGACCTCAAGAATACACAGGCATTGCTTCAAGTCGCATCAAAACCAAGGCAAATCACAAAAAAAAACGTGGCAAAAAATTGTGGCAAAAACGTGCGACTTTCAGGTCGCAACCTAGGCTAAAACAGCTTTTGCAGGCCAATTCGGTTGGTAATGGGATGGCCCTGCATGCTCGGCATTTTAGGGTTTGGAGAGTTGGTGAATGTGAAGAACTATGTCTTTTCATGGATGACCCCTTGCCGCTTGCATGGTATCCTGATCTGGATGGTCTGCCCTGGTTGGGGCCTTCATAGGTTTCTTTATGTCGCCTTGATCTCTGCTTGGACTTCTTCTGGCGTACAAGGCTGAAATACATAAACGTACCAGCAGAAGTGCTCTCTTTTTTTTTTTTCTACTCACCTGGACGACGGTCCTGAACTTAAATGTTGGAGAGGGTCTTGTTTGGGTGGCGTACTGCTTATCTTAGGCAGCAGACAGAAAAAGCAACTAGAGAAACATAAAGGAGTTAGCGACTGATATTTCAGCTGAAGCAAGGAAATGGTATTCCTGAGTAAAAAAAAAAAAGAAATTACATTTACCATTGGCAAGAAACAGGGTCCCCTCCAGGAGAGCCCAGCATAGGCAACCACCTCAGATGACAACAGGATGCCATGCTGAAAGCCCCAGTAATAAACAGTGAAGAGGGGAGGGACATCTGTGTAAAATATAACCCTCTCAAAAATAATTTTGACAAGGGCAACATTTGTTAAATTTGCCCTTATTCAAGATGGCCACAACGATCTCAGGCCCGACCGCTCATGCGTGGTCGGCGGCACTAGGATCTATGCAGCCCACACGGCCCGTTTCATGACGTCCGCGCATGGCCATAGTGGGCAGGAAGACGCTGAGGAACTTGGAAAAGCCAGCGCAAAGGGAACTTCTAAAGCCATGCTTATGCCTAGAAAGAGTCGCCCAGTGAAAAAGACAAGCAAGATCTCAAGCACCCCAGATGGGACTCGAACCCACAATCCCTGGCTTAGGAGGCCAGTGCCTTATCCATTAGGCCACCAGGGCTTACTTTTGGTGACAGTAAACTCTTTTTTTTTTTTCTTTAAGGCTGAATTCACACCTATGCAGTTTTAGTGCTTTTTGCATTTTGCAGATTTGCACTACAGTCCATTTAACATGGTTTCCTATGAAACAAATTCTGTAGTGCAAATCGGCAAAATACAAAAAGTACTAAAACTGCATAGGTGTGAACAGTGGCGGAATTACCAGGGTCGCACCAGTCGCATTTGCGACTGGGCCCTCGGGTTCCGCCACTGTAGGGGGGCCCGCTGCCGCCCTTAAGATAAAACATTACACTGGGGAGTTTGCTCCGCCCATCCTCGCCGGCCGCTCCGCCCATCCTCCCCGAGCGCACTCACGGGCACACTGCACGGGCTCCGCCCATCCTCACCGCCCGCTCCGCCCATCCTCCCCGAGCGCACTCACGGGCACACTGCGCAGGCTCCGCCCATCCTCGCCGGCCGCTCCGCCTATCCTCCCCGAGCGCACTCACGGGCACACTGCACAGGCTCCGCCCATGCTCTGTACCCATCCTCTCATCCCACACTCAGGGGCACAGTCCCTGCCCGCTTCGCTCGTCATCTCCGCGGCACCGCCCGCTCCACCCAACCTCTCCACCCATACTATCCGCCTGCAACTAGGGGGGCACAGTCCCCGGCCATCTTCTCCAGCTCCGCCTGCACTAACAGGCCCTGCCCATCATCTCTGTTCGCCCAAGCAAGACCCGGAAGGAGGGGGGACCAAGTAATCTGCAAGTGAGTGGCACCCATCCCTCAATATCACCACTGGCACTGATCCCCACAGCACCACTACTGCACTGATACCCCCCCCCACACCACCACTACTGCACTGATACCCCCCCACACCACCACTACTGCACTGATACCCCCCACACCACCACGGCTGCCACTGATACCCCCCCACACCACTACTGCCACTGATCCCCACACCACTACTGCACTGATCCCCCCCCCCACACACCACTGCCCCCCCCCACACCCCCCCACCCCCCACACCACCACTACTACTGCCACTGATCCCCACACCACCACTACTGCACTGATTCCCCCCCACCCCACTGCTGCCACTGATACACCCACCCACACCACCACCACTACTGCACTGATTCCCCCCCACACACAACTGCTGCCACTGAGACCCCCCACACCACCACCACTACTGCACTGATTTCCCCCCACACCACCACTACTGCCACTGATCCCCACACCACCACTACTGCCACTGATACCCCCCACACCACTACTGCCCCTGATCCCCCACACCACCACCACTACTTCCCCTGATACCCCCCACACCACCCCTACTGCCACTGATTTCCCCCCCCTCCCCCACACCACCACCATGACCACTACTGTCACTGATCCCATCCTTGCTACTGATACTATTCCCCTCCCACCACTCACCCCATCCCACCCCCTTGCCATGGATCCCATCCTCCCACCACCGCTGCCACTCATTTCATCCAATGCCCCCCACCGCTGCCACTCATGCCATCCAACCCCCCCCCCCCCCCCTCCACTACCACTCATCCCATCCCACCCACCCTCCTCCAACCATCACCCTTGCCACTCATCCCATTCCCCCCACCACCTCTGCCACTCATCCTATTCAATTCCCCTTACCACTGATCCTACCCCACCCCCCCCCCAACCACAACCCTTGCCGCTGATCCCATTCCCCCTCACCGCTGCCACTCATCCCATCCCCCACCACCACCACCGCCACTGATCCCATCCCCCCCCCACCGCAGCCACTCATCCCATCTCTCCCTCACCTACGCCACTGATCCCATCCCCCACCACCGATGCCACTGATCCTATCCCTCCCCAACCACCACTGATTCCATCCCCCACCAACACCGCTGCCACTCATCCCAGGAGCGTAACTACAGGGGTCACAATTGCAATAGCACACATGTTGCCCCTGAACACCTGGATGGGGGGGGGGGGGCATTTAGAGGAACAAATCCCCTCCATTTTATTCCTGCAACCACTAAAAGTCTGCTTCTCCTCCTCTCCCTTTGATAGGCATTCAGTGGCTGCAGGAGGAACATGGAGGGGATTTGTTCCCCCTCCTATCCAGGTCCTTCTGTCCCTGGGTTCAGTGGGAAGGGCCCTGGCCGGGGGTCAGGGGGGCCCTCCATGGTTTGGGACTGACTAGAGGAGGAGCCAGATCTCTGTTCCTACTTAGTAGGAACAGACAATCTGTCTCTCCTCCCCTGTCAGAACAGGGATTTCTGTGTTTACACACACAAATCCCCGTGCTGGCTCTCTTGCACGCAATGGCGTGTGGCAAGCGGCGATCCACGTGCATCGGGGCCCCCGCCTTGCAGCGGGCGCGCAAAGCGCCTGCTGTGGCTCTTAAAGGAGCCGCCGTACATATATGGCGATTCACGCAGGAGAGCCAAACTGCCGCCGTATATGTATGGGAGCCGGTCGGTAAGGGGTTAAAGAGGAACTGTAGTCTGCTCACATAATTTGTAATAAAGACATCTTTGCCATTCTGAAGCTTCCCTCCAACCACTTTGTATATTATTTTATACATACTGTGATTCTGTACTTGCCAAATATGCTGCCGAAATCTCCTTCCACTGAGTCTGGTTGCAACCATTTTAACTGTGGGCAGCGGAAGCTGCTGCCTGTTCACTTCCTGGATTTACACAGACACACACCTCCAGCTCTGCAGCTCTCATTGGCCCTCGTTTGACTCATCCCCCCTCCCTTCCTGGCAAACTCTCAGGAGAGTTAGAGAGAGAGAGCTGTGCATGATGCCATAAGCCTAGGCTTATTACCAGACAAGAAACAGGAAGTGGGCTGAATAAGTATTTACTGGCAGAAAAAAATATGTTTTACTATCCAAAATTAAAACAACAAGGGCAGAAGATTTAATAGGTGGAAAGATGAAAAAATGACTGATGGTCTGCTTCAACCACTTGCCGACCGGGCCATAGCCGAAAGACAGCTACAGCGCGGTCGTGTTTTTCTGGGAGGGCATCCATGGACGTCCTTCCAGAATCTTGCTCTCGCGCGCCCCCTGGGGCGCGGTCCCGCAAACATCCGTGACCGCCGGGTCCAGAAGACCCGGCGCATGACGGATCACGGTAAATGCTCGCTGATAGCGACCATTTACCATGCTATCGCTCCATCAAAATGACAGCGGTTCCTCCTTCCTCTCTCTGTACCGATCGGTACAGTGCGAGGGGAGAGGGAGAGAGATTGCAGCAGTGCTGTTGGCTGGATGTGTAGTGCCCACAGCGCTGCTCTGTGACAATACTCTGCAGTACTCTGCCCATACTGTGCAATACTCTTCCAATACTCTGCAATACTCTGCCAGTACTCTGCCACACTGCAATACTCTGAAATACTCTGCCAATACTCTGCCACACTGTGCAATACTCTGCCAATACTCTGCCACACTGCAATACTCTGCCAATACTCGCCAATACTCTGCCAATACTCTGCAATAAGTTTTAACAGAAACAAAGAATTTTATTCATTTTTTTTACAAAATTGTCAGTCTTTTTTGATTTATAACGCAAAAAATAAAAAACCCAGTGGTGATTAAAGTGGAGGGCCACCCTAAAAAAAAAAAACTGCATAAAAATGTTAATAAAAATTTTAGATTTTTTTTTTATAAAATTAGAGTCCTAATCTGCCTCTTCCTATTTCGCGGTGTTCTTCAGTCTTTTGCTCCTCGCGTCATCTTATAGTGAATGGGGCGCGGTGTGTTATGAGAACTGTGTGTGTTCCACAACACAGCGCGCCCCATTCACAAAGCGATGCGTGACTCGCGCATGTGCAGTAGGAAATGGGCAGTGAAGCCGCAAGGCTCCACTGCCTGTTTCCCTTAGTTGGAATGGCGGTGCCGGGAACCGAGAGCCGAGGGACGGTCGCTCTGGGGGGGGGGACATCGCGGGCACCCAGGACAGGTAAGTGTGCTTATTAAAAGTCAGCAGCTACAGTGTTTGTAGCTGCTGACTTTTACTTTTTTTTTTTTTTTTTTTCCGGCTGGCCCTCCCCTTTAAATACCACCAAAAGAAAGCTCTATTTGTGTGAAAAAAAGGACAAAAATGGGTACAGTGTTCCATGACTGAGTAATTGTCATTCAAAGTGTGAGAGCACCGAAACTGAAAATTGGTCTGGTTAGGAAGGGGGTTTATGTTCCCAGTGGTCAAGTGGTTAAGGCTGCTGGGGACCTGTTGTCTAAAAACTGTGGGGGCAGTAACAAATCCTTGCAGTGGAGTTTTTAACCACTTTAAATTGATTTAGTAGCTAGGCACGTCAGTATGATTATAAAGCTTCACCTCCATGATATCCTCCTGTACCCTCCATCTACATTACAGCACCTCACTCTACTGGTCAGCACACGCTTCTACACAGCTCCTTCCGCTCCCAGGAGCGCCCTCTAGCGTCCGCTTTCCAAACACTCTATACAGACGAAACAAAAAAAAGACAGTCTGGCCAATTAGCGAGCAGGAAGTTGTTGGGCAGGCCAATCATGAGGAGCGGTGACAAGGAACAGGAAGTGGCAGCGGCTGGAGAAAGATGAGAAGAGAGGAGTTGGCAGTGAGGGGATCAGCTTATGTGTGTAGTGTGTTCCTTCCTGCCTGCTATCATTGTGTGTGTGTGTGTGTGTAAGTGGTGGAGCTGTGTCTGTGTGGATGTCATTGTTTCTTTGTCATGCAGCCAGACTTTCTTCTCAGGATTGTGTAGTTGCTAACGTGTGTTTATCAGTAAACATCTAGGTCACTATATCATATGATAGAAAGCTGGAGGCAGGAGTGCTGCCCATAGCATTCAGTGTACTAGAAGGAAGGCTGTCTGATCCTCCATGCTTTGTTTACCTCCGTTCTGATAGTTATCTGCCTGTTCACTATGAAACTGCAGCCCAATGCTGGGTTTGTATCTTGCAGGTAGACATTCATTCATGTCTATGGACTGCCCCACCTGCAGAAACGCAGGGAAAAAAGGACCACAATTTTTTTTTTTTTTTTTCAAATAGCACAGCAGCAAGTCACCTAGTGCCGCAGCACCACGCGATTTGTAGCGTGCAAAAACGCATCACGTTTTCTGATGCTTGAAGGTGCTGTTAAGAAATACAGGCGCCCCCCACGCATCATCTAAAGAGCAGCATGCGTGTCAGGAACGCACACACTTTTTTACGCTTTTTTTTTACCCACACAAGCACAAACATCCCAACCTGCAAAAACTAATTTCAGGGAAGTGGCGCTTTGCGCCTGCACACGCGCAACCCCCCCATCACCCGCGGCAAAATATTATTTGAAGCACTTTCTCAATATTTTTTTTCGCAGTGCTTCTGGGGAAGGGGGTGGGTGGTCAGTATTTTTTTACTTTTAATAATTGATTTTTTTTTTTACATTTAAATTTTGTTTTTAGTTTTTTTCACAATGCTTTTTTTTTTATTTATTTTTTTACACTTTTTCATTTTCTTTTTATTTTTTTACAATATTTTTTATTTTTGTGGGGGCTTTGGTGAGATGCCAGGGGTCTAAACAGACCCCTGACATCTCCCCTTTCAGACAGGCAAAGGGACACATTCCCCAGTCCCTTTCTCAGCACTAAAGATGAATGAACAGGAGACAGAGGCTCCTGTCCATTCATAAACTGGGCAGAGTAAACACAGTTTACTCTGCTCAGTAATCCCAGGACACAGGAGCTATCTCGTTCACTGTGTCCTATTACTAGTTCCCCCCACAGCTGGTGGGATGCGGGAGAGGAGGGTTGCAGGGGACGAGGGAGGGGGACGGGGGAGTACACCGAGAAATTGGGGATGATCGGTGGTGCAGCAGGAGGGACAGCCGCCACACTGATCATTCCCGGGAGGTCACTGCAGAACCACAGAAATGCGGGAGTCTCCCGCACCTTCCGGGAGACTTGAGAAGTCTGCAAGCATGAACCTAGCCGTAGACAGATCGGAATTTGGCTAGTTCAGCAGGGGCTGGCCGAATTTCTATCTGTCTAAGGGCAGGTTGGTTGTACTGAAGTCGATTCATCGGTCAATTTCAGTACAACCAACCTGTTTTGTTTTTTTTTCCGCCCAATTATTGCTGGTGACTAGCCACCAGGAGTGATCATTGCATTCTTCGTCTCCCTCCAGGCATAACACACAATAGCGCAGTGGGATGAATTCAGACATATGCGAGTCTAGGAAGGTGTGTATATCATATGCGCTCAGCATTCAAGACGCTCTTTAGCAGATGCATGGAGGTGACATTAATTCATGCATCTGAAAATGCACAAAAACATATGATGTTGCAGCACCATGTAGTTGCGTGTTGCTGCCCTGTGAGTGCGTTTTAGGAAAAGGGTCTGGGACTTTTCCATGCGTTTCACGCAGGTACAGCAGAGCCCATTCAAATGAAAGGGCTTTTGTGCCCACACAAGCTTACCTACACAGAGGCGCAAATGCACTCTAGGTGTTTAGCCTCTGTGCATCCAATTTCAATGTTTTTTTATGCTCCCGGGAGGCACTGCAGTCTGTCAAAGAGAGGCTAAAATATGCCTATGCTGTCCCGAGTGGTACCTGCATTTAGGGCTCTACACAATCAAAGACCTATGCCCAGAATACAGGTATTCTGCATTCAGAGCAAATGCCCCTGAGTGTAAAGAGCCCTAAATGGTACAGCATGCAGGCACAGAGTATTTCATCCTGTCATAGACTTTGACAGGCTGCAGGCAGCAGGGCTGGGTGCTTGCAGGGTGCTCACAAGCTGCAGGATTGGATGCACAGGGGCTAAACATCCAGTGTACATGTGTCCTAATACATCTTAGGTTTACCTTGGGGAATAATGCCGTGTACACACGAAGGGACTATCCCACGGGATTGTCCGCTGGACTCGAGTCCGCCGGACAATCCCCTCGTGTGTGTGGGCCTTCGACTGACTTTTTTTCCCAAAAGTCCGGCGGACTAGGTTTTAAGTTTTGTTTTAAAATTATCCGCTGGACTTGGCAGTCCGGCGGACAATACGGTCGTCTGTAGTATGGTCCGGCGGACCAAAAAGGACGCATGCTCAGTAGCAAGTATTTTTCTAGTATTTTTCTTTTTCTAGTCCCGTCGTACGTGCTGTACGTCATCGCGTGAACCGCCTGACTTTTAGCGTGATCGTGTGTGGTCAAGTCCATTCGCTTTCAAGTCCGCCGAAGCCCAGCTGGAAAGTCTGGCGCATTGTCCGCTGGACTAGGTCCGGCGGACAAAGTCCCTTCGTGTGTACGCGGCATAAGAGTAGCGTGGTTATCCAGAGACTTTGGGATGCATTGGTGCTCTAAGGGAGAAAGATAAACCATAGAATTATAAAGCGGATCTAAAATAGGAATAAAAGTGATATTCTTGTTTTTCAGTCTAGTTTAATGGGAATTGAAAATTACAGTCATGGCTAAAATAAAGTTAACTCCTCACTGCCTTTTTTTAACCCATTGATCGCTGTGGTGTGCTTGACCCTATTCACTTGAATAGATCACGTAGTGGCTGCTGAAAGCACCAGGGGTATAGTTCCTGCTGCAAATCATCACAGCCTTACCATGTGTACACCTCTGGCCGCTGCCTCTGCACTTAAAAGGGGCTAGCGGACATTCGCACATTCAGATTATGCACATAAACAGTTCCAAGTAACGTTTTCCTCAAAGCAGACATTCACTCCCAAAATTGACTTTTCCTCTCTGCAAGACCCAAATCCCTTTTCCCGCATTATTTAAAAATTCTTTTTTTTTTCCGTTTTATGCTATTTTTTTTTATTTATTTTTTTTCTTACTCCGGTCCACATTCCCCCTTTCCATTCTAGCCTAAGAAACAATGACATGTCCTGCAGCCTCCTGGGACATTCTCAACGCATATGCCAGGAGCCTGCAAGAGTGCTGGAGGGCAGACTTTGTGGCTTGTTATTGGGGGGCCAAGTGCAAGAATCTGGAATAGACAGCTGGCTCCCGATAACATAGGAAGGGAATATAGCAATGAGGAACCTGGCTTGTGACAGCAGATTGTAACAGGATAACTCTAAATTCACTGAGAAGGTGAGTATGTTTGCTAAAGGAACCCTGCACAACAGGTAAAGCCGGCCATAGACCGTTCGAATCTTGGCTGGTTCAACCGCGACCGGCTGAGATTCAAACCTTGTATGTGCAGGCTGATTGTACCCAAGTCAATCCATCCATTGATCAACTTGGGGACAACCAGCATGTCAGATTTTTAGAATGCGATTATTGCTAGGAGCTATAGCTTGACTGTGTTGATGGGGGAAACAAGTGATTTTCTTTCCTGTAACCCGTGGTTGCAGGAAAAAAACTCATGTTATCTATGGCCTGCTTATGGGGGATGAAATTCCTCGTTAGTATTTCTGCCTAAGCAGTTACAATTTTTACCTTTGAAAAGCCTTGCTCCAGCTTGCTCTCCAGCCCTCTCCTTGCAATCTCCCTGAACTTCTGGTATGTACTCTGACTACTTTACAAGAAACTATTAGCAAGGGATAGCAGTCGCCTGCAGCTTTCAATCTATTAGCTTGTAGGAGGGTGGAGACGGGGTTTGGCCTGCCATCCTAGGTTTTCAAGCTGTGTGTGTTGATGCACACACCTTAGAGACATTTAGCTCTAGTCCTCCTGGGTAGGGATGAGCTCAGGCGTGTTCGCATGGTCCACGTGCAGAGCCCGCCAGGAAGTCGGGGCAGCGCTGCGCTAATCACAGGCAGTGAGACACTGCCCGATCTCTGCAGCCGCACATCGGGGCAATGTCTCACTGCCTGTGATTAGCGCAGTGCTGCGCCGACTTCTTGGCGGGCTCTGCACGTGGACCATGCAAACACGCCTGAGCTCATCCTTAGTCCTGGGTAAGAACGTGCACACAAGGGAAAGGAGCCATCCTGAAAATAGTGCAAGTTGGATAGTGGTTGTCAGTAAATTACAAATCCTGAGTCCTCTATTTTGAAAAACAAAGAGGTCTATAACAAGGTGCTATGATCTTCTGAGACCACCAAAGTTTTTTTGCCCTACATACAAAGGCACCAAGGTGGGGAGGCCTTTGAATTTTTCTACTTGATATGTACTTGAACCACTCAAAGAACTTTTCCCCACATCTAGAGATTGTCTGCTTTTTTTTTTTTTTTTTAGATTTATGTTTTTGGTTGAGTCACTGCCTCTAATCTAAGGACAATTTTGTTGCAGGGCCAAGAGTTCTGCTTTGGTGAAGATCGGAAGCCTTACAGATGTGAGATAGGATACTGCTGTGGTGATACAGAGTGCTGCACTTACTACTATGAACTGTGGTGTAAGTCTGTAGTGGACTCCACTCAGATACCATGACAGTAGAAAGTCTATGCTAAAGAGAGCCTGCTAATATAGTACCACATTCTGAAAATATATTCATACAGAAAAGCAAAAAAAAGAAAAATAGCGGACTTTACTGGTTTACTGTTTTTTTTTGAACTGTTGTAGTTTCCCTGGTAACAGTTACGTTTTTTTTTCCTTTACTGTAGTAAAAAGTCTACATTATTGAAAATTACTGGCTGAGATAAAGGGTCTCCTTTTAGCCAAGAGGTTTGGCTACATTTCTTTATGTAATGTAGGAAATGTAGCATCTGTAATGGTTTATGTCAGTACATATGTACTCAAATAGACACATACACTGCACTCAGAAAGTATTCAGGACCCCTTCACTTTTTTCAGTTTTGTTATGTTGCAGCCTAATACTACAGTTGCTTAAATAATTTTTTTTTTTCTCAGTAATGACAATGTGAAAACTGAATTTTTGAAATTTATTAAAAATAGAAAATGAAATATCACATTGGACAAAGTATTCAAACCCTTTGAAAAAACACTTGAAATGTTAGCTTAGATGATGCCTCCCAGTTCTCTTGATTGTTGCTGAGATGTTTCTACACCTTTTTTGGAGTCCACCTGTGGTAAAATAAATTGAATAGACATGATTTGGAAAGGCACACACCTCTCTGTAAAAGGCCTCACAGCTGATCATGCATACAGTATCTGAGCAAAATCCATGAGGTCAAAGGAACTGCCCGCAGAGCTCAGAGACATGATTATTACAAGGCACAGACCTGGGGAAAGCTATAAAAAAATTCTGCTGCACTGAAGGCTCCCAAGACCAGAGTGACCTCCATATTTCTCAAATGGAAGAAATTTGGCACAACCAAAACTCTTCCAAAAGCTGGTCGCCCGGCTAAACAGCAATCGGGGGGGAGGGCCTTAGTAAGAGAGGTGACCAAGAATCCATTGGTCACTCTGAATGAGCTTCAGAGATCCTGTATGGAGATAGAACAAAGAAGGACAACCATCACTGCAGCCCGCCACCGATCTGGTCTTTTATGGCAGAGTGGCTAGATGGAAGCCTTTTCTTAGTGCAAAACACAAGAAAGCCCTCTTGGAGTTTGCAAAGCTTTCTTGCAGACTCCAAGCGGGCTTTCATGTGTTTTGCATTGAGCTAAAATTTCAAGTGTTGTTGCAAAGGGTCTGAATACGTTGTTCAATGTGATATTTCAGTTTTTTTATTCCTAATAAATTTCCAGACGTTTCCAAAATTCTGTTTTCACATCGCCATTATGGGATACTGAATATAAAATAATGAAAAAAGAATTTAAACAACTGTAGTATCAGGCTGCAACATAACAAAATTGAAAAAAGGTGAAGAGGGTCTGAATAGTTTCTGTATGCACAAAGCAGAAACGCCTAGCCATCAGCATTAAGGATGAACTCCGGCGTGTTCGCACAGCCCACGTACAAAGCCCGACAGGAAGTCGGCGCTGCGCTAATTACAGGCAGTGAGACATTTCCCGATCTCTGCAGCCGCGCATCGGGACAATGCCTCACTGCCTGTGATCAGCGCAGTGCCGACTTCCTGGCGGGCTCTGCACGTGGGCTGTGCGAACACGCCGGAGCTCATCCTTAATCAGCATCAGCAGACTTTAGCTGGAAAAACACAACCTGGCAAATAACCCATTTCCCCCCCAAGTCAGTATGTGGATGTCTGCTGAGAATTCATAATGTCCCCCCCAAGTCAGTATGTGGATGTCTGCTGAGAATTCATAATGTCCATTGACGGTCATTGATGGTTATTGTGCAAGTCTATCACATTTTCAGTAAAACTTCAGTCAAAACAAGTAGTTTATTTGTTCTGGAAAGGTGCATAAGAATTAGAACCTTTGACAAGTTTTTATTGCTATGTCCCTGTTGTGAAGATTTTACCTCACTTTCTTTTCCATTTCCACCTGTAATCAAAAATCTCCATAAGGCTAGGTTCTCACATATGCAGGTCAGGGAACGCATGCTAATTGCACATGATCCCTGAGCTGCAGGCAAATGTATTTCTCTTTAACAGATGCCTATCCTTAATGGCACCCCCACACGTTGGAAAATGTGGAGCTTTCGGGTGCGCAAAACCGCCTGGTGCCTCAACACAATGCGGCTCTGTGCAGCCGCGTTTTGAAAAAAAGGGTCAGGTACTTTTTCCCTGCAGGTACAGCATCCTATTCAAATGAATGGGCTGCTATGCCCGTGCAAATGTTTACCCGTGTTTTTGTGTAGTTAGTTTAGCTGTATTTAAAGAAAATTATGTCTGAACTTGAATTTTTTGTGTCCAGGATCTGATTGGACACTCTAAACGTATGTAAACACATCTAAAGCAGGAACACCTAAGGCTTCAGTTACACTGGCACTCTGCATTTAGAAAAGCTAAATGCAGACGTACCTTTGCCTTTACCTGCAATTAGATGTTGTCAGTTTAGTTGTGTTTTAGAGAAAATAGTCTGAAAGTCCAGGATCTGATTAGATTCTCTCTAAAGCCCCGTACACACGGGTGGAATGATGGGAGACATTTGCCGGTACTAAATATACCGGCTGACATTCTGCCCATGTGTATGTCGGTCTGTCAGACGTGTCAACGCTTCTGTCAGATGTGCATGCTGGAAAACCAGCAGCCAACCGACTCCCGATCAGTGCTCTCAGCCAATTGCAGAGAGCGCTGATCGGAGTATTCTGGCAGCGGGGGCCATCCCCCTGTCAGAACACAACAGCCCAGTGGGGCTGCATGGTTAGTACAGCGGCTCCCGATCAGAGCTGTCAGTTTTTGTGTGTACCTGGTTTTAATGTGGCTAAACACCCCTATACGCAGCTAAACCTGCTTTAAAGCAGGAACTTCTAACTGCAGGAAAAGTTGATGTGGGAAGTATTAAAATTGTGTCTACTTTCTAGACAAGACTAAATGCATGTAAACACATCCAAGACCTCATTCATGCTGATAATTCTACGTTTAGCTTTTCTAAAGACAGCTAAACTGAACACACCTAAACACAATGTGAATGGTACCATTAAAAAATCATTACATGCACTGATATGCGCATAGAAATGTTCTCTAAGTACAAATAAACACAGGTTTGACAGTGCCAGCATGAATGAGGCCTTACTGTGCATTGTGGTGTGCTACAACACATGTACATTAGTGTGTCGGGGTGCCATTGAGATGAATGGTATCACAATGCACCAACATGTGTATGGTGCATCACACAGACATGTTAAAGCTGAACACTAGCTTTTGATATACTTTACAGAGTTTGTTTGGGCCATCTGGGCCCACACAAACAATGTCCCTTACTAACATGTGAGGCCGCTGGATGTGCGGTATAAACTGTATGTAGCTGAAGCCACATACATCTCAATGGCACCCCGACACACTAATGCGCATGTGTTGTAGCACACCACAATGCACTGTGTTCTGGGTTTGAGCTGTGACTTCATGTCTCATACCCGCAACATAGTAGAGTTCATCACAGCGGCGCTCAGTCATTCAGAGAAAGCAATGTATTCTAGCAATGAATACAAAGCTTCCTCTGATTGGCTGAGCCAGAGAGGCGGGCTGATGATGTTGCAACCTCTCGCTCAGCCAATCAGAGGAAGCCTTTTATTCATTGCTAGAATACATCGCTTTTTCTGAATGGCTGAGCGCAGACTCTACTGTGTTCTGGGTATGAGACAGGAAGTCTTGGCTCAAACCCAGTGCCTCAGCTACATACAATTTATACCGCATATCCCTCGGCCTTACATGTTAGTGAGGGAAATAGTTTGTTTGGGACAGCTTGGCCCAAACAAACTATGTAAAGTGTATCAAAAGCTTTAGCTTTAACACAGTGGATAGGTGTGAATGGGCCCAGATTAGTTGTATTATAGATCATTTCCAAATACAAAGTGTTGATAGACCTTTTTATATAGACCTTTATGCAAAAACTCAGCATTACTTTTATTACATTCCCTAAACAAGAGGTTTATTTTTTATTTTAGGACATTGGGCAGAGCCAGGATTTTAAAGATTTGCATAGATCTGCACACTGTACTAAAATGAGAAAATACATTCCTTATTTTTTGATTTGGGATGGCATGTAAATACTTTGCATTTCAAGAAAGCTGTACCTGCTTTTTTGCTCGGTTCACACCTATGCTTTTTTATTGCTTTTTGCAGCAACGCACTACAGTCCATTTAACATGTTTTCCTATGGGACACGTTCACATCTATGCTTTTTTCCAGCCGCTGCGTTTTTGGAAAGGGTCAGGCACTTTTTTTAAATGCAAAACAGTGCTTTTTTTGTTCAATAGACTTCAATGGAGAAGCTGCAGAAAAGAATGAAGTGCGTTTTTGCTGCAATTTTACCATGATTTTGCCACGCTTTGCATTTTTTAATCTGTTCAACACAAATTGGCCAAAAAGAAAAAAAAAAACATAAAAAAAGATCGCTGTAAAATCGTGTGTGCATAAGACGCACAGCAAAAAGCACTGCAGAAACGGATTATAGCAGGCTGCATAGCTGTGAACCGAGTCTTATGGAGGACTTTCTTGGTTTATTTAGGCTAACCTCACCAAAACCTGTCTGGTTATACTTTCTTATACCTGATGCAGTATTTAGCCTTGGCTTCAAATTCAAGCTAACATATACATGTAATTGATATTTCAGAATAGTTTTTGTTTTAATTTTCAATATTATGAGTGCCTGGAAGATGTTGTTCAATCATTCACAGACAGTAATGCATGTCAAGTGAAATGCCATGTCTCTAAAGGGGTCTTGCAGTGCAAACCTGATTCTTCTAATAAGGGTCCTGTGCGTGTTTGGTGCGAGTCTGAGCAACATATAGTTGAAAAAAAACTGCATGGAAAACGCATAAAGGGAAAAAGAGCGCACAGGCTCTGGTGCAAAACCTTTTATGAAAATGAAATGTGACCTAAAGAAGGAGGACACGCCCTCGGAAACACGTTGTCCTGGCAACCCCTTTGTGTATTGCCCATCAGCTGCCAGCCCTCAGAGTCACGTGGTAGTGAGGGCGGCAGCAGAGGTCGTATGGGAAGTCTCCAGACAGAGAAAGCGGTTGGCGTGTAGCTTGTCGGCGGCTGCACACTGATCTGAACACCCAGCTCCCTGCTGTGAATGCTGACAGCCTGGCTTAGAACACTTGCTGCTGAGGGAGACCTGCCAAGGGATTACAATGCCTGTATCTGCTTTGCTCATGTCTGTGAGTGTATGGACTTTAACGGATTTTATTTAATTTTAATAAAAGGTTTTGTACCAGAGCCCGTGCGCTCTTTTTTCCCTTTGTGTTTTTACAGCCCTCAGTGTCCCACTGCTCAAGAGAGCAGAAAAGTGGTGTAAACCAAAAAGACTTAACCCCTACTATGACAGACTAACTATTTGGATACTTGGAACTTCTGTCTATAGGTTACCACGGACTTCATCACAGGTACTGGGGTGTATGTGTATGGAAAATGCATAGGTGTTCAAATACAATGTGATTCCAGTGCATTTTCTCAGGCTCTGTGCTGTGTTTCTCAAGAGATCAAGATTGACAGAGATACACCATGACATAAATGTAAATCGCAGCTGCATCCAAATTGCATTGGAATTTTAGATGAACGCGGATGAATTTGCACTGGCTGTAACCATTTAAGTCTCTCTACAAAACCCATTCAAATTGCACCGCATCAGAGTGAACCTAGCCTTAAAGAGACAGTAAACTTGGAGATCCACTTTAAGGGTTGAGAGTAGTGTTTAGGTTAAGGCCTCATGCACACGAGACGCTGTTAAACGTGCGTTCAGAGGCAGTTGGACACTTTTTTCAACTGCACCTGAACGCATGCAATGTTATCCTATGTGTCCATGTACACAGTCTCGTTTTTTCCCGTTTTTATGCAGTTGCGTTTAACCTCGTTTTTCCAGAAGCAAAAAAATGCGTTCAGACACTTTGCTTTTCCACGTTTCAGACGCAAAACGCAGCTAAACCCGGCTAAACGCAGGCACCTGGGTTTAGCCGCGTTTGCGTTTATAAGCCTTTTTAAAGGAACCCAATTTTTTGGACCAGAAAACTCAGAAATATGATGGTAAACCATAAAAAATACTAGAAAAATTGGTTTAAAATGTCGTAATTAGTTTAGATAGTTCATAGAGCGTATATACTCACTAATGCATACATGTTTGTGAAATATCCAACAGACATTCGCTGTGCCATCAACGGATGGGTCCAAAATCGACAAGCTCTGATTCTGGACCTCTCATGCAAATTTGCGACGACATTGCTCCCTCAATAAGAGCAACATCAGGAGCATTTCCTGACATATATTCAATACGGGATCCATTTAAAAAAAAAAAACACAGAAAGAGAGGCAAATGCAAGTGTACAACTGATCTCTCTGCTGCTGCTGCTCACTCTGATCAAAATGGCAGAAATTGTTAATAATACATGCTTTCTGAGCTTGGGGAGGGTCTATATGATGTTCTCTTTACAAATGCTTATAGACGCAAACGCGTCTAAACGCGGCATGAAAACGCAGCAAAACGCGCGTTTTTAAACGCAGGTTTCTGCTTTTTAAAACACGCGTTCAGCAGAGTTTGCATCTGCGTCTCGTGTGCATGGGGCCTAAAGGTTTAAAGGAATACATTTGAGGGTTAGGATTAGTTCAGGTTGCAGGGCAAAGTAACAGGTTCACCTAACGTCTCCCTTCTCCCGCATCGCATGCTCACCCTCTCCTCACTCCCCTACTGCTCTATTCTTGGTATAACTAGGTATGGTGGAGCAGGCAACTCCCTTCCCCGCCTCCCACATCAAAGCACAGATGGTTGGGAACTGATCAAAAACTATGGGTCATATGGGGGTGGGAAGACATTTTTTATCACACTCCCAATGACTGAATGGAGCACCAGGGAGTGAAAGGAAATTGAGCACATTCTGCTCGGTAAGGGTAAAGTTAGAGACCTTATTTGTGTAGACATCCACAATCCTTGAGACTGCTGTGCTACCATCTTGGTTGTGATATCAGCAGACTCAGAGCTGTCACTCAAGTGACACTTTGTAATAATTCCCTTACCTCCTCCCCCAGCAGCTACATAAAAGGTTACAGAGAGGTGGAGGGGCGGGGATGCTGGGCCAGCACCGACAGTAACTCTCATGCAAGGAAAGGGCTATAACATGCGAAGAGGAAGGGGGCTGTACTAGGGAATTTACTCTCCTGGAGTAGTCACATTTCCTTGCAGGTTCAGATGCACATTGTAATTGAATTAAAAAAAAAAAAAATTGTTTAGTGGTGCTTCTTTTTACACCTTTTTCAGTTTTAATTCCAGTATGGCATGTTTACTTTCCAGGGTTTTGGCTGGCCTGGACACTTATTATTCTGGCAGGCTGCTGCTGTGCATATCGGCACCGCAGAGTAAAAATAAGACATCAGCAGGAGCTGAGACAGCGGGAGATCAGCCTTATGGCCTACCAGGGAGTCGCTCCATCTGCCTCTGCTTCAACTGCCTTAGGTAATTTCTAGCCTCCATTAAGTGTGTTTATATAATGAACCTCTGAGGATTGTTACAGGAATGACTTGTGAACCCTTGGGTCCTATAAATGACTTTTGGTTAACCCTGAACAGTGGAAGTTCTTAGTCTAGGAGAGGGTTGCAAAAACTAACAGAAGTGCCTCAGCTCAGTCATCTACTTAGCCAAACCTACACCAATACCAGGTCTAGGGCCAGTGCACCTAAACTCCTGCAGTTTATAGCTAAATTTGTAGATTATATCAAGCTATTTCATGTCCTAGATGGCACTAACTGAATTCTAAATATTTGGTGTGAGTCCTGTTCTCTGCATCAGTCTGAAATCAGAATATAGATTCCAGAGAGCTGGACTGCATGCCATTCACATCACAGGCAATTTAGAGAAAAAAAAAAGGAAACCACTTTCCTAGGCTTATTTGGAAAGGCCATGCAAAGAACAGAATTGGTGTGCAAAGTGGAGTAACCCATAAATAAATAATGTTTTCCATTCTGAGTACAGCGATCTGAAATGTACTGCAATCTGCATACCATATTACCTTGCTTGATTGTGGTTTGCGATTTTCCTGGCTGCTTTAAAGGTTTCAAAAAAATATTAAATAAAAAAATACCAACATAGCGCTAAAGTCCAATGAGTCTTAAAAGGAGCAAAAATAAGAACACCATGAAAAAATCCACAGAAAAAGGATTAGCCCTGTGCAATTAAAAATGTGTTTGACCACAGGGCACTTAAACCCCCTTCCTAACCAGATCAATTTTCAGCTTTCGGTGCTCTCACATTTAGAATGACAATTACTCTGTACTACAACACTGTACCCATATGAAATGTTTGTCCTTTTTTTTTTCACACAAATAGAGCTTTTTTTGGTGGTATTTAATCACCGCTGGGTTTTTTATTTTTTGCGCTATAAATCAAAAAAGACTGAAAATTTGGTCAAAAAAAAATATAAAAATTATTTGTTTCTGTTAAAATTTATTGGCAGAGTATTGGCACTGAGCAGCACTGTGGGCTGGTTCTGTAGTGCCCACAGCGCTGCAAACGATCTCGCCCTCTCTCCTCTCACACTGTACCGATCGGTACAGAGAGGGGAGGGAGGAACCGGCGTCATGACATGACGCTGGTTTGTTTACAAGTGATGCTCCATCATTTGACGGAGCGATCACGTGGTAAACGGCTGCTGTCACGGATGTTTCTTGGGTGCGTGCGAGTCTGTGAGGACGTCCACCCAGAATAAGCTGACCGCGCTGTAGCTGTCTTTCGGCTATGGCCCGGTCGGCATGTGGTTAAGGAAATGAAGTGTTCACCAAGGAAGGGGCTAACTTGGTGTGATATGTAGTGCTGCTCCATCAACCAGCGGGGAGAACTGACAACTGCAAAGATAAAATAGAAAGACAAAGCGCATCGCATTGGCTCCTGGTGCAATACTGTTTATTGTTTAGAGATAAAAAGTAACACTAAACACCTATTTTATCTTAAAGGTTTCAAAACTGCCTGAAACTTGCAGAAATCACAAAAGAAAAAAGGAGTAGCCCATTAAAAGATAAAATAAAAACCGCCTTTGCTGCAATATTCACCTTTTGGTCCAAAGATTTCCTCCACAGTACTTTTTTTTTTTCCTACCATTAGATGTCCTCAGTCTGATGTCCAACATCAGTGCTACTTGAATGAAAAAGTAGAGCCGGCAACTCTTAAGTTACTTTATTTGTATATGACAGTGAGTATAAAATAGGAGCTTACTCATTTCGGCAGAAAGCCTTAATCATAGCACATAATAAAATGAGATAAATATGATATAATACACAAGCTCCACCTCTTCATTATTCAATACATCATTGATATAATTAAAAATCAATGACAGGTGTATCACCTGTCACTGATTTTTTAATTATATAATTGATGTTCAGTGCAGCTGAACTCGTTCACTTTCATTTTATTATGTGCTCAAATCAAGGCTTTTTGCCAAAACGCTTAAGCCCTTGTTTTATACTCACTGTCGTGTACAAATAAAGTCATTTGCATGGGCTTAGGAGTTGGCAGCTCTACTTTTTCGTTCAAGTAGCACCTGTGTTTAATGGTCAGAAGACATCAGAGCCAGAGCACCTGTCCTGTTGGTTTCAGTACAGGCTTGCACACGAACTCCACTGTTCTAAACGCTGTACCTGCCTCACATTTCCTGAAGTCCAACATCCTTTACTTCACTTCCTCTGAGCCCAGGTTGTCCTGGACCTGCTCCCACCGTGATAGGAAAGTGAAAGGATAAGCTCATCTGTTTGTCACTCTGCTCTCTCTCCTCCTTTGAACATGCTTCTTGTCAGCACATGAACTGATTGGCTCCTTGTGCTGCTTCTTCCTTTCACTCTCCAGCTCTTCTGTACAGGCACTGTACAGATCACCGCTGGGCAGACAGCCATAGATAATTGCGGCCACCGCTGACCTGTCATTGAAGTGTACAGAATTCGGTGGCTGGAGCTAGTCGCTCACAGGTGTCAGAAACAACTACAGGAATCGGCAGAATCCGACGTTGTCAATCGCACCAGCGCTAGCCCCTGCACGAATGTAGCCTCAGTCCTCTTTTTGTGCTGTGATGTGTGAGTTAAGAAATGGATTTTCATTTACCTGTAAAATCCTTTTCTTGGATTACATCACAGGATACCAAGATCCCTCCCCTCTTGTCTGTTCCTTTGCTACAAAAATGAGGCTTAGACCCCATACACACATGTTCTGCAGATTTTTGTCTTCAGAGTTACCAAAACCATATAATATGAGGTCAAACCTTCAGCCTGGGTTCACACATGTGCGGTGCGAATTGAAGCTCAGGGTTCCCTGCGAAGAGAAAACTCAGTTGTTCAGCGTTTCATGTCAGTTTTTGCTCAGTATCAGCTCAGGATTGCCACAGTATCAGCTCAAGATTGCATCAGTATTTTATCCTGTTCACACATCTGCGAATCAGATGCGTGACCATAGAAGATAATGGGCCTGAATTTGCACCTGAGCTGGACCGCACTGCCTAGAAAACGCACATGTTTTTTGTGCAATGCGGAGTGCGAATGCACCGCAGATATGTGAACCAGCCTCATTATTATTATTAATGTATTTTGAAATGTCCTGCGAATTGGATGCGGTGTAAGCCGCATCTAATTCGCATAGGTGTGAACGGGGGCTAAGAGTTTAAATTTGTATGCAATCAGGCAGGCCCTTGTACTACACGAGTTTGGTAAATCTAAAGAAAATCTAATAGTGTGTATGAGGCCTTAGCTGAGCTGGGAGGGGTTATGTCTTTTTTGGCCAGTATCCATTCATGGGGTGGTGGCAGTCCAAACACAAAATCCTAATTTTCCTATGTATCTGTTACATAGTCGTGTTATTAACGCTGACTTTCTACGATGGCACCATACAAATATTACTTGCCCTCTATACAGGGGGTCCCCGACTTACGAACACCCGACCTACGAACAACCCCTACTTACGAACGGGGTGCTGCGGGGACCCTCCGCCATTTTTCAGTGGTTTTCGGCGTCTTTCGGCCGTTCTGCGCATGCGCGGCCATACAGAGCGTCGGAAAATGCCGGAAATGTCCGTAATTTGCCACGCATGCGCAGAACGGCATTAGACGGAACATCGGAAATGTCCGGAAATCTCCATATTTGTCGGTCTGCGCATGCACGGCCGACTTACGAACATTTCCGACTTCCGTACAGGCGGCCAGTCCCTAACGAGTTCGTAACTCGGGGACCCCCTGTAATAATATACAATCAGTATAAAAGTGTAAGCTTTGTACATTTTTGCTGTAATGTTGTGGTGGCATTTTTCCATGTCTGACTTTTTCTACAGAGGTCTGGCCAACCTGCAAACTGCCTACATATGAAGAAGTGACCCAGGACCCACCCACGCCTCCACCACCCTATTCTGAAATTTTGGAGGCGGCTGTCACAGGTGGAGAGAGACACCCTTTTCCTGCAGCTAGTTCTGTAAGTTTAGATCTAACGCTATCTCAGCAAGAAGCAGCATCACCAGAGGAGGTATCTGCGACAGATCATCTTGTGTATCGACATGACTGTATGGAGCAAGAGAGTGCCAGTGCCTTGGAGAGGAGACGCCACATCACAGGGGATTCAGGAATCGTTCTTTGTGATGAGAAGATCATGTGCTTGAGTGGGAGAGAAGACGAGACGGATCTATGTAGCGGTTGATACAGCCGCATGGAAACAGGGGAGATACACAGACAGGGGAATAACTAAACCCTATTTCAGAGAATTCATTGGCTTAAATTAAAATCTGTAGTAAGGAAGTTTGAAAACTGACATTGCTGACCCCTTCTGAAAATACTTGGTCTATGGCTGCCTTGCTGATCCAGTGGTTGCATTACTTTCTAAATCAATGACTTTTAATCAATATGGAGATTAGAGTTATGCCTTTCCTCTGACTTTTAATCTACATCCATGCCCCTGGCCAGTGTCTTAAAGTATTACAACCAGAGAGAGAGACAGGCAGCTAGCACTTTCAGGAGGTCATCGTTGGCAGTCTCCGTATTTCCATTAGTACAGCTTTTTATTAATGGGCAATACATGACCATAAGGGGCTCTATCCCATGGACATTTATTTACAAGGGCTGTTACACCAGGGGGAGCAGTGGCCTCGCCAACCCTGACAACCCTCTATTTCCTGGCACTATCCTTGCACTGATGGCATCTTCTTACAGAGCTTTTGCACTTTGTTTTTGTAAATTTGTCATTGGGTTCAAGTGGAGAATCTACTTGTGTTTTTCTTGTTGTTATAATTATGTTTTTTTGTATAGAATTAGACACATTTTGTTACTGACATCAGAATGCTGTGTAATATTGTAATCACCATGGCATGGTCTCAACGAATGGTTCTTTATCTGCTTATCAGAAGGGAATACTGATAAATAAACCAGCTCAGTTTAACAATGGACTCGTGGTCATTTACAAGTCATTGGTAGATTTGGCATTGTTAAACAGCACACCTTTATAGGCTGTACATGGGTCGATTTCAATGCATGTTCTGTTGGGCATTTGGTTAAATATTGGGAAATGGCTTGGTGGTACTGGAAATTTGATTGAACAGAATGCTACTGGTCACTGAAATGGTATTGCACAGAACAGCTCTGACCCTCCTCTTCTGGGGTCCCCTGCCCATGCTCCTGGCTCCTCCTGCCGACTACCCTCATAGTGAGCTGCTTGCTATGAGAGCACTCGTGCAGGCTCAATCCTGAGCCTGCACTGTGTGTGTGTGTGTGTGTGTGTGTGTGTGTGTCCAAGGGTACATACACAGTGAAGCTCGCCTCCGCCCCCAATCTGCTTACAGACTGAGATTGACAGCAGCAAGAGCCAACAGCTCCCCGCTGCTGCCTCCAGGTTCAGGGAGGAGGGAGAGGGAGAGAAGGTTTTTTTTACCTTAACGCAGAGAATGCATTAAGGTAAAAAAAAACTTCTACCTTCACAACCACTTCAAAGGGTAAACTGTGTTTTTAAGCCTTTTCACTAATAGCATAAAAATAATTTTAAAGAATAAGTCTTGTCCAGTCAACCTCATGTAGACTTGAAAACAGCCTCTGCCCATGAGTCTCTGCCAAAGCCATGCCCCCTGACATGTTTTGCTTCGCCCACTGGACCTTAATCATAGGGGGATCCCCGAAGCATGAAAGAGCACCTCTAGCCAGGAACAAAAACGCAGCACAGAAATTTATTAGGTGAGCTGCCTTCTGGTCTGTTTAAATATACAATTAAAAGGGCTTTGTTATATGTAAGTGCAAAAAGAAGTACCTGTTGATCATCCAGAAATCTTGTAAACTCTCTGCCCCTACTGCCTGTTATCAGTTAGCATTGTCCCCAGTTCTCTCTGTGGAATACAGAACACTTGAAACACTTCCTGTCCTAGGATAACAACAATGCTGCTACATAGATACAGAGCGACGTGCAATGAATTGGGTTATAACCCCAGGACCTGACAGGATACCCAGGTAAGGGGAAAAGCCAAAAAAAAAAAAAAATGAACAATGAATACAGCCACTGTATTTAGTAAGCTGTCATGTATTGTACAGGTTCATGTTTTCTGGGGTAAGCACACTGGAACGTTTTAGCCAACCTAAATCGGATGTAACCCCTCCATATACCCAGTGAAGTGAACACCCTCAGATGATCAACAGAGATGAAACAAATTTCCCTACATAAGTTTTACATGTATATCTGCTGTCTTCACCTTGATATACTGTTTAGAAAGTGCAGGTTCTGTTAAAATGTTCACTTCCTGGCTCCCCTGTAGGCGATCATTTCTAGACACTGTGAGAGAAAGCTGATTGGAGGAAAGGCACACACACCCCCCCTCCCCACACATGCAGAGGTTGCCTGTGTAGAGTTTAGCTGGCTGCTAATCTATTTATAGCAACCTCCTCCAACACACACATACTTCTATCTCCTATCCTCAGAGAGCTTGTCAAAGTTCTCAGGCTGATAACAAACAGAGCAGGACAAAGCTACCAGACATAAGGCTTTGAAGAGAGATAAGAAAACACTACAGATATATGTGACCAGCTAAAATTTTATGAATCGGGTTTACATCCACTTTAATAGCACATAACACTTTTCCATGCATTTGCTGTTTGTATTTATTGCTAATTTTAAATAGTTCATAAGTGCTTGTTGATATCTAAACTACATATACTTTGCAAAATATATTTTTGTGTTCATGCATCACTATAAACATCTGTACCTTAAAAGGAACCTCACCCACCCCAAAGCGCTGATGAGCATGCTCATAGTTTATTCACAAGCCCTGCAGCTTTTAAACTGACAGCCAAAACCAAATGTAGGGGCTGAAAGCTGTAGGGCTTGTCTGCAGGAGCCTGACATTGCACACACAATCCACTGATCATGAGTGCAACGCTTTGCAGGCTTCTGTGGGAAAACAAAATAATAAATGCACTTTCCCCCCTGACCCCCCCCCCCCAAAAGGTAAACCTGTCCTGTAAGCTCAAACTTTTTTTTCTCCTTTTGGAATGACTTGGTCAGGCAAAGGCAACCCTGGAGAGGTGATCAACATGGAAGAGATCAAAGATTACCAGGGTACAGGTAGCATGACCTGGCATTGTAGCCTAGCAAGGTCCTGTAAAAATAAAAAAAAGGAAAACGGAATATTATACAGAGGTCAGGAGCATGTAACGCACAGTGCAGGGGTTTGAATTAATGCAGAGTGTGGAAGTCAAGAGTAAGTATCTGACTGTACAGGGCTCAGGAAGAAGTAATGCAGAGCTCAGGAGTAAGCAACGTAGAATTTAGAGATCAGTAGAAAATATTGCAGGGGTGGGTAGTATGTAAGGTAATGTAATTGCATCCGCTGTGTAATGCATGCAATCTTTTTTTAGAGCTGCTGATCAACTCTCATCACCTTTTGTATCTACTAATGTAAGTCAGTGTAGCAATGTCAGTGCAGGCCTCAGACATAAGTAACACGAAGTTCAAAGGTCAGGATTAAGTAACGTGGAATTCAAAGGTGAGTAGTACAGAATGCAGGGTTCAGGAGTAACTAACATAATCCCCTTCTCTTTTTCCAGTAAGAACTTCTACCCCCAAACTAAAACAACTCACAGTACAAACCTTAGGCGTAAGTAACAGAGGTCAGGTGTAAGTAAAGCAGAGTGCAGACCTCAGGAGTAAGTGTTGCAGAATTTTGAGGCAAGTAGTACATAAAGCAGAGTGTCGGTACTGTGTAAGCCACAGTGCAGGGCTCAGGAGTAAGTAACGCAGAAGTCAGTAGTATGTAATGTAAATCATGGAGGCCAGAAGTTAATAAACACACCTCTCACAAGTCCCCCCCCTCCCTTTTTCCCATACAAAACGATACCTCCTGGAGCTAAAATCACCCAAATTCCTCTTCTCCCTCATTAAAATTCACTTTCACATTATAGGTCAAGGAAGTTCTTCTGGTTGTGCTATCCCTTGAACCTCTTCTTTCCACCATCAGGAACACCATTGATATAAGGGGAGTACGGGTCGGGGGGAGGAGCATAAAATGGCGGCGTACGCCGATGATGTGCTTTTTTTCATCACTCATCCCAGGACCACTCTCCCCAATCTTCTCAGTACGCTGAAACTGTATGGATCTCTGTCCAATTTCAAAATCAATTTTTCTAAGTCAGAAATACTAAATATAAATATTAAGCAAGCTGAAGCGGTTCGCCTTGCGCAAGAGTTTCATTTCCCATGGAGGGCGGAAGTTAAATATCTGGGAGTCAAACTAGCGTCCTCTATAAGAAAAATGTATAAATTAAATTTCCCTCCCCTGCTGGATGAAGTTAAAACAGAAATTAGAAGGATGTCACCCTGCCCTCTGTCGTGGATGGGGAAAATAAACGCGGTCAAAATGGTTATAGTGCCAAAAGTAAACTATAAAATGCAAATGCTCCCACTCTCAGTGCCCCAAGCCTTCTTCAGAATCTTAAACAGAATTATTTCGAAATTTATCTGGTCTAATAAAAAACCTCGTATATCTAGAAACACGCTATCTAAAGGCAAACAACAGGGAGGACTAGCCAGCCCGGACTTTGAGAATTATTTCAGCGCCATAGTCATGTCAAGAGCAATGGAGTGGTTTAAAGGGGGATGCAACAAGAGATGGGTTAACATTGAGAATGCACTAAGTAACACGCAACTGGGTCACACTATTTGGAACCCCCCAAAATACAGAGAACTGGGGGAAGGAGCACATGAAATCACACGGGTAACACTAAGAGAATGGGACAGAGTACACAGGAAAAACAAATGGGCTTATAATTCACCCTTAATATATTTAAAAGATAATATTTTTTTCACGCCGGGTAGAAGTAAAATATGGGGAAACTGGATTAAAAACGGGGAGGCACAGTTACGAGATATTATTAAGCAAGGTAAGACTGACACGTTTCACGATTTAAAAAATAAAAGAGATCTTATGACGATTGACGCATGGAGGTACGCGCAGCTCAAGCATTTTGTGGATAGTCTTCCACAACCAATTCGATACGGAGAGGACCATACACTTTTAGAGAAAATTTGCTTGCGAACCTCAACCAGAAATAACATAACACGTATCTACAAGATGCTGACTCAAAATGATACTGATTGGGTCCCTCCAGGCGTCAAGAGGTGGGAAGGGGAAGTGGGAATCACTTGTAGTAAAGATAGAATCAAAAGAATATATCACTTAATGCACCGCTCTGGATGGAACACTAAAACACTGGAAGTTAATTACAAATGCATCTCAGATTGGTACCTAACCCCCGTGAAGCTTAGCAAGTTCCAAAAAGAGAAAACTGCGGAATGCTGGCGAGGTTGTGGGCATACGGGAACGATGGCCCACATTTGGTGGGATTGTCCCAAGATCAAAAAATATTGGCTGCAAATATTGGATTTAATTAAAACAATTACAGGGAAAACCACACCACAGGACCCTTGGACTGTGCTGTTTCATGGGACTGACATGCCCATGAGACAATACAAGTCCTCAGTAATCCCGACACTCCTAAATGAAGCAAAAAACCTTATCGCAGGGCACTGGCGGGAACTAGAGAGCCCAAGCATAGCAGAATGGATAAACAGAGTAAACCATCAGCAAAAAATAGAAACTCCAGAAGCATACAGAGCAGAAGAGGTTC
Organism: Lithobates sylvaticus; assembly: GCA_028564925.1. Taxonomy (NCBI): domain Eukaryota; kingdom Metazoa; phylum Chordata; class Amphibia; order Anura; family Ranidae; genus Lithobates; species Lithobates sylvaticus. The sequence goes on along the minus strand of CM053029.1, from coordinate 118,996,329 downwards.
GGGGGAAATGGGAAAGTTGGGAACTCTTCAAAGATTCTTGGAGATTCGCAGAAGAAATCATGAAGTAGAGACGAAAGCGCTGATTGACCCCTAGCAGGGGCCGCGCCCATGTAATGCGTTTCTGCAGGACAGGGACAGGGGAGGGAGGGTTGAAAATGAGAAATGCTTTTGTATATTTGTTTTTGAAGTGAATTTTCTTTCATCTGTTGTGGATGGAATAATTTTGTATGCATTTTAAAAAACTTGAAATAAAGAATAAAAAAAAAAAAAAAAGGAAGTTCTTCTGGGTCTACCTTTGGCTGTGTAATATAGAACACAGAGCTGATGAGGAGCCTTACCCGAGAGATGGCAGGCTGGGTATGCTCTACCATAACATAGCCACGATGGTGGGTAGATTGCGATTTACCTATAGTTGACCACTGGACAAAGGAATAGATGCACTCCCAGGTTTCTTTTTTGCCATCTGTAGGGGAAACCTCACGCCCATCAAAATCCATACCAGACCCTTATTCAAGCATGTATAGCCTGGCAGTCCAAGAAAGGTGGAGGGCGAGCGAACAAATCTGCAATCCCCCAGGCCCGAACCAATGTAGGTCACATACTGTGCTAGGACGATGGTTCTACAAGGGGGGAGGGGTCACCAAGTGATGTCACTGGGTGGCCCTGCTGCTTAGTCTGTTTAATGGTGGGTGAGAAGTGGTGCTGTCAGCAGGAGCCAAGATTCGGGTACGAAACATTTTTTTAGTTTTGTGCGGGTTGGCGGCCAACGTTCATGATTGATGCTCCATTTACTTTGGGGAACATTTTTTTTTTCCCCTTTTTTTTTTTTTTTTATAAAAGGACTTTTACTTTGCCCAATTTTTTGGTTAGTGAGTACCCCATACTCAGGTAGGGGGGCTGTGATCTGGGGGGCCCCCTTGTTAAAAGGGAGCTTCCAGATTGCAATAAGTCGCCCCCCCCCAACCACCGGGCCATGGTTGTAAGTAAGAGGCCCTGGTCCTCATAAACATGGAGGGGGTGGAATGGAATTTGGTGGGACCTCACGTCTATTTTTTTTTATTTGGCATGAGATTCCTTTCAAAATCCATATCAGACTCGAAAGGCCTGGTATACAGTAGACTGGGGTGGGACCCCACGCTGTTTTTGTTTAAAAAAATAAAATAAAAAAATTAATGCTGGGTATTGTTATCCTGCTGACAGCAAATGAGTCATGCTCGTTAAAGAGAAGGTCCAGCCCCCCCCCCCCCTGTGAAAATTTAAAAGTCAGCAGCTACAAGTACTGCAGCTGCTGACTTTTAGTATATGGAATCTTACCTGTCAACGATTTTGGCACCCCAGTCAATCTTCAGGTCAGGTGCAACTGCTGCCATTCATGGTAAGGGAACCCGGCCGTGAAGCCTTTTGGCTTAACAGCCAGTTCCCTACTGCGCTTTCTAATTGGTCCGGTTGCAGAGGGGGCCGAACCTCCGGGAGACCAGGCCGCGGCCCTATCTCCTGGAAGTGGGGGAACGCTACTTGTCAAAAAAAACAGATACCCGTTCCCCCCTGAAAGGTGCCAAATGTGGGGGTGGGGTGGTGGAAGGAGACAGATAAGCGATATGGATAAGATAAGGATGTGGTGGGCACCAGCTCCTTAACTACCAGCTATGCACTGGCTGCTACGGTAATACACAAAGCGCATGCAGTATTTCAGTAGCGCTTTAAATTTTCTTAAAAACGCTATGAAGTATTTACCGCTGACCTTCAAGTGGTAGATGGTCATGAATTGAGCCCCTTATGCCTTAGTTTTGGTGGCAAGCGGTATCTCTTAAATTATTTATTGGGGGACATGCATCCGTATTTTGCTACTGTCCTAGGAGAATGGATGTCCCTCCCTCCAGACCCATTACTTCACTTTCTCTTTTCTTAAACTTTTCTTGCAACATTTTTAAATCCCTGCTCTTGCAGGGGCCACAATATATGCCTTCCTGTTCCACTTCCACAGCAGATGTGCACTGTCACATGTTCCAGGAGGCAGACTTGGATTTCCAGGAAGTAAAGGGAGATCCATTCATCTGCCTTAAGTGAAAATGCCCTTCATGGGAAGATTGGCGAGGACAAGAAAAGTAAGGTAGGAGAAGACTAAAAGTTTGTATCTGTCTGTTGATTGACATTACGAAATATTTCTAAAGATGGCTTTACTGCAATTAAGATAAGGGTGAGGTTAATGTTTAACGTGTCTGGGCTAAGGATATAGCTAAAGTTTGTTGTTCAATTCTGATGGATCCTTCTGAGCTCCAACAATTGGAACTCATGCCGACAGTCCTTGTTTCAGACTAGTGAATGTTAAGTGCCTAGTTTCCCACATATTGGTTTCTACTTTGGTCAACATTTGAAGGAGCCTTTGGATCAAATGTTGGGTTGCAGAACAACTATGCAAGAAGTACTTACTGTGCATGCCTTTTGACAGGGAACACCTTTTTGGTATATTTCTAGACTTTATTAAACAAATCGCTGGAGGGAGAGGCTAAGGGGTTCATTTACTAAAGGCAAATCCACTTTGCACTGCAAGTGCACTCACTGTAGATCTGAGGGCAAACATGCAAGGAAAAAAAAAAAAAAAAAAAAAAAAAACAGCATTTTTTTTTCTTGTACATGATTGGATGATAAAATCAGCAGAGCTTCCCCTCAGATCTGCAGTGACTACATTTCCAAGTGCACTTGCAATGCAAAGTGGATTTGCCTTTAATAAATGAACCCCTAAGTCTCAGCCGAGCAAACCTTCTACATCAGAGACTAAGAAAAGTTTATTTTGTTTCCTTTAGACCTCCAAGCCCGGAACTCCACCTTGCCACAAGGCCTGGTCCCCTAAGCCTCCAAGTTACCAAAGCCTGTGGAGGCATTCACCTCCATGCTGGACCTAAAATATTCTGTCTCTTTCTTTGACTGCAAAAATTCCACATGACATCTGCAAAGTCAGGTCATTGCTACCCGTCAGGCAGGGTATTTTCTGGCATCTATGGACATCAAGGATGCCTTCCCACACGTGTCTGCTTTTCTGCATCAATTCTTCAGTACCTGGAGTTTCAATATGTTAACAATGAAATTCCTCCAACATCCAAGTCCCATACAGTCAAGACATTCAGTGTTTGAAGGGATATCTGAATCACTCAAAAGTTCCAGGATGCTGATCAGGAGACTCCAGAGCCATTAGGCCAGGCACAACCTTTTCTTCAGCGCCAGGTAAAAAACAGCCTGGTCAAGGACTGGACTGGCATCTCAAACAAATATACCAGCAGCCCCAGAACTCTCATGTAGAAGCAAAGAGTAGGACAACACATAGCACTGATGAAATGCCATGGCACTGGAATTAGACGTCATTCCCTTGTGCCTGGAACTCACTGCGGACCAAGCCCCGTTTTGAGAATCTTATTCACCGCTGCCGGCTTTCTTCATCTCAGCGGTGTATACATACGAACAGCCCAGGAGTAATACACCCAGCACAAGAATCGGAGACTGATCTGAGGACCCCAGATGGATACCTTTTAATCTACATGCCTATGAGAATCTTACCAACTGCGAGTTGCTTATACACATGCTTACAATAAAATTATCCTGTTAATACATCTGCACCCATCTCTTTGTTTTTTTCTCTCCAGCTATTCTGGAACTTGGTTTCAGTTCCCTACCGGAGGCAGCCCTGTTTTGTGGACTGTATCCTACCCTCCCTGCCCCCCACGTTCCCCTTTTTCCCTTGGACCCACTTCCTAAAAGAGACTTTTTAAAATATTTTCTATGGACTTCCTATGCTGCATTGTATCCATATGGTAACATGTCATGTTTACAAATGCCAGTTCTTCGCTAAGTGATTTTTCACTACCTATACATCTGATCTTTGCGCATCTCCTTGTATAATTAGATAGCTGCAGGGTACTAACACCAGTACACAATGGGGGTGATTTACGAAAGGCAAATCCACTTTGCACTAAAAGTGCACTCGCTGTAAATCTGGGGGGGGATCTGAAGTGAGGAGAAGCTCTGCCGATTTTATCATCAATCATGTGCAAGCCAAAATGCTGTTTTTTTTTTTTCTTGCATGTCCCCCTCGGATCTACAGCGACTGCACTTTCAAGTGCAATTTCAAAGTGGATTTGCCTTTGGTAAATAATCCCCACTGTCTGGAATGCAGCACATGAAGGTCAGATTCCAGCTATTTAAAAGAGCAATCCCTGACCTCTGTTGCTACAAACAAGACCCCAAAGTCAGCTTTCAAACACCAGCAATTTGTTTACCTTCAAAAGCTACCAGAGAAGGAAGAGGAGATGCCTTTTCAAAGCATTGGTTGTGAACTTTGTGTTATGGGAATGTCGTGTATGTAATCGTATCTCAATGTTTACATGAAATTCTTTTCACATGTAACGAAGAAAAAAAAAAAAAAAAGGATTCTTGCAAAGAAACTAAGAAATAAAACAAATGCAAGCAGTAGGTACTATTGCCAGAAGATGGTTTATTGAAACACACAGGCAGGTTTGAGATGTAGGCAGCAAAAGACACATTCACAGCTTAAAGTTCAGTGCTACACCCGGATAGATATTTTCCCTGAGCCAGTAATGGACGTGAACCATCCGAGTATGCAAGGTTGGTTTCTGGGTGTACGATGCACAAACCTAGGAGGCACAGTTCACAGGGTAGTAGAAAAGCCCAACTACAGCCTTGTGCATCCCCAACCTGCAGCAAAGTGGTGTGCACCCATATGTAACAGAAATTCAACAAATAATTGAAGCGTTAATTCCAAATGTAATCTCTTTGTTGTATAGTAATGTATTGGCATAAGACAATTACAAGGTATCGTAGAAATACAGAAGTCCTTTAACAAATAAGGCAGTACACATTTAAAAATAAAAAAAAGCAAAGCAATAAAACAATGAGCTACACAGAGCACTAACCTGTCTTTGGGGATACCATCCTACTATAAAAAACAAACAAATGCCCCTACTACATTCCATGGCAGAATTCAAGCCAGGTGAATAGTGTTGTTAAGCGACCTAGGGGGTTATTTACTAAAAGGCAAATAGACTTGGTGCACAAGTGCACTTGGAAAAGCAGTAGATCTGAGGGGGGGGACTTGCAAGGAAAATAAAAAAAACAGCATTTTTGATTGTATATGAATGGATGATAAAAATCAGCAGAGCTTCCCCTCATTTCAGATCTAAAGCGACTGCACTTGTAGTGCAAAGTGGATTTGCCTTTAGTAAATCAACCCCCTTGTGTGTGGAAAAAGGCTGTAAAAAAAAAAAAAAAAAAAAAATAAAAAAAAAAATATATATATATATAAAACCCTGTTGCTACAACCAGCAATTACAGACATATTACTGTAGTAGTATGGAGACACATTTTATACTCAGGCTGCATGGTGTCACAGGACTTTAACACCTGCTACTCAAGACTGTTATAACAACCAGAACATTTAGCTCAGATTATGTTTAAGGCCCGATTCACACCTATGCAGGTTGCATATTCTAGGTGCATTTTTCAAATACACATTTTGGATCCACTGAAGTCTATGGAACCAAACAACAAACCAATCCCTGGCCCCTACCATAAAATGCACAGATGTGAACTGCATCCATAGGAAACCATGTTAAATATCTTTGGCTGATAAACTTGCTCTAATCCCAGTTCCTCAGTCAGGCCCTTGCACTACATAGTGGTTGGTAGAGCTTAAAGGAGAGATTGTATAGTTTGATTGTAATGCACTTTATAATGATGTCTTTGTTCCAGTATCCCACAACATTGTGCTTCCTAAATAAAATAACCCAATAATTAGCGTGGTCATAGCCCAAAAAGTATTGAAACTATTACAGACCGTGCCGCTTGTTATTGCATGAGAAATTATGTTTCACAAGTCAAACTTTAAAGCCTTTAAACACATTAGTTTAATGAGGTGCATGTGTATCATTCCACAAGTCTACTTTAGAAAGCCTCAGTGCCTTCCTACCACTCCCTTATACCTGGCAGCCATGTTTATTGCTACTGTGCCAGCATTCAGGGTAGACATACAAGTTAAGGCCTCATTCACACAGACCTACTGATCTGTACGAAGGGCCATCTTCACCCACGCGGGTTGCAGAGGTGTTTTGATTTCAACAGGCTACTTGCATTGAGCTGCACAATGACAGGTGGCTGACTGCATGGATTTCCAAGCACATCTGTCTGTATTCTAATCCATACATCGGACTGGAACAGATTTAACCCCCACTCAAGCAGCAAAGGCAGCCGTACAAGGATATACACATGCCTTGGCCACGATGCTTAGCATCACATTGCGGCAAAAGAAAAAGCACCCATTCAGGTCAGCAGGAAGTACCACCCACCAAACATGACCTATTCAACTGAATACGGCCGCACTGCAACTGTGTTTTAGGGGGTAAAACAAGTGTTGAGGAATAACACCTCCTCACCACCTGTCAACTGTCATCGAAAAAGTAATCCATCGCAGATCACTCTTGAGAGGGCAATGCATAAATGAGCCCTTAATGCTGAAAACCAGTCAAGCAAGTAATTGCACAGCTTACATGTATGGGAAAGGTTTTACCTAACAAAATCAGCCAGTCTTGTAATTCAGACAACACAGCTAAATATTTGACCTCCAATGCAGCAGATGCACAGCTAGGTCAAAAACACCTCAGCATGCTGACTGACAAGCAGGGAACATTTTGGAATTTACATTAGTTTATTTTTAATTAAACCGTTTTTTTTTACCCAGAGTTGGGGTCCTTTCACACGGGGCGGATCCGTAATGATTCGCCCCGTGAACATCCGCTGCTCAGCAGGGATCGCTCCGCTGATCCCCGCTGAGCCGGCGGACGACAGGGCGGTCCCTGCACAGCCCTGTCAGATCTCCGCTCTCCCCTATGGAGGATCGGATGAACACAGACAGTCTGTCCGTGTTCATCCGATCTGCAGACGGATGGAAAAATATGGGTTTTCCACCGTCTGCAGAATCGGACCACAGCGGAGGTGGACGATATCGGGTGTCAGCAGATGCTCATCCGCTATCCCAAAGGGGTACATGTATGTCAGTTTTTCATCCGAAAACAGATGGATGAAAAAAATGGACATACGGTCCGTCTGTGTGAAAAGGGCCTTGCGCTTTAAACTAGCCATAGTAAGGCAGATACAGTATTTGCCCAACTGAAACCAGCTTAAGAATCCTTACTTGAATACTGGAGCACTAGGACCCACCTATAAGCAATGGTGGTGCACATCTAGTACTTTTCCTCTTCTCCAACGAAGGAGGAAAGGCCAGGCCTGCATGGAGATTTTTAGTAAAAAAAAATAAAAATTACGATTCAGTAATGGTTTTTCAGACTGCCTAAGGGCCCACTCCAGGATAATGCCCAAAAAATTCACTACCGCATAGGTTTATCAGTCACTCCAGGAAAAAAAAAGAAGGATGGATAAGGGGGCAGATATACACAATGGTAACATGCATGGAACAGGCAAGTGAGGTATACAAGCAAAAGTGCTGACAGGGCCAGAACTTCTCATGCACATCAGGGACAGCTTGAGAGTCACCTTCAAGCCATATACAGGCACTAAACAGCAATTCATGAAGCAAAACAGGATAATCCTTTAAATATTCTCACATTAGTTTCACCGGGTGTGGAGCCCAGTGACTTATTTCTAGAGCTGCACAATTCTGGCTAATATGAGAATCTATTTTTTTGCTTAGAAGATGGATCCCGATACTCGCGGTGTAACATCTTTCACATTAAAAATTGGGCTAACTTTAATGTTTTTTTTTTTTTATTCATTGAAGTGTATTTTTTCCCCAAAAAATTGCGTTTGAAAGACCGCTGGGCAAATACAGTGAGACATAAAATATTGCAGCAATTGACATTTTATTGTCAGAAAGTGTCAGAAAAAGATTTAGACTTTAAGTGGTTAAACTTCCTGCATTTACACCTTGTTAAAAACTTGGCAGACTGCCAGGATTTTTTCTTTACACACAGAAGTTTATCCCTTTGATCTAAGAAGGAAGAGTTAGTTACAAGGTTTCATGTTAAAAACTTGGCAGATTGCCATGAAAGAATCGTCAAACTCTGCAATAGAGATAGGGGGGCTGAATCGAGATCACAATTTAACGATTAATTGTGCAGCTCTACTTATTTCTAAGACACTGATAAAAGAAACCCTATAGCGTTTACCCAAAACTGAAACACCAACTTGGGGTGAACGGATCTTTAAAGGAAGACAAGTTTCAGGCTCCATGTACATGTTTTTAAACAGCCCATAAACTACCCTCTATGTTATCCTATGTGTCCATCCACACATGGACGTTTCTGGATGTTTATCAGCAGTGGAGTTTACGGGCTGTTTTCTGAAAGCCATAAAATCGCGTTCAGGAGTTGTTTTTCTGACCACAAAAAACGCCAACCGCTGATAAACGTAGATAATAACGCTCAAAAACGTGAGTCTCACCAGCGTTTAACGTTTTTGATCCATTGAGGAAAAAAAAAAAAAAAAAAAACAACAAATATGGAAAAACGCAAAAGGAAAATAAACGCCATTGCAAAAACTTTAAAAGACATTGAATGACTCACTGCAAAGCTACTGGCGTTTTTATAATGTTATTTTAACGTCCAGTGTGCATGGAGCCTTAATAGGTTGATATGTAACTGGATACATTTCTCACAACTGTTCGGGAGTAGAAGTTAATTTGTGCTGGTTTGTTGGTTTACATCAGGAACAGATATCAAAATGGTTGCCCAGATCCATATGCACAACCCCACAAGTGTTTTTTACCCCTACATAAAAGTGACAAAGTCTAAATGGTATAATAGGTTGCTGTTTTTTAAGGTCCGATAGTTCTCAGCTGATAAATATATAACATGTGCAGATAAACTAGGTGTAGACTAAACTATTGTCTTTGGATAGTTTCAGCTTTCCTGGCCAACTATTTAAACTATAATAATTAAAAAAAACACAACTCTGAGAAGTCCTAAATGATCCACATTTCATTTGTTTTCTAGTTTGCATTTGCAATAAATGACCGAGTATCCTGTAAAAAAAAAGGTGGAACTTGCTTCACTGTAAAAGTATGGTGGCTCTAGATGTAGAATAACAGCAACAAAAGCTCCATTTGAAATGAGATGGAGCACAACAGGCATCCATTCCTAAAGATGCTTGCAAAATGTCTGTGTGCCACATACATATAAATGAAAAATAAAGCTAGGGGGAAAAAAAAAAAAATGGTAATTATATAGAACAAGGAAGCAAAAATAACACCTACCTAGTGCATTCTTATGATTGTTCTTAGAGGTCTTGTTACTGCCGTACAGTAAAAACAGTTATTCCGTAGACTAGTTACCAGCCTATTACTTTAATAAAAAGGCAACCCGTTAAAAACAGATGGGTGTCTGGCAGTCACCAGTACCTATGCCATTGCCCACTTATGTATTCTATTTCATCAATGTCACAAGTATGCAGTAAAGTGACAGGCTGTCTTCTCAGGATGGTCACAAAATGACTGATTAGGCAGTGTGTGCGAGTGACAGGTAGACAAAAGATAAAAACTGCATGGGATATACAAACTGAGTTCAGTAGCAGCTTATAGAACATAAAATCAGTGTCAAACAAATGAGAAAAAAAAAAAATATAGGCAGCACATTTGGCGACTTCTGTTGCCACAAGTTACATGATAACAATCTGGTTCATTCACAGAATGACTCTCCTCACGGACTTCTGCCTGTAGGTCCTAGCAATGCTCCAAGTCTCCGTGCCACACGCTCAGTAGAAATGCTTGCGACTTCTTTCCTGCCACTTGTTATATACAATTAGCAAGATGACACCGGCGAAGACCAGACCGAGCAGAGAAAAAAATACAATGAGGAAAATGGCAAAATTGCTCATGGACTCCGAGGATTCATTAACTGAAAGGGATAAGAGGAAGATACATGGATTGTTATAAATCACACAATAAAAGAAATCTGGAAAAGAAAGCAAGTGAACTTTGTGGTCACCTCCTGGTAGCTTCAGGTTGTCCACAGTGGGGATAAAAACTTCTTTGTCCATCTTCTCCTCTGCAGGGGTACGCTCCACAGTGATCTGGTACAATTTCATAGATATGATGTCGTGGTTATCTGTGGAAAAAAGTCAATAGATACAAGATATTAAAAAAAAATAAAAAACAACAACATAAGAGAAGCAGCAAGACGCGATTTAAACAAAAAAAACAAAAAAAAAAAAAAAAAGGGACCTTGCGGAACAGTTTTTAGATGTGCAGACTAAAACCCTAGAAATACTCATGCTGTCCTGCATAATTGTTCTATTGTCTACAAAGTTAAAAAGATAGGACAACAGCCCTCTAAGCTAAATTTTTAAAAGTTAGCAACAACAGTTCCCAAATTTCTACCTGAGCTTCTGAGTTGAATTCCCACACGATGCACCATCTGTACTAAGTAGGTTTCCTTACATTTCTTATTTGCTCCCTTTCTGCATAATGTTTTATGCCGTGTACATGCAGGCCAAAAATCATCCAGAAATGGACAGTACTGCGGGAAAGTGGTTGTGTGTATGAGGCTTTGGATTATGAGACGGAAAGAGGGAGAGGTGTTCTGTAGTTCTAACATACTTCCTGTGCCAAGATTACAACCCTGCTCCTTCAAAAGATACAGCACTGAGTGTTGTCACGCTGGGACAGGAAGTGTATTGCCGCCAGGATCACCAGGTGACAAGAAAAAAAAAAAAAAAAAGGAAAATAAAACCCAAATGCTGACACCACATTTATGAACTGGTAGTTATGAATGCACATCCCCTGGGGGAGGATTTGTTTTAGGGGGGGGGGTCATTGATCATCCAATCCTGTTTGATAGAATTTAGCTGTCAAATTCAGGTTTTGCAAATGTTAACCACTTCCATACCGCAGGCCGTCATATGACATCCTCGGATTTCAGTGGTTATATCTGAATGATGCCTGCAGCTACAGGCATCCTCCAAATATATATTTTTTTCTGCCAGCGATTCTCTACACCACAAGAATGATCATATCGGCTATTCAGCCGACTGATCGTTCTTACCGGCGATGGGAGGGGACCCCCCTCCCTCTCGTCACCCTCCGGTGCTTCTCTGGGCTCTTCCGTGCGATCATGGATACGGAGAAGGAATCCGCCGGCGCCAGAAGGAAGGCAGAGATTTCCAAGGGACAGATGACTCTCAAGCCGCCTGAACTAAACAAACAAAGCCGTTTACGCAACTGGAAAGTGTCAGATTGTTCCCCACCTTGATCTGATGCTTTCCAGCCTGGAGGAGAAATGTGGGGTCTTGCAGACCCCACATCTCTCCAGAAAGAGGACCGATCACACACTATTTCCATTACAAGGGAAGTTTACATTCCTTGTAATAGGAATAAATGTGATAAAAAAAATGTGGAGGTAAACAAAGTTCAACCACACATGTGAGGTATCACCGCGAACGTTGGAGTGAGAGCAATAATAAAATAGCACTAGACCTCCTCTGTAACTCTTAATGTGTAACCTGTAAAAAAATTTCAAGCGTCGCCTTTGGAAATTTTAAAGTACCGAATTTTGGTGCCATACGAGGCATTCCCCCCCAAAAAAAATTGCATGTGAAATCTTACTGCGCAAATACCTTGTGACATAAAAAGTTGCAATGACCACCATTTTATTCCCTAGGGTGTCTGCTTAAAATAAAAAAATATTATATATATATATAATATAAATATATATAATATATATATATATATATATAATATATATATATATATATATATATATATATATATATATTATATTATACACACACACACACACACACACACACACACACACACTTCTGGACTGCTCCTCCTTTGTTATACGTCGGCTGTTTGAAGAGGGACATCGTTGTTTTGGTAGCTAGCTGCTGCCATAACCCCGGTATCCTCCTCTTCAGCTAAAAGTGGTCTCTGCGGCGGATTCACTGCGAGATCACTTTTAATCAGTGGCGGGAGAGGGGCCCCTCCCGCCGCTCTCCGGTGCCCTCCGTGGCGGAGACGATTGCGTCCTTCTCGCCATACCATTGCAGGGAGGAAGAGATGTCAAAAACGCAAATTCTGCCCATAGCTCTTAAACTTTTTTTTTTTTTTTTATTGCATTTTAGTGTAAATATGAGATATGAGGTCTTTTTGATAGGAATAAAAGTAAAAGTGAAATATTTTATTTTTTGAAAAAATAAATTAAACACACACACACACACACACACACACGTGGATGTGGACAAACCAATTCGCACTAGTGTGAACCCAGCCTTCAACATATGATACAAAGACCTTGCTTTTAAAACCTTTACAAAATACACATGAGCTCACCCCTGCCCATAAGGTTATTAAAGTAAGGTTATTAAGTGCACACTGTACCTGACAGATCTCCAGTAACTGCGGAAGTGCCAAAGTAATATCCACGGGGCAAACGCACGCCAGGTACATCCAAGCAATCTTTCCATTCTTGTCTTCCATCAATATCTAGCATGACCTGCAAGGGAGGTGCACAGTGGAAAGTGGAGGGACTTAGTGAAATGAAGGAGGCAGGTAATGAAAAAGGATCTTAAAGAATTTAGCAAGACTAAAATGTAGTCACATTTGAAGATAAGCCAAGTACAATGTATTCCTTTCAACAGAAACTTCAGCAGTTTCATTATAAAGATTTCTCAATAGTCCCACTAGCACAACAAATCCAAGCAAAAGGAACTTTAAACTAAAAACATACATACAATTAGAGATAATCAGCCTTTTATGAACAGCCAGTGCATTGCCTTTTCTAAATCATTGCGTTTCATAGTTGAGCTGGCCAAAGTGAGGAACTGCTGAGCACCCACTTATTAAAAAAAAGTATAATCTACTTAGAGCAAAGTCTGCTTTTTTTTATACCTACAAGTAAGCCTATAAGGCTTTGTGCAAGTACATTAAATATCTCCAAAATGTGCACCGTTTAGGAGATATTTACTTTAGTAGCATCCAGTGATGTCACCAGCGCATGCGCTCCCATTGGACAGAATGCTGTCCATTGAGAGAGCTGTGCCACAGCCACGACACCCACACAGGAGTTACATTATCATGGCTCAGCCATTCAAATGCCCATGAACCCAGAGGGAAGACCAGGTGACGATGAAAGCCCTGTCCGCAGTGACAGTGCGCCACTGGAGGGCTTAGTTATCAGCCAAGTCTGTCAAAATGTGCTAGAATGTGACAAATACTAGCACATTACTACATTATATAGAGGAAAAACCACGCTAACAAATGTACATATATGGGGGCAGGCTGCTGCTCAATGTGGGATACACGCACAAGAATACATAGAATAAAAAAGGAGCTACGCCAATGGCAAATAAAAATACAATTACATAAAAATAACTTATAAATGTTGAGGCTGAGTGTATCCCAACACATAGGATGACCCAATGGTGAGAACCTTAGCCACACTTAGTCACCCTCAACAGTGACAAGAGGTCCCAGTCTCTGTCCACACAGTAACCAGTCCCTACAATGAAAAATAGATGACTCAAAAAGTCCAAATAGCAATCATGGGATTCTTCAGGTTGAAGCAGTAATACAGGCAAGGTGATCCTGGCATCCGAATGTAAGTAGAAGGAAAAAACACCTCAGTGACTTGTATCGTATATAGTGATGAACACAGTGCCCGACACCCTCATACATTAACTGCTTACCAGAAAGCAGAGGTAAATGAGCTCTGCTATAACATGAACACGCATCTGCGATTTCCTAATCCCACGAGTCGCCAATCCTCGTTTTGATACTCTGAGTGGTTAAGTATTGGGGGTCCACTTGATCACATGCGGTCCATATGGGGAATGGAGGAAAAAAGGCAGCCCATAGCGTAAATCTGGTAACACCGGTTTATTAAAACAAATAAAAATGCACTTACATTGATCCCAATGGTAAGGCACATAAAGCATAAAAACGTTGCCGGCCGGCAAGATACAGGAGCCCGTCCTCCTCTAGGTCATGTGGTGGCGTCACTGCGTACCCTCCCAGACTAGTTTCGACAGATATGTCTTTCTCGATGGGGCATAAACCGGTGTTACCAGATTTACGCTATGGGCTGCCTTTTTTCCTCCATTCCCCATATGGACCGCATGTGATCAAGTGGACCCCCAATACTTAACCACTCAGAGTATCAAAACGAGGATTGGCGACTCGTGGGATTAGGAAATCGCAGATGCGTGTTTTTCATGTTATAGCAGAGCTCATTTACCTCTGCTTTCTGGTAAGCAGTTAATGTATGAGGGTGTCGGGCACTGTGTTCATCACTATATACGATACAAGTCACTGAGGTGTTTTTTCCTTCTACTTACATTCGGATGCCAGGATCACCTTGCCTGTATTACTGCTTCAACCTGAAGAATCCCATGATTGCTATTTGGACTTTTTGAGTCATCTATTTTTCATTGTAGGGACTGGTTACTGTGTGGACAGAGACTGGGACCTCTTGTCACTGTTGAGGGTGACTAAGTGTGGCTAAGGTTCTCACCATTGGGTCATCCTATGTGTTGGGATACACTCAGCCTCAACATTTATAATAGTTATTTTTATGTAATTGTATTTTTATTTGCCATTGGCGTAGCTCCTTTTTTATTCCACATTACTACATTAGTCCCACTGTCAATTGACTCAGCAGCGGGACTCGGGGGAAGGAGCTTGCACGGGTGCCCCCGTGGAAAGCGGCTTTTCGTGAGGGCACCCAACGAAGAAGAGTAGCCAGTAGCCCCAGAAAAGGAGGAATGGGACTGCTCAGTGCAAAACCATTACACAGAGCAGGTAAGTATACACGTTTGTTATTTATTTTTTTAAGCGTAGGTTTACAAATCACTTCAAATCAGCTGATGATGGGATATAAATGCTTGTTCCAAGAGGACTGAAATTCTGAAGTGGGTCTTTGGTAGAACAGGGCAATACGTGGCTGACTTTACCTTTGCCTGGAAACTCAGAAAATAGAGTTTCAAGCCACAAGAAGTCTCCTTATTGCCACCCTTTTACTCCAGTTCACAGCTATACTTATAAAGAACAGAATTTAAAAATAAGGTGGGCAGGGAAAATAAATAAATAAAAAAAATTAAAATAATAAATAAGGCCGGAGGGGGATACGCTGGCTGGGGGCGTTGGGGAAATAAAGAAAAAAACAAGATAAGAAACCAGAGAAGTGGCACAGATCAATAAAAAACGAAGACAGAAAAAATAAATAAAACTCTCCTCAGAGACTAGAAATTTCTTACCGTAAGTCTGCGTTTGACATAACGGATGACCAGGAAAGTGTCATGGTTAAGATTCCGCACCATGGCGGTGCAACCTCCGATTTCAGTAGGACGGCCATCTCTGCTGTGATCGTACACCAGCGACCCATTGCTCACCATTGCCGAAACATAGGGAAACACACGCTGTCAGGAGACAAAGTTTGCATTGTAACGCAGTAATGCAAGCCTGTTTAAATAAAGTGGGTATTCTAAAGAATCACTTTTAAAATAATCACATTTCGTTATTTGCAGCCTGAAATAAAAAACAGACACAGTTTTATCCAGATGTATTTACTTAGTGCAACTTATAACATCAACACGTCCAAAAAGTAAAAAAAGTAAATAAAATTCAAAAACAGAATCACTGAGTTGGAAAAAGGATCACCCCCCCCCCCCTCCTAAAAATGACTTGTAAACTCAATCAGGTGTAGCTCATCCCCTACTCAATGGCACACAAAAGCCATTTGACTTCCAACTGTGATCATTTTGATTAGCTCAGCATGAAAAGAGCCTTCCTGGAGAATTTCAGTCCCTGATAGTTGATTGCATCAGTTGCACTATGGATGGCAAGGCACTGTCAAAAAGATCTCTGGGATAAAGTTGTGAACAGGCACAAGTCAGGAGATGGATAAAAAAAAAAAAGGTCATCAATGCTTGGAAGCACAATGAAGGCTATTATTAAGAATTGGACGCCGCTCCAAACTGGAGGAAAGAGCCAGGAGGAAACCAATGGGCCTAGGAGTAACTCTGAAGCAGTTGCAGGAATTTATGACAGAGTGGTCATTGTGTGCATGTGACAATATCACAAATTCTTCACAAATGCGGCTTGTATGGGAGGGTTGCAAGAAAAAAACATGACTGCATATAGCCAGTCAAGAAAGGCCACATGCAGTCATGACTGAGCTTTGCCAAAAACCCACCTTACAGATTCTGAGGCCACATGGAAAAATGTGTTATGATCAGATGAGACTAAAATGTAATTATTTGGCCCCAACAACAAATTATATGTCTGGCAGAAATCCAATACAGCTCACCATCCAAATAACACCATTGCCACAGTAAAGCATGGAGGTGGTAATGTCCTGTCATGGGGGTTATTCTCTGCTGCAGGGACTGGTGTACTTGTCAGGATAGAAGGAAAAATAGATGGGGCAAAATATCATCATATTATTGAGGAAAATCTGCTGTCCTCTGCCAGAAAGTTTTCAAAGGAAAGAAGGTTTACCTCCCAAAATGACAATGACCCAAAGCACAGTGGTTGAAGGAGAAAAAGGTGAATGTCCTTGCATGGGCTAGTCAGAGCCCAGACTTAAAGAGGAAGTAAACTCCCCAGATGGGTTTTACTTCCTCTTCATTCCCCTGCAAGTTAAAAGCATAATGGGCTAGTAAGCATTGCATACTAGCCCATTATGTGGCACTTACCTGCATAAGAAGCCCGCAATGTCCCTGCTGGTGGAAGCATCCATCTCTCCTGTTCCTTTCAGGGCCGCTGAACTCCGGCTCTGTGACTGGCCTGAGCCGTGTGATGTCACTCCCGCACACGCTGGGGAAAAAATAAAAAACGGCATAGAGGGAGGGCCGTTTCTTCACTGTGCCGATGACATCGGCGCACTACAAGGAAAATTTCTCCTAAACAACGCGTGCTTTAGGAGATATTTTCAGTACATATAGGTAAGCCTTATTATAGGCTTACCTATATGTAAAAATAGGTCGGGGGGGGGGGGGGGGGGGGGGATCTGTGGAATGACTTAAAGACTGCAGTCCACAATTGGTCACCATCAAATTTAACTGAACTTGAGAAGTTCTGCAAAGAAGAGCAGGCAAATATTACAAAGTCTAGATGTGCAAAGTTAGTTAGTAGTAGAGATATACCCCAAACAGACTAAAGCCTGTCATTTAAAAGCAAAAGGTGATTCAACAAAATACTGGCACAAGGGGGTGCATCTTTTTCCAACTCAGTGATCCCGTTTTTGAATTCGTTTCATGATGGCGTTATAACATCCAAGTCAAAGATATACAAGTTGCACTGAGTAAATACAGCTGGATAAAAACAAAACAAATAAAAAAAAATAAAAATAAAACCTGTATCTGTCATTATTTCAGGCTGCAAAGCAACTAGCGATGCACCAGAATTTCAGCTGTTGAAAATAAGGTTTCTAGCATTGTGCCGAATGAAGAAGAAGAGAAAAAAAAAAAAAAAAAAAAAAAAAAGAAAGAAAGAAAGAAAGAAAGAAAGAAAGAAAGAAAGAAAAGAAAGAAAGAAGAAAGAAAGAAAGAAAGAAAGAAAGAAAGAAAAAGAAAGAAAGAAAGAGCAGACAATGGCTGCTGAAAACCCCAGCGATTTGTCATGTCACCCAAAACAATGCATCAAAAAACACACCACGGTGCATTTGTGAATTGTGATGTGTTCTTACTGCGTTTTCAATGCATTTTAATGTGGAGGTGCAATTTCCACCAAAAATGCAGAAAGGAAGGATTTTTAATAATAAAAAAAATAAATAAAAAAATGATAATGGCTGACAAATTCATATTAGTTTTAAATTCATGATATTAAAATTAAAAAGTCGAACACAATTATTTATAAAAAAATATAAATATTTAAAAAAAAAAAAAAACATAAAAAAACAAAACAGTCAGTCAATTTTGGTTTCGGCTAAATGCATTCAAAATTCAGTACCGAAATTTTAATTTCAGTGCACCACTAAAAGCAACCATTTTAAAAAGGGGGGAGGGTTCTTTTGTATACCCATTCTATGTTGACAAAGTCAATACATTTCCACAAGGAATATACTTTTTCACACGACTGTATGCACCATGGAACCATCTAGTACCTGCAATGTAGTGAAAGCAATCCACATAATTACCTGGACTGTCATGTACCAGCTCATGCCACCATACTAGAGTACTGCTATTGAAGCAGCAATGTGTTATTTTCAAACGGTTTCAAAAAAGTAATATAATTTTCCAGCTTCATAAATTCAGGCTGGGATCACTATTGCGATGCAGGAACCAGCGTGATTTCAGAGCGGGTTCCCGCATCACATGTCTCTGGCAGGCAGTTCATACTGCCCTATGTGAACTGCTGCAGGTGTCAAAAAAAAAAAAAAAGGTAATGACACCCCCAAATCGGTTCGCAAGGCGAACTGAAAAAACAGTCTAAGAATCAGGTTGCATGAGTGTGAACACCCATGCGATCCGATTCCAGTGCGGACCGAAAAAATAAATAAAAAGTAAAAACAAAAAAATAAATAAATAAAAAAGGGTCCTTCACCAATTTGGTCCGAATGCAATGCGAATTCAGCCATACAAATCTGTAGGACTGAATCTGCATCGCACAGACATCACATGTGATCTGCAATGCAGTGCGAATCACATGCAATGTCTGACATCGCTATAGTGTAAACCCAGCCTCAGTTTTAATTTAGGCAACCTGAAAAAGGTATGAGTACGAGTGTTTGATAGTGGAGCAGAGCCAGGCAAAATGTAGCGGAAAGACATTAGAATAAAGCCATGTTTCTGAGAAATTAAATTACTATATAATACTTTGTAATTACCGAAAACATACTGTTTTCACTCCTTTGCTCTGGATCATACATTTCTGTATTGCAGACAGGGAAAATTGGCACCAGATGAAGCAAAGGGATGCAGTTTTACAAAAGATTGTTTTCTGTTATGCCAAGAAGGGGCAAATGAGCTTCCCAAGATGCATCTAGAAAGCAATAGGCTCATGGGTTCATTGTGAGGCTAGGAACCTGGATTAGATTTCATCTTATTGTACAATTTATAGCATTTTTGACCATGTTCTGGGGCCTCCCATGTACAATGTGCATTGTTTAACTTAAGATTTGCTTTAAAAAGGAGAAGACCAGCCAAAGCTCGTTTGGCTGGACTTCTCCTATGGATCACAGGAGTGCAATTCGTTTTGCACTCCTGTGACCCGTTTTCAGCAAGAAGTCACAGAAAATCAGTCCAGGAACCGCGTCATCTTGACAAATGGGAGTCTGGATCCCCAGGTGCCTGGATTGACACCAGTCTCAGCGAGCCGCTGGGAGCCTGAGACGGGCGCTCCCCGCCCCTCCACAGCTCATCGCTTCAGGTGAGCAAGGAGGAGCAGAGCGGAGAGCTGCTGATTAACAGTCAGCAGCTCTCTGCTCGGGAAGCTGTGAGAACCGAGTAATCGGTGATGTTCAATCGCTAGGTTCTCAGTGCAGAGACGCCAGGGTACCGATGCAGAATCCACCTAGGTAAGTAGGATGCTGAAAAAAAAAAAAAAAAAAAAAAAAAAAAAAAAAAAAAAAAAAAAAAGAAATCCCTTACTTCTCTTTTAAGCAAAAGAGACAAATAATTCCTGATACACTGATCAGCCATAACATTATGACCACCCACTCAATATTGAGTGGGCCCCCGCTTCTGCTACAAAATACCAGCCCTGACCTGTTGCAGCATTGTCAGACATTAGATTCTGAAGGTATGCGGTGGCACCAAGCCGTCAGTAGCAGATTCTTTAAACTACAAGTTGGGGCCTCTATGGATTAAATTTGTTTTTCCGATTGGACTGAGATCTGGAGATTTTAAAAGGAAACACCTCAAAACTATTCTTGAACCATTTTTGTAGTTTGGCAGGGCACATTATCCTGCTGAAAGAGGCCACCACCATCAGGGAATCGCATTTCCATAAAGAGGTGTATTTGGTCAGCAACAATGTGTAGGTAGGTGGGTGGTACGTGTAATGCCTCGTACACACGTAGGGACTTTTGCCGGCGGGCCTAGTCCAGCGGACAATCCCGCGGGACTTTCCAGCTGGGTCCGCTGGACTTTCCGAGGGTGTGGACTTGCCCACACACGCACGGACTTCTCCAGCGGATAATCCGCCGGCCAAAAGTCCGCGGGACTTTTGAAAATGAACGGACTTGCCCACACACGGAGCAGTCCGTTCATTTCGAACGTAACTTCAGGTTACGTAGCTAGCGTAGGCAGTAAATGCCGCCGCGCTAGCTCCGCAAGCTGGCATGGATTTAAAGGGAATCCCCACGCCGAAAAAAAAAACGGCGTGGGGGTTCCCCCCAAATCCATGTCAGACCCTCATCCGAGCACGCAGCCTGGCAGGCCAGGAAAGGGGTGGGGACGAACGAGCGCCCCCCCCCCCCCCTCCTGAGCCGTACCAGGCCGCGTGCCCTCAACATGGGGGGTGCCCTGGGGAAAGGGGGGCCGTGCGGCCCCCCCACCCCAAAGCACCTTGTCCCCATGTTGATGAGGACAAGGGCCTCTTCCCGACAACCCTGGCCGTTGGTTGTCGGGGTCTGCGGGCGGGGGCTTATCGGAATCTGGGAGCCCCCTTTAATAAGGGGGCCCCCAGATACCGGCCCCCCACCCTATGTGAATGAGTATGGGGTACGATGTACCCCTACCCATTCACCTAAGGTGTAAAATGTAAAGTACAAAAACACACACACTTTTGAAAAAATATTTTATTGCACTGCTCCGGGGGTCTCCGGGCAGAGAGAGCGTCGGGTCAACATCGGAAGAAGAAGAAGAACAAGAAGGAGAAGGCGCCGGCGGCGCGGAAGACGACGACCGCCGCAAGAACAGAAGAGACCCCCGGAAGACCCCCGAAGGCGGATCGAGACCCCCAGACGACGGCGGCGACGACGAAGAAGGTAGCCGGACTCCCCTCGCTCGTGAAAGAGCTAGGTAAAAGAGCAGAAGAGAGCGGAGGAGTCCGGCGAGAAGACCCCCAAGACGGAAGAAGACCCCCGAAGGCGGATCGAGACCCCCAGACGGCGGCGACGACGAAGAAGGTAGCCGGACTTCCCCCGCTCGGTAAAAGAGCTTGGTAAATGGCGGGGGAGTCCGGCGAGAAGACCCCCAAGACGGAAGAAGACCCCCGGAGCAGTGCAATAAACTATTTTTTCAAAAGTGTGGGTGTTTTTTTTTTACTTTACATTTTACACCTTAGGTGAATGGGTAGGGGTACATCGTACCCCATACTCATTCACATAGGGTGAGGGGCCGGTATCTGGGGGGCCCCTTATTAAAGGGGGCTCCCAGATTCCGATAAGCCCCCGCCCGCAGACCCCGACAACCAACGGCCAGGGTTGTCGGGAAGAGGCCCTTGTCCTCATCAACATGGGGACAAGGTGCTTTGGGGTGGGGGGGCCGCACGGCCCCCCTTTCCCCAGGGCACCCCCCATGTTGAGGGCACGCGGCCTGGTACGGCTCAGGAGGGGGGGGGGGGGGGTGCTCGTTCGTCCCCACCCCTTTCCTGGCCTGCCAGGCTGCGTGCTCGGATGAGGGTCTGACATGGATTTGGGGGGAACCCCCACGCCGTTTTTTCGGCGTGGGGAGTCCCTTTAAATCCATGCCAGGTCACGGAGCTAGCGCGGCGGCATTTACTGCCTACGCTAGCTACGTAACCTGAAGTCACGTGCTAAATGAACGGACTTGCCGATGAGCGGCAAGTCCGTTCATTTCAAAAGTCCCGCGGACTTGCCCACTAACGGCGGGATTATCCGCTGGACTGCCAAGTCCAGCGGATAATTTGAAAACAAAACTTCAAACTTTAGTCCGCCGTACTTTGGCGCCAAAAAGTCCGCCGGCGCCCACACACGAGGGGATTATCCGCTGGACTTCAGTCCAGAGGATAATCCCGCGGGATTGTCCCTTCGTGTGTACGCGGCATAAAAAGTAACATCCACATTAATGGTAGGACCCAAGATTTCCCAGCAGAACATTGCCTCTGCTGGCTTGCCATCTTCCCCATAGTGCATCCTAGTGCCATTTCCTCCCCAGGCAAGGGACGCACCCGGCCATCCAAATGGTAAAATAAAATGCAATTCATTTGTGTGATTCACCAGGCAACCATCTTCCACAATTTTGATACTCACATTTCCATTGTAGGTGCTTTTGGCTGTGGACACTGTGGGACGCTGTGGGTTAGCAGTAGTCGAAGGCTGGAGTATTCAGAAAAATGCATGTTTTTTTCTGTTCAATACAGCAACGTGACCTAGGGGGTGCACCGAATGAGTTTTTTGGTGCCGAAACAGATACCAAAAATGAAAAATATACTAGGCCGAAAACCGAAACCGACTTTTTAAAAAATATTTTTATACAGGACATGGTCAGAAACTGCAGACGTGGTACAGGAGATTAGACATGTGCACACTGAAATATTTCGTTTCGGAATTTCGTTTTCGTCCGAAAAATAAAAAATTTAGTTACTCCCGAAATTCGGTTTTTATTCATTTTGATTTTCGTTAAAAATTGCATTCGTCCAAAAATCCAAATGAATTAAGGTTGAATCTGTCATTGAAGGCTTATGGTGTCTGTCGAATGTTCAAAGAAGATTCGACGGAGCAGCTAAACTGTATGACTCTGTATAGTTTAGCTGCAATTCCACCCAATTCCAGCAGAAATCTTTCCCCTCTACATCGAATCTTTCCTCTCTACGTAGAATAATCTTGGACTAATAGAGTTCAGGTTAGGCACATTCGACCACAGGTTCAATGGACACAGATTGTTATTGTCAGCGTTGAATCTCCTATCTATATCGAACTGTTGTCACAACGAAAATAAAGCATTTGTTCATGTCGGATCTTTCGTTTTTCGGATTCTGCACTTTCGTTATCGTTTGTTAAAACGATAACGAAAATACCTGAAATTCTGACAAAAATGCATTCGGACGAAAACTAATGCACATGTCTACAGGAGATCAATGCAGCCTCACCAGGTTCCTTTAAATGCAGCCTGCCAGTGCCCACCATTTGCAGCCTGCCTTAGTATGTCAGACAGGATCAGGACAGGGCAGTGTTAGCAAGGCAAAGCTGATCATACCATCAAGCTGCTCCTCTGTGCTGTGTGCTGACAACTTTCCTCCATAGAGAGAGCACTGTTCTTGGCTTTCAGCCACCTCGTTGAGGAGAAGAGGACTGGGGCTGAATGGGGGATGCTGCAGAACGACACCCCCGTACTGGGCAGCACTAGGGGCTGGGCCCGCCCCATTTTCAGCGCGATTTCTTTTTTTCAGCATTTTGCCGAAAAGGCCATTTTTGGCCAATATGTTTGGGCGGCTGAAATTTCGGTGCACCCTTAACATGACCCATGGTGCCTTACAACAGTTTTTTCCTCTCCCTTCAATCAGCTTTCAGAGCTCTGCATGGTGTAAACCTCTGCCCTTTGCCCCCTGTATTCTGAAAGCTCGGACAAGCTTTATAAAAATGTTGGATTTTGAAAAGCTGTAGAGAGGGGATTACTGCAGATAAAACAGATACAATGTATGTAGGAGGATTTGTTGAATCTCTAGGTATCACCTGAGGCCAGTCACGCCACTGGGTATATGCAAGGGTTTACAACCACTTTAAATGGAGGAGGAAGAAGAAAGAAAGAAGAAAGAAGAAGAAAGAAGAAGAAGAAAGAAGATACATTGTGGTTTGTTGGCAGCTCACTCACACTAAATAGGCTTACTGCAATGCAGATTAATGTGCACAAAAGGTCTGCACATAAAATTCACGTCCACGGATGTCATGGCCTAGTTCTATTACAGGTCACACTCATCTGAATATTGGCATGTCCAACAAAATAGCCGAGACAATATTTTTAGGCAGGGCAGTTCAAACTTCATACAGCAATGTTAGAAAAGCCAAGTAAAACAAGAATCGTTGAGGCAGCTTTTCCAACTCAAGTCCACAAGAACGACCAAGTGGGTAGCCACAAAATCCTCTCCCATTAAATATTTTTTTTATTATTGAGAGATATAGATAGATATATAGATATATATATATATATATATATCTAACAACAACAAATAGAGTAACAGAAGTATACAGCTGTGGCTAAAAGTTGAGAATGACACATATTCATTCTCGCAAAGTCTGCTGCCTCAGTGTTTTAAAATCTTTTTGTCAGATGTTACTATGATTATAGTGAAGTATAATTACGAGCATGTCATACGTAACAGAGGCTTTTATTGGACAATGACATGAAGTTTCTGCAGAGTCAATATTAGCAGTGTTGACATTTTTTCAGTTTCAATGTTTTTAAAGTTTGACAAAAAGAATACAAAAAGGTTTACAAACGCATTACATACTAAAAATAGGTGAATATCTAAACATTTTTTAAGCATGAAAATACACCTAAAATTGTGTGTTCTTCCAAATCTAGATCTTTACTGTTCATATAGATCGTACCATCAGTGTGTTTATGGGGGTAGCCCCAAAACTCGTTTAGTACTCCAAATGTAACATTAACAAAACGCATCTCAGGCTCCATATACAGTTAAAGATAGAGTTTCTTCATATTTCAAATTAAAAGTTAACTCATAATTCTTATTATAGATGCGCTTAATATCTACTGTATACATTAGTGAAAGGGGTCAATACATTCATAAAGGGGAAACCACATCCCTCGTCACCCTGAAACAAGATTTCAGGGAATAATCACTGTTCAGGGGTTTATAGGAAATAGGCTAGAAAACCCCCATAAGACAGCAGCAAAGGCTTGGAAAAATAAATAAAGAAGGGAGGAAAGAAAGGTTGAAGGGAAAAGTAGGGAATGACCTCGCGCTCCGAATCCCACCATCCTGAAGCTGCTCTAAATCGGGTATAGAGCGAGGATCTCTAGTCAGATACTTGACCCATGGGTACCAGACTCTCCTGAACATCCGCATTTTATCATTCAAGATCGCCATCATGCGCTCATTAACCATATTCCAGGAAAGTTTGTGCATGAGCTGTTCGAATGGCAAGACAGCCGATTTCCAAGATTTTGCGATAATTTTTGCTGATAATATAAAATGCTACGAGACATCTCTGGGGTTTTCGACGCGGTCTATATCTTACTTGGGCAAGAGTGTAAATTCAATTTTACACCCTAATCCAGTAACGCCTTACCTTAGGGCATTGCCACCATATGTGGTACATCATTCCCTCCTGTCCATATCCACGGAAACACAAGGGAGATGCTGCCGGTACATAGGTTGCCAGCCTGGCTGGAACCATGTGCCATCTCAGAAGCACTTTATAATTCGCTTTGATTTTAGAAGTATTTATGAGTGACCTCAAGGCCCCTTGGGCTATAGTATGCCATTTATCCAGCTTTCCTGGAGGTCCACCTCCCATTTTTCCATGTAGCCCTGCTTAACAGGGGAATTAGTCAAAGATAGTCAGAGATATGTCCTTGGATTTTATCAAACTTCTGATACAAATATTCCATAGAGAACCATAGTTGCTATATCAGAATTCCGTAATATTAGTACAAATGTGTTATTTGACCTTTTCGCAAGACCTCTGCAATTCCTCCTGGCATGCTTTCAATCAACTTCTAAGCCACATCCTGACTAATGACAGCCCATTTCTGCATAACCAATGCTTGGAGTTTGTCAGAATTTGTGGGGTTTTATTTTATTTTTTTTCACCCGCCTCTTGTGGATTGACCACAAGTGCTCAATGGGAATAAGGTCTGGGGAGTTTCCTGGCCATAGACCCAACATTTCCATGTTTTATGGCAAGGTGCTCCATCATGCTGGAAAAGGCATTGTTCCTCACCAAACTGTTCTAGGATGGTTGGGAGAAGTTGCTCTCTGAGGATATTTTTGTACCCTTCTTTATTCATGGCTGTGTTCTTAGACAAAATTGTGAGTGAGCCCACTCCCTTGGCTGAGAAGCAACCCCCACACATGAATGGTCTCAGGATGCTTTACTGTTGGCATGACACAGGACTGATGGCTGCGCTCACCTTTTCTTCTCTGGACAAGGTTTTTCGGGATGCCCCAAACAATCGGAAAGGTGATTCGTCAGAGAAAGTTACTTTACAGCCCAGTCCTCAGCAGTTCAATCCCTGTACCTTTTTCAGAATATCCCTGATGTTTTTTCCTGGAGAGAAGTGGCTTCTTTGCTATCCTAGACACCAGGCCATCCTCCAAAAGTCTTTGCCTCACTGTGCGGGCAGATGTACTCACACCTGCCTGCTGCCATTCCTGCGCAAGATCTGCACTGGTGGTGCCCGGATCCCCCAGCTGAATCGACTGTAGGAGATGGTGCTGGCGCTTGCTGGACTTTTCTTGGGTGCTCTGAAGCCTTCTTCACAAATGCAGTGGAAAGGTTTTCTTTAATGGGATTTTCATGGCAAAGAGGGACCTTTGCAATTCATCCGATTACTCATAACATTCTGGGAGTATATGCCAATTGGAATCAAACACTGAGACAGCAGACATTGTGAAAATATTTGTGTCATTCTCAAAACTTTTGGCCACGGCTGTAGACAGCACAGAACTGCTGATCCAACAGAGCTTGGCTGATGCCCACATCAGGAAAAAGTTGGGGACTGTGTGTACTTGGTCTTGCAGCCTCACCTTCATCACACATCCAGATAAGGTTAATGCAGATCATTCTAAAAATAACAGCAATTGTTTTACCAGTGACTGCACTTGTTAGCACTCCCCGAGGACTAGTCCCTGGGAAACACTACTCTAGGGAAGGAGGGCCTAAAGTACCACAAACAACTGATGACTATTATTGCTATTTTAACATACACCACCATAAAGTCAGTCAAACAAAGAATGCATATTAATAGCCAAAGAAGAGATACCTGATTGCTTGGAGTATACCTTTTCTTCAGGGAACGCCATCCAAATGCAGCAGAGGAGAGAGAGCACACAATACAAACATTGCAGCTTAGTTACACACTAGAAGTTTGATAACCCCTTACACATAAAAAGGCAGTCAGATGGTAATGTGATTTCTCACCAAAAATTACTTTTGTTCATCTCAATTTTTAAAGACAGATTTTACTTTTATAAGGATAGCGAATTTATAACTTGTGTAGTAGCCTTTTATATCTCAGGTCCTCCAGCAGCCAAATCTCCTGTCTGTAGACACTTACTAGACAACACAAAACCAAGCACATGAGCCCGTTTCTCCTGCTGTAGATTCTATGCTGTAAACTGTATACAAAAAGATCCAACAGCAGATTAGGATCATGTAAAGGCCACAATGCTTTGAAGAGCTGAAACAGAGATTTTACAACTGGAGGTTCTGACAGATACAGAAAAGTGCACAGAGTAGGGGGGACCATACACACAGAGATCATACAAGTCCCACCTCTGCTGTACATCTGCAGCCCTCCTTGCAGTTTAAATCTGTTCCTCCTCTGCTCCCTTTGACTGAGAATAGACCAATCTCCCACAGCTGCCAGCTTGTTCAGAGGTTACTACAGTAGTAGTTGGCAGCTTGCGTTGTGAATGATGGTGACTTTGAGCAGCACAGTCATGAACAGGAATAGAAGCCTACAGCAACACAAACTGGCAGCTATCGCACTAGTATCTCTCAGACAAATGTAGTAGCTGCCAACTTGTGCTGCCCTCGGCTTGTGTTTTAGTGACTGACAGCACTGCTCTTCACTCATCATTCACAACATAAGTTTTTCTTCAAGGTACCATTTCAGTACCATGGTAGAGTGTGACTGGCACTCAGCATTGTAAGCATGTAATCATTACTGTTGCTGCTGATTATTTTATTAGCAGACAGCAAAGAAAATGCTATTAACTATAGAAGATCTGAGGGTTATTCAAAAAGTTTCTGCACTTTTTTTTTTTATACGTTTTGCAGCCATCTTCACCACAGCGTGACAACTCTTATACTAAACTGCAAGGTCAGCCGGCTAGACAGACTAGTCTCATGACACTTTCAGACAGAACCAATTACTGCTCCTCCTGCCCTCACAGTTTTCAACAAAAATATAAAGTTACCAAGAAAAAATAAAATAAAAATTACATTGGACTTTACTGGTACCACAGAGGAAATATAATCATGGGGACCCCCTCCTCTGTTAAAGTATTTGATTCTGGCCCAAGAGTTGCTGCTTGACTGAAAAGGACCCAATACTGTATAGTGTGCTCACACAGTAAAGCCAGGGGGCGGGGCCTGATGCACAGCATAATAGTTATTACTGTTGACACTGTTGCTATGGACATGCATTGCGGGATGATGCTTGTTTTCACGCATGGTCTTATTCCACGCATGTGGCTGTGTACCACACAACGCGTACCACTGCTGGCGGTTGGATGGCGATTTGTCGTTCCTAGCTTTGGAGGGTGGGTGCATCAGCGGCCCAATGTTTGCCCCTCCAAGTCCGTAGGCCTGGCGGAAATGGCGTGCCGCCATGACAGGTAATGTGCAATTATACATTGATTGAAGGGAAGGCCTATTGGACAGAGTACGCACTTTGATGGTATATGGCAATTGGAAAGGGCACAGGTATAGGACGTCATAACATCCGGTGCCAAAACCGGCTATAAATCAGGAGAGTTCACTGTGTACCTGCAGATGGTGGGATGCAAGTGCTGGATATTGTCTGGCAAGTGTGACTTGGCTTGGTTATTAGTAGTGAATCCCTCTCTGTTTTTGGATTGTTGGGACTGCTATACCTGATATGTCATGTGTGATCTCTAGGCGGTCCGTCATAATGGTGTCAGCACACATTAAGGAGATATACGGACAAATGATCATATGTTGGGGGAAATGGATGTGTTCATTATGGGAACCTTTGTGTAACAACTTATAAATACAGGTAATGGCTTTATAACTGTGCAATATCTTCAAATTGATATCTGAAATATATTAGACAGTCCCATTGGAGGACAGGATTTTGAAATATGATATGATCCAATATCCTTTTTTTTTTTTTTTTTTTTTTTAGACCAGATATTGTGATTTTCCAAGTGGCTCACAATTAAGTAATAGGATTAGAGTGATATGCTAAAAATATATAACTGGGT
Source organism: Lithobates sylvaticus (assembly GCA_028564925.1). Lineage (NCBI taxonomy): Eukaryota > Metazoa > Chordata > Amphibia > Anura > Ranidae > Lithobates > Lithobates sylvaticus. The sequence goes on along the minus strand of CM053029.1, from coordinate 118,967,273 downwards.
TGGGAATTTGGCGATTAGTTGCTTGCCTATCCCTGCTCTTTTGATTAGGGCTATATGCTATGAAATCATTTTGCCGTACTATCCCAAGCATCTTCTCTGCACCACATACTAATATACCACCATGTTCAGGTCATACTCCTAGGACGATATGCAAGTGGATGCAGTAGGCACAGTATATTTTGTGGATTACGATTCCCTGCCATGAGTTATGTATGGATTATTGTACCTTCTCTTTTGGATAGGCCAATATTCTTTGCTGACAAGACAATGAGGTCCTGAGGAAGCAATTGACCTCTTGGAACATATAGCAAAGATTTACTTTTTAAGTCTTACTATATGGCCTATATCGTCCAATTAGAATATATTTTCTCATGGTTTAGACTGTCTTTTAATAATATTTTGTGATAAACATTTATATATTTTTTATAAAAATGTCTGTCCGTTCCTCTCTAGTACCAGTAAAGTCCAATATAATATTAGTTTTTTTCTTGGTAATGTGTATTTATGGATGAGGTACCCTCTAAATAGCCCATTTCCCTTTCTTTACAGAAAATATAAGAGTGCAGAAACTTTTTGAAGACTCATTTTTTTATTATGCATTATAAAAGTGTCTTCTGTTCAGCCCTCACTGTGAATAAACTGCAGACAAGCCAGTTCTCCCAATACTGACCGCAAAGGGTAGTACTCCATCCTCAGATGATCAGTACTCAGTGTAAAACAGGAAACAGCTATAGGTATAGCGCCCGTTTACAAAAATTCCTGTTTCCTCAGTTCAGGCACGCTAGTATTTTATTAACTACTTCCCACCCACCCAATGTCATATGATGTCGCAGACTGAGTAGTGATATCTGAATGATGCCTACAGTTCTATGCAGAGCGACACCAGATTTTGCACTCTCCAGTTTAAGTAAATCAACCCAAGTTATTTTCTTTTACCAAGTAGTATAATCTCTATGAAGACACAAGCAGACAAAAAGCAGTGCAATCGGCACTCCTGCGACCCATTTTCAGTAGACAGCTGGCTGATGTCACAGAGCAGCTCAAGAAGGATCCGCCCACATGCCTGGATTGGCACCTGGTTCAGCCTCTCAGCGAGTCCACACCCTCCACAGCCCAGCGCTCCAGTGAGGAGAGCAGAGAGCTGCTGACTGACAGTCAGCAGCTCTCTTCTAAGGGAGCTGTGAGAACCGAGCGATTGGTGGTGTTAGATCGCTTGGTTCTCAGTGTTAGAGGCACCGGGGAACAGATGCGGCATTGCACCAATGCTGCATCACCCTATGCAAGTATGGTTCTTAAATAAAAAAAGAAAACCCCCATTTCTTTTTTAGGATATTTAACAAAATAAATGAAATTGTATCCAGATTATATTGATGGGGGACTAACAAAACAAGACTGGGTTCGTCACCGAGTACTGTGTACTGTTACTTCCATTTAGATCTCCAACAATAGATCTGTCTGGAGACTAAGGCCCATAGGAACCAGATTACCCTTCATTCTTCTAATGATGGTTAGAATAAAAAGGACTTGATTTGCTGATCTGGGCAACACAAACAGTTCTGTTTCAGATACTTTAATGAATGAGGTCAAATACCATTTAAATCAATCCTGGATAAATCCAAAAATCAGGCAGCCAAAACACCTTTCAAGAAATTTCAGCTGGTACCATCTGAGTCTGTCTATAGAATGCAAAAACATAATATGCATGCTTTACTCCTGGAGCCTGTAGAACCTGACAGGCTGCCAAATTAAAAAGAAGTTTGATCGCTACCTACATGAATACACAAATAATGGATGTATAAACAGGGAATAATGTATTTGTGTAAGGGCAGACTTACTTCATGTTGTTTCTCCTCATTTGGATAGGTGTCTATAAATAAACCTAGGCCAACAAAGTTATCTTTACTCCCGAACACAGGACCTGTAACACAACACAAGGCTCAGTATAAATTCAAAATACAGAGAAAGAAAAAGAAAAGAAAAAATCTTACCTAGTTGCATACGATCCTTAGTGTACCAGATAGCAAAGCCATCACCATTTAGATTTTTTTTACCCTGGCCATGAATTTTGAAGTGGACTTGTAGTTCCCAATCTCTCAAATAACATGGCTGAAAACACAAACAAACAGTATTATTAAGGCAAATTTGCACACTGATAAACTGCCAAGTACTCCCTTGAAAAAGGCATCTTCATCTAAAAAAGTACCCATTGGCATTTATACATTTGATACCAATACCCTCTAACTAGGTCTAAATGCTTTCCAAACAATCCATTATGGTTATAATTTATAACCTGTCCTGAAAAATATTTCCATGCATTAAGGTAAAAATAAAAAAACACCACACATACACTTAAATTTCTGTTTAAATCATGTCCACAGAAGACCTATACGGTTTAGAAATGTCAAAGAAAAGTCAGAAGTCCTTATCTGCATACAGGTATAGCAATTTAAACTACTCAAGCAAGAGGGTCAATGTACCATCCAGATAAGTAAAGTTATCTAAAGGAGAGATCAGCTATGGCAGCCTACATAGTACTGCAATACAAGTTTGCTTCAAGTCAACAATTATAGGTTATTTATTTACCGAAACTAAACTGTTAGAATGAGTTAACTATAAAAAGGTATCCCTTGAACTCATTTGAAGAACCTGTGGTATATGATAAACATGCGATTAAGGCTGGATTCACACCTCAGCAGAGCAGTTTTCTGGCATGTTCACGTTTATATAAGAGTTTTTACTTGTATCACACACACAATTTAGAAGAGTATTTCAAGAATTTTACATGTATACTGAATGGGGCCTTAAAGGAACACTAAAAGGAATTTTTTTTTTTTCTTTTAAATAACAAACATGCTATACTTACCTCTACTGTGCAGCTCGTTTTGCACAGAGTGACCTCAAACCTGGTCTCCTGGGGTCCCTCGGCGGCTGTCACAGGTCTCCCCCCCCCCCCCCCCGCAAGTACTTCTCACCTAAATGCGAGCTCCCTCGGATGGTGTCGAGTACTTGCGGGCGCGCTCCCGTGATACAGCCGGTGTCTTGCCGAGAAAGTTCCCCCAGCGGATAAGGACCCCCCTGTACTAGGCAGGTGATGCGATTGCGCAGTACTAAGCACAACGGAGTTTCCGAAAATAGCCGAAGATCAAAACAGTCAGTCTGCGCACTATATTCTAACCTATGTCCAGGTTCGAGCCCCACCATCCAAGTGGACATACAGTAAGAATAAAAATTTGCCGAGCGCAGCAAGGCCGTGCCCGAAGCGTGGCGAGCGTAGCGTGGCGAGCGGCCATATTACAGGCGCCGTGTACAGCTGATTCACTGTCTTCGCCTATTTCCGGTGGCTTCCTTGTGCTTCGTACTGCGCAAGCGCTGCGCCTGTGCAGTACAGGGTGGTCCTTATCCGCCGGGCGGAACATTCTCGGCAGAACACCGGCGGCTATAGCCACTCGCTGTATCACTCGGGCCCGCGTCATTGGATGTAATTGACAGCAGCGCGAGCCAATGGCTGCGCTGCTTTCAATCCATCCACTCTAGCCAATCAACGGCCAGGGTTAGCAGCGAAGAGGACGTCGGGGGCGAGCGCGGGACTTTCGAGGGGTCAGGCAAGTATAACGAGGGGCTGGGGGCGGTATTGTCAGATGTTTTTTCACCTTAATGCATTAAGGTGAAAAACGTTTACCTTTACAACCCCTTTAAGAAACTCCACTGTTAATAGCAATCCTGTCCTGCTGAACAACATACTTTACCAAGTTTTTTTTTGCAGATTATTATTTTTTTTTTCCAAATAATTTTCTTTTATTGAAAAGTAGAAAGCATTTACAGAAATCTTAACCATTGCTTGAACAATAAAGGAGGTATGAGGCTCTGCAATATCGTTGCATATAAAAACAAACAAACAATCACTTCAATAATGTGTTATATGTGGGTGGTTAAGGACCCGGCTTATACTTCCAATTGGGCGAGGAGTAGCAGAGAGTAAAGACTCAAATGAGGGTTTAGTATGTGTACAGTGGTAAAGCGGATTTGTGGGTCTTGTAATTTGGAGGAAGGACATAACAAGTACGAGGTGTAGCTAGTGTGTAACTCCAGTTGAGTTTGGATATGGTCTGCGAGTAAAGAGCATAGCTTAGTATGCGTTCGGTGTCTAGTCTGAGGCGGGTGATTTGTGTCTATGTGAAGTGGGAAGGTCGTGCGATTGAGTGGGTATTAAATTGGGATACTGAAAGGAGGGGAGGGGGGTGTAGGGGAGATGGTATGGAGGGGGGTGTAGGGGGGTGGGGGGGGGGGGGAAGAGGACTGAGGTAAGAGGGTGGGTGGGGTGTTGGGAGATGGAGAGGGAGGAGTGGATGTCTCCGACTTCCCTCAGCTGTTGTCGTGTGGATGTGGAGATCCTGAATGAGATTTGGATGATTTATTTTTTTGGGGGTAGCTGCTAGTCTAGGGGAGAGCTAATGAATAAAGGGTTAGAGTATAAAATACATTACCAAGATTAACAAACTTCTTTGATCTACAGAAATGGTTGGTCTCACCATGAACTATTTATGTCTAAAATCAAGGGTCTGCCTTTGCTATAATCATCTAAGCAGACTTAAATGGACAACTACACCTTTGATACAAGCTGTTCTTTAAAAGGGACCACGACACCATCTGCCTGGAGTTTGCATGTTCTCCCTGTGCCTGCGTGGGTTTCCTCTGGGTACTCCGGTTTCCTCCCACACTCCAAAGACATGCTGGTAGGTTAATTAGGCCCTGTCTAAAAATTGGCCAAAATATGTGTTTGTAAGTGCATCGGGACCCTATGGGGTAAAGGACCGTGCTATACTGCAGATGGACACCGGCGGCAAAAGCGCCCTGAGGCCATTCAGTTCGCATAGGTAGCGCTATACAACTCACTCATTCACAGTGCTTTTTTCATGGTTTTCAGTACTGGATATACAGTATGTCTGAAAGAAGAACTTTCTTACGCATGGCAAACAATCGTCATCTGCATTTTACATCTTCTACCCCCCACCCGGTATTTTTATTGCCAAGAACGAACCAAAAATACTTAATTTATGGAGCATTAGTCTTGGACCTGCATTGCTTTCAGTATATAGGATAATTAACATTAAGGACATGAACAAAAAAAAGAAGTGTCAAACAACTGCAGATTACCCGACTCTGGATAAGCAATATTCCCTTTTCCCAACATGTGAAGTTTTCACCACAACAAATGTGGAAATTACCATCCCAACTACGTGGGAACACCTGTTCAAACCTGCGTTTCAAAAATATTTTCTCAGACACATTTTTACTTGAGACCTAATGATTTTGTAGATCTATCTCACCATTCGGTTCCAGATGGCCCCCTGTTTGCTTTGCTGGTCTGGGGTCAGACGTACATACTGAGGAGTAACAAGCACATTGCCCATTAAGTCCCATAGCGATGAAGAAGAGGAGCCCACCCCTGAAGAGGAGAGATAAAAAAATAACCATTATTTTGAATATGTATGCCAACTACTTGGAATCAACTAGTTTTCTGCAGTAATTTGCCATAAAATATTATCTGATCCTCATAGTCACAACAATAGACAAACACAATGAGCTAAAACTGATAAAGACACAAGAAATTAGAATTGTTTGTATGTTATTGAACACACTTATTACATATTCATAGTGCTGGAGGTAAAAGTAAGTGAACCCATAGACTAAATTAGTAAATCTATGGGTTCACTTTCATTTATAAAACACCATTTCAATAGCACTACAAAACAAATAGTTACAGTATTTTTGGCAGTCCTTTCACGTTAGGAGTTCTGCCTGTCCGTTGGCCATCTCCTTTCCACAACTTCCTCGATTCCCTACATGCTTTGCACCTTCCCTTTTGCCCTTTACTTTCAATTTCTAAAGACTACATATCCCATGGTAAAATTGATTCTTGTACTGACTCCGCCTCCTGAAACTCCTCCTCTCAGCACCTCTGTAGTTCTTAGTAGGCTTTATGAATTCTGTGCCACCGCATGTTCCTTACTCACAGGGTATAGTGAATGCAAGTCACAGAATTCAAGGAAGGAAATGTGCAGGGATTTTCCCAAAACGTAAAAAATGTCAAGTTCATTCAGATTATTGGGCGTAGGCTAGAAATAACTGAAATACAATGTGGACATGAATATAGGATTTTATATTCTATCCGCAGATACATTTTAATACTTCCCCTATTCCACCTCCCACGCCTTCGCAGAACTGGAGCCTCCAGGAGAATGTGAACATCCATCACTTCCAGGAGTGATAGATACCTACATCCCCCACCATGTGCTGTGGTTTCAGCTACTGGACCTGTGTTATTACTGTGTCCTGAAGGGACTTAGGCTGGCCATACATGGTCGAATTTTGAAAGAATTTTCTTTTGAAAAAACAAAAAAAAAATAAAATAAAAAAATATCAGAAAATGTGTGCGTTTTGTGATCCGATGGTGCCACAATTGATTTTAAAATTCGGCCAACCAAGCCTTCAATTTCCATGTTGCCACAGGAAAGAATTTGTGGCTGGGAATCTTCTTTTGTTTCCGGGAATTTTCTTTTCTTGCACATTTCTTTTTCATTTTGGTGCGAAATACGAACAAAAATTATAATTCGACCCGTGTATGGCCTGCCTTAGACACCAGCAGATGAAACCACATTGTGTGGCAGGAGATGCTGCCATCTGTCACTCTTATAGGTGTCAGATGTAAAGATTTTGCCTGAGGCTATAATCCAACAAAGGAGTGAAAACTCAAGAAGCAGGCAGGGGATAGGCGAGTATTAATGCTCTTCTGCAAGCAGCTTTTTTTTCAAAAACATTTTTGGAAGTGGCTTTAAAGTGTTAGTTCAGATAAAAAATAAAATGATGGCATGCGACTGATGACCAATCAGAACCGCTCTGATCCATCCCAGCATTCCCTAGAAAAAGAAGAGCAGTTTTCAAACTCCAGGATCACTGCATCGGGTTGAAAGGGCTGTAAAACTATCACCCACAGGAGATAAGTGCAGCGGGTCCGGAAGGGGGGGGGGGGGGGCTTGAGTAGGGTTTAAAATTCACCTTTTCATTTTTTTTTTTTTTTCTGTAAAAGGTGAAAACTTTAAAAAGGAGAAGTCCAGCCAAAGCTTGTTTGCCTGGACTTCTATGGATCACAGGAGTGCAATTCGTTTTGCACTCCTATGACCCGTTTTCAGCAGTAGTCCCCTCTCTGGTGATGTCATAGATATCAGTCCAGACACCTGGCAGATCCAGACTCCATGGTCGGGATGATGCGGTGCCTGGACTGACACCCCACTCAGCCACTGAGAGCCTGAGCCGGCTGCCCCCTCCACAGCTCCAATGAGTGAGGAGGGAGCAGAGCAGAGAGCTGTAGACTGCCAGTCTACAGCTCTCTGCTCAGGGAACTGTTAGAATCGAGTGATCAGCGGTATTCGGTTTCCCAGTTCAAACATGTTATAAAACTTACCTCTGTGCAGTGGATTTGCACAGAGAAGCCTGGATCCTCCTCTTCTTGGGTCCCCCTTCTGTGCTCCTGGCCCCTCCCTCCTGTTGAATGCCCCCGCAGCTTGCTATGGGGGCACCCGAGCCGACTGCAGCTCTGTGTATACACAAACATTCTGACTTTACAACCCCTTTAAAGCTGAGCTCCAGAAATTATCTCTATTGCATAATTACATTGGTCCAGCTTGGAACAATGCGAATATGCATAACTCATACCTGAATCACTGTAGTAGTTGGTGCTACTACAGTGATGGCTGCAATCTTCCGGAACATTCTCAGCTTCCCCACTGCACACTGACCACATGGGGTTTGCTCGTGTAGCTCCGCTACCATTCATAGAATGCCTTGTATTTGGTTCAAGAAATACAAGACATTCTCTGATTGGACAAGGAGATTGTGACATCACCGCCCCTCCCCACCACCTGGTCAAATAAGAGAGCACCTTGTACTCATTAAAGCCCAACTCTAGGTTATTTTGGGTCAAACAAACTATTTCCATTAATGAAGAATGCAGCTGCTGTTAGCACTGTATAACATGTATGTAGCATCAGCTCCATACAGTGCTGTGTCCCAGCAGCAGCATGGGGAATTTTGTCTCCTTCCTGGAACAAAATAGAGCTGGGCTAAGCGCTGCTCAGTCATTCACAGGAAGCCTTGTAATTTTTATGAATGAATACAAGGCTTCCTCCGATTGGCCGAGGTGGAGGGGTGGTCAGATGTTACAATCTCAGAGGAAGCCTTGTATTCATTCATAAAAGTACACGGCTTCCTGTGAGAATGACTGAGCAGCGCTCAGCCCAAATAGATTTTATTCTGGCAGCAGATGGGAAGTTGCACTGTTGCCAAAACACAGCACTGTATACTGAATGTAAATGATGCTACATACAGGTTATACAGCGCCCTCTAACACTCCCCTCCCGCTAGACCAGGGGTCTTCAAACTTTCTAAGCAAAGGGCCAGATTAGTGCCCTTAAGAATTTAGGAGGGTCGGATTGAGGCCAGTAGTAGAAAATGCCTCAGACTTGGTGGTCAGTGGGGGTAAAATAATTGCATAACGCCTGTGGGCAGATTGATCGATATTCATGGGAAGAACGATTCCCATCATTGGTGTCAATTGGGGGGGGAATAGTGACCCATCTATGGTGTCAGTAATAATGATTCGTATTAGTGGGAGAAATAGTACCCCGAGGGCCACATCCAGCCAATGGGCCACAGTTTGGAGACCACTGCCCTAGAATGACAATGTTGCTGTGCCTCCTGTACTCCTTCCTCCAGGGAGGTGTGTTACTGGCCTGATCACCAGGTGAAAAAAGAGGGGAGAAATAAAGCCTAAAAACTAATGCAACCACCACATCTAAGGATTGCTAAGAGCTTAGATCTGTAGGGAAGGCAGAGAAGTGGCATTTTCAGCAGGAGGGGGTCAGTCCCGGTGTCCTGTCATATACTGTCCCCCATCGGATAGCAGATTCCGAAAATTGCCAAAGATGAACGGCGCCTGCGCCGTGAGTCCACTTTCAAGCCCCACCATCCAAGTGGACATAGTTAGAATCCAAAAGAGCCGAGCGCAGCGATGCCGTGCCCGAAGCGTGGCGAGCCCGCGAGGGGCCCTCTAACTATTTGCAGCCCTATGTCCACTTGGATGGTGGGGCTTCCATCTGGACTCACGGCGCAGGCGCCGTTCTTCTTCAGAGATTTTCTGAATCTGCTTTTGCTCAGCACTGCGCAAGCGCTGCGCCTGCGCAGTACAGGGCAGACTAAATTTGATAGGCGGACACTATCCGACAGAACACCGGCTGCCTGCACAGTACAGGTTTCCTTTCATTGGTGTGCAGTAACCCCCCCCCCCCCCCCAATCGCTGTGCGCGATCTAGCCCCCCCCAATCGCTGTGCGCGATCTAGCTCCCCCCAATCGCTGTGCGCGATCTAGCTCCCCCCAAACGCTGTGCGCGATCTAGCTCCCCCCAAACGCTGTGCGCGATCTAGCTCCCCCCAAACGCTGTGCGCGATCTAGCTCCCCCCAAACGCTGTGCGCGATCTAGCTCCCCCCAAACGCTGTGCGCGATCTAGCTCCCCCCAAACGCTGTGCGCGATCTAGCTCCCCCCAAACGCTGTGCGCGATCTAGCTCCCCCCAAACGCTGTGCGCGATCTAGCTCCCCCCAAACGCTGTGCGCGATCTAGCTCCCCCCAAACGCTGTGCGCGATCTAGCTCCCCCCAAACGCTGTGCGCGATCTAGCTCCCCCCAAACGCTGTGCGCGATCTAGCTCCCCCCAAACGCTGTGCGCGATCTAGCTCCCCCCAAACGCTGTGCGCGATCTAGCTCCCCCCAAACGCTGTGCGCGATCTAGCTCCCCCCAAACGCTGTGCGCGATCTAGCTCCCCCCAAACGCTGTGCGCGATCTAGCTCCCCCCAAACGCTGTGCGCGATCTAGCTCCCACCAAACGCTGTGCGCGATCTAGCTCCCCCCAAACGCTGTGCGCGATCTAGCTCCCCCAATCTCTGTGCGCGATCTAGCTCCCCCCAATCTCTGTGCGCGATCTAGCTCCCCCCAATCGCTGTGCACGATTATCCTATTAAACATATTATTATAGGGAATGGCCCAGCCCTGGGTGAGGTATGAATTAGTGGGAGAAGACTGGGTCCTCCATTCATTGCCGTGTTATGTAAGTGTCCTCCCTCCCCCATGCTCGGACTTACCTTGGTAGGGTTTGCTGAGTGAGTGCTCTCTCTTTAGGTACTCCTCCGTCTGGTCGCCACTCACTGAGCTCGCCAGCACTATCAGCAGACAGAGACAGCCCGGAACCTTCCATCGACCCCTCCGCCGAACACTCTGTTGCTCCGCAGTCGCCATCTTACTACTCTCCAGTCAGGCGGCTGTGACACCCATTGGCCAATCACACACCAGCGCAACGGAGCGTTGATTGGATTTCCCCAGAGCTCGAAACACCCCTACTGGGAATGCGTCAGCCAATGGCAAGAGAAATGGGCATAGCGAAAGAAATCCTGCAACGTGGTTGGTTGTTAGCTGATGTCTGGTTACCCGGGCAACCAGGAGCTATACAGCGGCTGACCGCCTTCTCCTAGAAGAAAGAGGGCGTGGTGTTCTTTTGAGCTTCTAGTCTGATGGGAACGTCATGACTAATAAACCAGCGTGACTGATGACTGAGCCCGGAGAACACGAGTCAGCCAATGCATTGTATTAGCTGTGTGGGTGAGTTATCGTGACGTCACCCTGGGAGGACCTTGCTCTGGTTTCGCCATCTGCTGGCGGATGTGGAGAATTATCTTATTGGCAGACTCTCCGATTGGATGAGATGTTTCCCGTCTCTGATTGGCCGCTGGCACATGTTGGTTAGAGGTCCATGGCCCTTGTATGCGGCGGAGTGTGACCGGTCATTATGGAGGGAGCGGGCGGCTGCTCCTCTCACCCCCGGGGCTGTGAGGGATGTTGTATGGGAGCGGAGAGCAGCCTGAGGGAGACTGTGCTGGAGATGGACTTCCAGAGAGGTGAGAGGTCACACAGGGCGGGCTGGAGAGGCACTGTCCCTGGAAGAGTGGGAAGTGTCTCTCGTGTATTCTAAAAGTGGGCAAGAGTGCGCCGAACTCCTCAACCTGACTAGACCTGGAATGTCCCGCACAGGCGCACACTGCGACCCAATACAAGGTGTGTGTGAGGCGCTCCTCCTGTCTGCGCGCCCATAGAGAGCTGGTCATACTTGGCTCCTCACTTCTTACATTCCAATGTACAAGGGTCACATGTTACACCGACCTGGACTGGGTGCACTAAAAGTGTCATCAATACATCAACCACCTCAGTACAGGGCATTTTCACCCCCTTCTTGCCCAGGCCATTTTTCAGCTTTCAGCGCTGTCCCACTTTGAATGACAATTACGCGGTCATACAACACTGTACCTAGATGAGATGAAATTGTTATCATTTTGTTCCCACAAACAGAGCTTTCTTTTGGTGGTATTTGATCACCTCTGCGGTTTTTATTTTTTGCGCTATAAACAAAAGTGACAAGTTAAAAAATATATATATATATATATATATATATATTTTTTACATTTTGCTATACTAAATATCCCCAAAAAATATATATAAAAATTTTCCTCGGTTTAGGCCGATACGTATTCTTCTACATATTTTTGGTTAAAAAAATCACAATAAGCGTATAGTGATTGGTTTGCACAAAAGTTATCGTGTCTACAAAATAGGGGATAGATTTATAGCTTTTTTTTTTTTTTTTTTTTTTATCGTGACTGCGATATTGCGGCGGACATATCGGACACTTTTGACACATTTTTGGGACCATTCACATTTATACAGCGATCCGTGCTATAGAAATGCATTGATTACTGTATAAATGTGACTGGCAGGGAAGGGGTTAACACTAGGGGGCGTTGAAGGGGTTAATGTGTTCCCTATGTTAGTGATTCTAACTGTGGGGGGAGGGGACTGATTGGGGGAGGGGACCGATCGGTGTCCCTATGTACAAGGGACACACCATCCGTCTCCTCTCCAGTGACAGGACGTGGATCTGTGTGTTTACATACACAGATCCACGTCCTGCTCGATTACCGGGCAATCGCGGATGCCCAGCGGACATCGCGGCCACCGGGCACGCGCATTGGCTCCCCAGCTACGCGGCGGGCACGCGCGCCTCCCGCCATATGACGGCGTCCCGCCACAAGAGCCGCACCGTCCCGCCGTCATTTGACAGTGGGCGGTTGGCTAGTGGTTAAACAGTGTAGACACAAACTACAAAAAAAAGGGGCCAGCCTGAAGTGATCTAACAGGACTTCATTTATTACTAAAGTTCTACTTTAACCACTCAACCTCTGGAAGATTTTGGGGGGGGGCCCCCCCCCCCCCCCCCCCCCCACATGACCAGGCCATTTTTTTTGCGATATGGCCCTGCTTTACTTTTTTTTTTTTTCATATATGTATGCGCTGTCACTGTACTAATGATGCTGGCTGTGGAGGGGTTAAACATCTAGGACAATCAGAGGGTTCAATGTGTGCCTAGCCAGTGTTTTGGTGTACTGTGGGAGGTGCTTTTACTAGAGGAATTAATTGAGAATCTATTACTCTGCCCCCCCCCCCCCCCCCCCCCCCCTGCTGACAGGACAGGGATCTGCCTTGTTTACATAGACAGATCCCTGTCCTGTCCTGTGTATATTCATGACGATTGACAACCATGCTGTAATTAAAACACAGCAGATGTTGATCACCGGGTGGCGGAAAATGGATTACTGCCGGCACCCGGTGATCAACATCTGCTGTGTTTTAATTACAGCATGGTTGTAATAGGTGCGTCTGGCTAATGGCCACCCACCCGCATTGTACTGTGGCTGCTATAGGCAAAGCAATGTACTGGAACGTTGCTGCCTACTTCTGGGTTTAGGATGCGTGACCTTACCCAAGGCCCCCCCCCCCCCCCCCCCCCCCCCCCCCCCCCCCTAGCCGGTTCACGCTGTTTACTGTCAGCAATTTCCTGGCCAATAATTAACGGCCAGGACCTGCTGATCAGTTGTGTACATTCACAGCCAAGAGCTCTGTGTTGACATTCAACACAGAGCTCTGTACACCGGGAGCGATCTGTCAGTTTCTCATCCCTGCAAAATAGTAAAAAAGCAGCACACCTTACACATAGCTAGGCACATATTTAACCACTTGCTTACTGGGCACATAAACCCCCTTCCTGCCCAGGCCAATTTTCAGCTTTCACTCTTTGAATAACAGTTGCGCAGTCATTCAACACTGTACCCATATGAAATTGGTATTTTTTTATTTTTTTTTTCACACAAATAGAGCTTTCCTTTGGTGGTATTTAATCACTGATGTTTTATTTTAAATTTTTTGCTATAAAAAAAAATTTCATAGTTTTTGTTTCTTTGTTTTTTCCAAATGGGTAACTTTTCTCCTTCATTGCTGGGCTCTGGTGGGTGGGGCACTGATTGGCAGCACTGGTGGGCACTGATTGGCAGCAGTGGGTGTCCATGACCAATGTCCCTTTAGTAGACTGGTACTGGTAGAAGCCAGTTATCAGCTTTTTTTTTTTTTCTCCTCCCCACACTGTTAGCGTGAGGGAGAAAAAAGCCAATTACAATCTTCTGTTTACATCATGTGATCAGCTGATCACATGGTAAGGGGCGGGGATCTCGTAGACTTGCTGATTAGAGTGCGCCACGCACACCCCGCAGGGGACGCGCAGGCTTCGGAAGGACGTACATAAACTCCCTCCGGGCAATTTAGGCCTGCGCTGTAGCCATCTTTAAGCTATAGTGCAAGGCGTGAGGAGGTTAAAGGATGAGTTCACTTTTAAAAAAAAAAAATGAATAAATGCACTTTTTTTTTGCAGGTAAAAAAATGTGTGTATTATTATTATTATTATTATTATTATTAATTTTTTATTTTTTGAGCCTGTAAAGCATTGCACCAGTGATCACTAGATCAGGCTGGTGTCATGCAGGTCTCCTGCAGATCTGTCAGTGTATCTGCATACTCATACATCTCGTACGGGCAAGCAGATGCATTGGCAGGAAAAATGAAGGAAATACCACCTGACAGCCGCAAAGGATGTCGGGGCTTGTAGTTCATTCATATGCAGAGCTGTGTGAATGAATGACGCTGCCGTGTGAGCGGAGCTCCGCACAGCCACTCTGAGTTTCAAAAAGTGACAGCTAGTACGGGGAACTTCTCCCTGTACTGCTGTCACAGGGAGAAGGGGGGATGGGCAGCAGCTGTAGCATTGGGAACATGTTTATATGTTCCATCCTAAAAACGGGTGAACTTATCCTTTTAACCCTTTTTATGACCTTCGTTAACCTATTCCCATCCAGTGTCAGTACAGTGTCAGCGTACAGTATACAGTATTATCACTGCATTAGTGTAACTAGCAAGGTCAGTTAGTGACCCTCCCAGCCAGTGTCTGCTATCGCCAGATTGGCTGCCACCCTATCACAATCATACAAAAAGTCACCGATCACTGTCAGTACAGTTATAGCATTCAGAGTAAATTCGTGTGTGTGTGTGTGTGTGTGTTTGTGTGTGTGTGTGTGTGTGTGTGTGTGTGTGTATGTGTATATATATATATATATATTACACACCATAGTTTGTAGCTACTATAACATTAAAGCAGAGTTCTACCCTAAAGTGGAACTTCCGCTTATCGGATTCCTCCCCCCTCCGGTGCCACAATTGGCACCTTTCAGGGGGGAGGGGGGTGCAGATACCTGTATAATACAGGTATCTGCACCCACTTCCGTGTAGCTGCCCCGCCCCTATCCGGAGCTGCCCAACCCCTTATCCGGAGCTGCCCCATTGTGTCTTGGGAAACACAGTTCCCAGGACACAGCGGGGACCAATAGAGGCGCGCAGCGTGACTCGCGCATGCGCAGTAGGGAACCGGGCAGTGAAGACGTTGCATCTTCACTTCCTGATTCCCTGACAGAGGATGGCGGCGGGGCAGCGAGAGACGAGCCGTCTCTCGTCACATTCTGCCTACACCGCTGGAACCAGGAACAGGTAAGTGTCCATTTATTAAAAGTCAGCAGCTGCACTATTTGTAGCTGCTGACTTTTAATATTTTTTGTGCGGGTGCAGCTCCGCTTTAACACTACTCCAATTAATTTACACTTACAGGGGGTCCCCGACTTACAAACATCCGACTTACAAACGACTCCTACTTACAAACGGAGGGAGACAACAGGAAGTGAGAGGAAATCCACCCCTAGGAAGGGAAATTCACTCCTGTAAGAGTTAATATGGGAAAAAAGGTGTCTCCACTGATGCTTCATCACCAGTCCATGTTTCCCTAACAACCCAAAATTTTCAAAATCCAATTGTCATTGGGACAGAAGGTGAGGTGAAATCTTCTTAACAGGGGCACAGACAGCAACACAAATGTTACAGGGGTGATAACCCTTCTCTATGTTATCTAAAAAACTTAAAAATAGATTTTTTGTCTGGAGCTACACTTAAAAAATGTACCTGTTCCGACTTACAAACAGATTCAACTTAAGAACAAACCTACAGTCCCTATCTTGTTTGTAACCCGGGGACCCCCTGTATTGGGATTTTCTTTACCAAACACGTGTAGCAGAATACAATTTTGGCCTAAATATATGAAGCCTTTATTTATTTTTTTTATTGGATATATTTTATAACCAAGGAAAATATTAGGGGGGTGTTTTTCCCCAAAATATTGGGTCTCTTTTTTTCATTTCAATTGCAAAAAAAATAAAAAAAAAACAGTGGTAAGCTAAGCTCTATTTGTGTGGAAAAAAAAATAATGTAATAAATGTCATCTGTGTACAGTGTATAGCATGACCACATTCAGTGCTGAATAGCAAAAAATGGGCTGGTCATGAAGGGGGTAAAACCTTCTAAAGGTCAAATGGTTTGGTAGAGTATAGTAAAGTGGGAAAGTCCGATCCAGAGAAAGAATTGGAACTACTGATTAAAGTGATGTGGGGTCAGCTTTATTATTTTTTCCAAGGTGTATGTGTGTTTTTTTACTGATCTTCTAAACTGAATGAACTGTTTCTGATATCCTTTCCGTAATAATAAATTTAAACTGTCATTATTACAGGAATTTGGTCTGCTGCTCTGGATGGAGACCTGAACCGTGTCCAGCGCTTTATTCAGAAGGGAACAGATCCTAACCTGACTGATCACTTTGGCTACACAGCACTGGTGAGCCCTGTGTATTTATCTTCCACTGGGTTGCATGTTTTGCAGTATCTGTGGAATAAAACGACTCCTGTACCATTCTGCATTTGATAAATGACTAGATGCAAACATCTAAAGGAGGTGTATTGATTTACTGTCTTTGCATCTCCTGATTTGTTATTTAATTGCCTTTATTTATAAAAAATGCAGAAGCTTTATTTATAAGGGTTTCTGCAGGCTATGTACAATATCTGTGGGCTGCCCATGGAGAGCCTGTAGAAGTTGGTGAAGCTGCCTCTTGCTAGCGCAGCACCATGTACAGCTTATTGTAACCCTTCTAGTGTATAGAGCACTATAGTATACTGTATGTCAGAATATAAACATCTGATCAGAGGTCTGTTTTTATTGCACTGGAGTTTTGTGCTCTTTTCTTCCACTTTAAACCCCACTTGTACCTTTTTTTTTTTTTTTTTTTTTTTTTTTTTTTTATTTGTCTTATATAGTCACCGTAAAGTATTTATCAGTAATGTTTTTATATGATAGTGTTGTTCCTTTGTGACAAACTCCTACCCTCGCTGCACTCTGTGTTAGAACAGTAGTAGGATCTCCAGCATTCCCACAAGCCCCATGCACAATCACAACTACTGTGCTCCAAGCAACAACCTTTACATTCCCTGATGCAGGCTCTTTGAGGCCATCCCAACCCCACTGACATTAGTTGGAAATCAAAAAAGGAAGAACTCCGGACAGCCGCACACCGAGAAAATAAAATCCAAAAAGTTTATTTAAAAGCAAAAAACACTGCAATCCATACACGGCAAAAAAGGGGGGTACAGAGCTGACGCGTTTCGCACCACAACTAGTGCTTACTCACAGCTATGAGTAAGCACTAGTTGTGGTGCGAAACGCGTCAGCTCTGTACCCCCCTTTTTTGCCGTGTATGGATTGCAGTGTTTTTTGCTTTTAAATAAACTTTTTGGATTTTATTTTCTCGGTGTGCGGCTGTCCGGAGTTCTTCCTTTTTTGATTTCCAATCATTGTGCTATTAGCCAGCACCTGGGGCTCCCACACAGGAGCAGGAGCATTCGCTTTTAACCACTTGCCGACCGCCCCCTGTATATATACGTCGGCAGAATGGCACGTACAGGCAGAACCACGTACCTGTACGTGCCATTCTTCCGGCGGGTGGGGGGTCCGATCGGACCCCCCCCGGCCGGCGGGGACGGTCGGGATCGCTTCAGGAGCGATCCGGGATGAGGGGACGGCCAGTGGTTTCTGGCCACCCCCTCGCGATCGCTCCTGGCGAATCAGATGCTTCCTCTGTCTGTGTCAATCAAAACACAGGCAGAGGAAGTGATGTCACGCTCGGTGCGCCGGTCTATGTGACCGGAACGCCGAGCTGTGAACATCTAAAGGTTAGTGCACAAACAGTACACTGACACCAGTACACATAGGCACACAAAACACCCCCCTGTCACCCCCAGATCACCCCCCAGATCACCCCCTCCCCCCCCAGTCACAGTGTCACTAATTGCAGTGATCATTTTTTTACTGATCACTGCATTTAGTGTCAGTGTGACTGTAATAACTGTCAGGGCAGTTAGTTTTAGGTCCAAGGTAGCCCCCCACCCCCCCCTAATAAAGGTTTAACCCCTTGATTGCCCCCCAGGTAACCCTTTCACCCCCTTTTGCCAGTGTCACTAAGCGATCGTTTTTCTGATCGCTGTATTAGTGTCACTGCTGTCGCTAGGTAACCATTTTTTTTTTTTTTTTAGGTAACCGCCATGTTTATATAGGTTCATAAATAGGTTTATAGGTCAGGTACCCCCATATTACAACCTAAATAAAGGTTTTAACCCCTGATTGCCCCTAGAGTTAACCCTTTCACCAGTGATCACAGTATAACTGTCACTGGTGACGCTGGTTAGCCAGTTAGTTATTTCGTTATTTAGGTTCCCCGTCAGGTTTTTATATAGCGTCAGGTACCCCCATATATTACCTAATAAAGGTTTTAACCCCCTGATTGCCCCTAGTTAACCCTTTCACCCCCTTTTGCCAGTGTCACTAAGCGATCGTTTTTCTGATCGCTGCATTAGTGTCGCTAGGTAACCATTTTTTTTTTTTAGGTAACCGCCATGTTTATATAGGTTCATAAATAGGTTTATAGGTCAGGTACCCCCATATTACAACCTAAATAAAGGTTTTAACCCCCTGATTGCCCCTAGAGTTAACCCTTTCACCAGTGATCACTGTATAACTGTCACTGGTGACGCTGGTTAGCCAGTTAGTTATTTCGTTATTTAGGTTCCCCGTCAGGTTTTTATATAGCGTCAGGTACCCCCATATATTACCTAATAAAGGTTTAACCCCCTGATTGCCCCTAGTTAACCCTTTCACCCCCTTTTGCCAGTGTCACTAAGCGATCGTTTTTCTGATCGCTGCATTAGTGTCGCTAGGTAACCAGTTTTTTTTTGTATTACTGTTACGGGTGACGCTGGTTAGTTAGCTTGTTTTTTATACTGTCAGGGCACCCGCCATTTATTACCCAATAACGGTTTAACCCCCTGATCGCCCGGCGGGTGATATCAATTAGGTTTTAGGGTCAAATAAGGTCTGCGTCGCCCCAGGTTAGTGCCAGTACCGCAAACACCCACGCACAAAGCATACACCTCCCTTAGTGGCACAGTATCTGAACAGATCAATATCTGATCTGATCAGATCTATACTAGCGTCCCAGCAGTTTAGGGTTCCAAAAAAAAACGCATTGTTAGCGGGATCAGCCCAGATACCTGCTAGCACCTGCGTTTTCCCCCTCCGCCCAGCCCAGCCCACCCAAGTGCAGTATCGATCGATCACTGTCACTTACAAAACACTAAGCACACATAACTGCAGCGTTCGCAGAGTCAGGCCTGATCCCTGCGATCGCTAACATTTTTTTTGTGGTAGCGTTTTGATTCAGTCGCTTCAGTCAGGAGCTTTTTTACCTGTGAATCTCAAAAAAATAAAAAAAAATAAAATAGTTGTCGTTTTATTGTTCTCTCTCTCACTCTATTCTCTCTCTATTGTTGCTCTTTTTTTACTCCATTCTATTCTGCAATGTTTTATTATGTTTTATTATGTTTTATTATGTTTTATCATGCTTGCTTTTCAGGTATGTAATTTTGTTTACTGTGTGTTTTAGTGTTGAGCATTTTTTTGTTTTCAGGTGCGCCATTCAGTTGCAACGCGGATTTATTTATCTTGACAGCAACAGCGTTTGCTCCCACGATACATAAAGCCGCGACTCCAACGCTGTAGGAGGTGATTTCACCACCACAGTTAAAAAAAAGAGCATATATGCCGAAGCATGGGGGCAGCAGGGGGGGGGGGAGCGATTGGCTCCTAATGCCACGTACATACGGTCGAAATTCCGACCGTGTGTACACGGCATAACTTTTGCGGGAGGATGCCCCCATGCATCGGCATATATAAATGGTGCATGTATGCCCATCATTAGAAGTGGGTGGATGAAGGGAGGTATTCTAATGGTGGGCATACCCACCAATCAATCTCTTTTTTTCGTTCAGCCAAGAGGCTGCATGAAAAAAAAAAGATTACAATATATGTCCAGTATGTTGCTGGACTTTGAATGGTTATACCAGAATGATGCCTGCAGGTTTAGGTATCATCTTGGTATCATTCTTTTCAGCCAGTGATCGGCTTTCATGTAAAAGCAATTCTAGCGGGTAATTAGCCTCTAGACTGCTTTTACAAGCAGTGGGAGGGAATGTCCCCCCTCCCGGATATAAACCGCGCCATTGGGAAATTGGGAAAGCATTTTATCACACCAATCTTGGTGTGGTCAGATGCTTTGAGGGCAGAGGAAAGATCTAGGGTCTAATAGACCCCAATTTTTTCAAAAAAAGAGTACCTGTCACTGCCTATTGCTATCATAGGGGATATTTACATTCCCTGAGATAACAATAAAAATCATAACAAAGAAAAAAAATGGAAGGAACAGTTTAAAAATAAAATAAAAAAGCTAAATAAATAAAAAAAAAACCAAAAAAAAAAAAAAAAAGCACCCCTGCCCCCCCTTCTCTTGCGCAAAGGCGTACACAAGCGTTGGTCTGGCGTCATATGTAAACAGCAATTGCACCATGCATGTGAGGTATCACCGCGAAGGTCAGATCGAGGGCAGTAATTTTAGCAGTAGACCTCCTCCGTGAATCTAATGTGGTATCATGTAAAGGCTTTTAAAGGCTTTTAAAAATGTATGTAGTTTGTCGCCACTGCGTGTTTGTGCGCAATTTTAAAGCATGTCGTGTTTGGTATCCATGTACTCGGCCTAAGATCATATTTTTTATTTCATCAAAAATTTGAGCAATATAGTGTGTTTTAGTGCATTAAAATAAAAAAAAGTGTATTTTTTCCACAAAAAATGCGTTTGAAAAATCGCTGCGCAAATACTGTGTGGAAAAAAAAAATGCAACACCCACCATTTTAATCTGTAGGGCCTTTGCTTTAACAATATATATAGTGTTTGGGGGGTTCAACGTAATTTTCTTGCAAAAAAAAAATATGTTTTCATGTAAACAAAAAGTGTCAGAAAGGGCTTTGTCTACAAGTGGTTAGAAGAGTGGGTGACGTGTGACATAGGCTTCTAAATGTTGTGCATAAAATGCCAGGACAGTTCAAACCCCCCCCAAATGACCCCATTTTGGAAAGTAGACACCCCAAGCTATTTGCTGAGAGCAATGTTGAGCCCATTAAATATTTTTTTTTTTTTTGTCCCAAGAGATTGAATAATGAAAAAAAAAAAAATATATATATTTTTTTTACAAAAAGTTGTCACTAAATGATATATTGCTCAAACATGTCATGGGCATATGTGGAAATACACCCCAAAATACATTCTGTTGCTTCTCCTGAGTACGGGGATACCACATGTGTGGGACTTTTTGGGAGCCTAGCTGCGTACGGAACCCCAAAAACCAATCACCGCCTTCAGGCTTTCTAAGGGTGTAATTTTTTTATTTCACTTCTCACTGCCAATCACAGTTTCGGAGGCCATGGAATGCCCAGATGGCATAAAACCCCCCAAAATGACCCCATTTTGGAAAGTAGACACCCCAAGCTATTTGCTGAGAGGTATTGTGAGTATTTTGCAGATCTCGCTTTTTGTCACAAAGTTTTGAAAATTGAAAAAAGAAAAAAAAT
Source organism: Lithobates sylvaticus (assembly GCA_028564925.1). Classification (NCBI taxonomy): domain Eukaryota; kingdom Metazoa; phylum Chordata; class Amphibia; order Anura; family Ranidae; genus Lithobates; species Lithobates sylvaticus. The sequence goes on along the minus strand of CM053029.1, from coordinate 118,945,900 downwards.
TTTTTTTTTTTTCTTTACTTTCTTCATTTTCAAAAACAAATGAGAGCTGTAAAATACTCACCATGCCTCTCAACAAATAGCTTGGGGGGTCTACTTTCCAAATTGGGGTCATTTGGGGGGGTTTTGTGCTATTTTGGCATTTTATGGCCTTCGAAACGGTGATAGGTAGTGAGGAGTGAAATCAAAAATTTGCACCCTTAGAAATCCTGAAGGCGGTGCTTGGGTTTCGGGGCCCCGTACGCGGCTAGGCTCCCAAAAAGTCCCACACATGTGGTATCCCCATACTCAGGAGAAGCAGCAAAATGTATTTTGGGGTGCAATTCCACATATAACTATGGCATGTGTGAGCAATATATCATTTAGTGACAACTTTTTGAAAAAAAAAAAAAATCTTTTTTATTTTTGTCTTTATTCAATCACTTGGGACTAAAAAAAAAAATATTCAATGGGCTCAACATGCCTCTCAGCAAATAGCTTGGGGTGTCTACTTTCCAAAATGGGGTCATTTGGGGGGGTTTTGTACTTCTCTGCCATTTTAGCACCTCAAGAAATGAAATAGGCAGTCATAAATTAAAAGCGGTGTAAATTCCAGAAAATGTACTCTAGTTTGTAGACGCTATAACTTTTGCGCAAACCAATAAATATACGCTTATTGGCATTTTTTTTTACTAAAGACATGTGGCTGAATACATTTTGGCCCAAATGTTTGACTAAAATTGAGTTTATTAGATTTTTTTTATAACAAAAAGTAGAAAATCTCTTTTTTTTTTCAAAATTTTCGCTCTTTTTCCGTTTATATCGCAAAAAATAAAAATCACAGAGGCAATCAAATACCATCAAAAGAAAGCTCTATTTGTGGGAAGAAAAGGACGCAAATTTCGTTTGGTTACAATTGGCACCAAGCATTTGCATTTAAGGCTCAGTTCTTTCAGCGGAATTCCCCTACTGACAGCTAAAATGTAAAGCCCTTTGGCTGCCGCGCAACTTTTACCAGTTATCTACAAATCAAAGGGATGAACTTCTATCTGCAGATGAAGTCAGTTTAACTGCTTGCCGTCCTTATACTGTACATATACAGCAACAAGGTGGCTCTCCTGTGCAGGATCACGTATGGATACATGATCCTGCACTTCCGGGGCAACCTGCTCCTGCTTGGACACAGCGGGTCCAGTGGACTTTGTCCGCCGGGACCCGCCAGTGGGGGGGTCAGTAGGGAAGTGGTTAAAGCACACTTTAGGCACACATTTAACACTTTAATCACCCCTGATATTAACCCCTTCCCAGCCAGTGTCATTAGTACAGTGACGGTGCATATTTTTAGTACTGATCACTGTATTGGTGTCACTGGTTCCCAAAAAAGTGTCACTTAGTTTCCGATTCGTCTGCCACAATGTCACAGTCCTGCTATAAATCGCTGATGGTCGCCATTACTAGTATTAAAAAAAATAAAAATAATTATATCCCATAGTTTGTAGACACAATAACTTTTGAGCAAACCAATCAATATACGCTTATTGGGATTTTTTTTTACCAAAAATATGTAGCAGAATACATATTGGCCTAAATTAATGAATACATTTTTTTTCAAAATTGTCGGTCTTTTTTTGTTTGTAGAGCAAAAAATAAAAACTGCAGAGGTGATCAAATGCCACCAAAAGAAAGCTCTATTTGTGGGGGAAAAAAGGACAACATTTTAATTTGGGTACATGACCGTTCAATTGCCAGTTAAAGTAACGCAGTGCCGTATTGCAAAAAATGGCCTGGTCAGGAAGGGGGGGGGGGGGGGGGTAAATATTCTGGGGGTCAAGTGGTTGATATTAGGACACTTACCTGTCCAGGAATCCAGCAGTGTCCCTACCCAAGCTGAGCGACCCCCTTCATCATCCACATTCAGTAATAATAAAAGCATGGTCTCATTTCAAGCACCTCAGGCTGTGTTTCCTCTGGCTAGACAGGATCGCAGACCTATTATTTTACTTTTCAGGCCTTTGTCCTAGTGACAGGGGCCTCCCAGGTACAGTCCCCCTTGTCAGTAGCAGTGAACCTGGAGGGTACCTGGAGTTTTGTCTGCATGAGATAAGGACCCGCTCTTATTTTTCAGGTCTGAGGTTCCTTCTCCACGAGATAGAAGCTACTAGTCCTTGTGTCACTATTCTCTGAGGTTAGGGGGCATTAATAAGAAGCATTCGTCCTGCATAATTCTTTTTTTTTTTTTGGCACTGCCATACCTGTTTCAGAAGGTGGCGGAGATTGAGGCGGGTTGCAGGTCTCCTTTGTGGTGTTGCGGCCATATATCACATTGATATGGTGGCTGTAGAAAGCATGGGCACTATAGATGACCAAGTGAGGAACACCACTTCTGGTGGTATGGTCTGCCAGGGCGAATGCACACGCTCTCCCCTTTTCTCTGAAGTCCCTTCTGGAGTGGCCGTATTTCACATTGGAGCATGTGGATATGGAGGGGCTGCGCACAATGGGGCCCAGTCCACAACGGCTTGCTGGGAACCCGCCAAAAGCAGCTTCAGGCAGCCTTTATGTACAGCAGGTGGCAGTAGGCACTAGAGGGACTGGCACACACACACAGGCTGTGTCTTCTGCATGCTGATACTGGTCCTAAGGTAGGACTGAGATTATATTGGGAGTATCTCTTTTCCTGTGACTTGTTCGCTTGAGGAGGCACAGTAAAAGGCTCTAGGTGCTACTGGTCAGCTCTGCAGACTATTGTCACTTTTTTGTGGGGTGCGCGGGATCTACCGTATGTTGGGGATTGCGCAGATACTACTAAGGTTTGGGGAAGTATTTATTTGGGGTTATGCTTGTTTTTTTTAGGCCAAAGCCCACGAAGATAAGACTCCAAGTGAAAGTTCCAACCTGGCAAAGAAAAGATGTGCTTTTCCTTTAAAATTGGATAACATAAATATTTATATTAGGATTATTTTTTCTCAAAACGTCTTCCAGGACAGCCCATGAGACCTAGGGCTCCTCCTACCAGGACAGGAAACACATTCCCCCCACCAGATAAAAGGGCGGTCCTCCAGGCCCCATGTCAGTTATTAGTGTTTCCTCCGGACGGGGGGTAACATGTTCCAGGAACCTGGTCCCCTAGGTCTCATGAGCAGGGGCTCTGTAAGGCTATTTGGGGGCATATCACTAACCTTCTCTTCTGCCAGAAGCAGCACACCGCTGGGGAGGTTGGTTGTGCTGCTGTCTCCTGTCTCTCTGTGCCTGGAGAGGGCCATGACCGTGGTGATGTCTGCTCCCAAGCGCCTGCAGTCTCTATGTGAGCAGCAGTTTCCTCTCCTCACCCACAGCATGGCTGAAAGGTGTGAGGAGAAACAGGAAGCAGCAGCACTTGAGGGGGGCGGACACTCTGCACTCCAAGCTGGCCCACAGGAAGTGCCGAGTGATAGGTCACTTCCGGGGCATATGACATCATCATCATCGGGCGCCGGAGACACTGGTTCCAGTCTTTTTAAAGCGGTGCGGATGGGAGACGCTGGCTACTGGTGTGTTTTGGTGGAAAGCAGCCAGGCTGTGGAAAGCTAAACAGGGCAGGATGGACCAGTCTGCAGTTCCTGCACAGGCAGTGGAAGCAGTGCCCAACACCAGCACCTCGCAGGTAAGCCTGAAGTGTTTTGTCACTATCTTGCTATCCCTGTGAGTGTTCCCTCCCCCTCCCCTCTCTGTAGTAGTGGGTTATGGGGACACATTTCTTCCCTCCTGCACGTGGTGTTTCGGAGTGTCAGGGTGGCTGTGAGTCTCATTTGGGGTTGTTTTATTTTTTTGTCTTACAGACCAAGACCCAGGAGAAAGCTCAGGCACAGCCACCTAAAAGGAAATGTGCGGTGTGCGCAAACAAATTGAGCTCCTCTTGGAGCAAAGCAGTTTGTCGCAGCTGTATAGAGGGCCTTGTAAAAGATGACCCGGTTACCTCTTGCCAAAAGATGCTAGCTTCTGTCAGAGATGAGCTTGCGTCCACCTTTAGTTCCTTTAGAACGCTTATTGACAAGCTCCAGACTCCAGCAGAGGGTCCGTCGTCACAGAAGACGACAGTCAGCACTCCGCAGCAGGCGGACAGTGAAGACTCTGAGGCTGAGGTCAGATCTACCCGTTCCTCTCCAGAGGAATCAGGGTCAGAGATAGAGCCCGGGGATAGAGAATCCACTCGGAGCTCGAGATTTAAGTTATCCGTAGAAGATGTGGATGACTTATTGAAGGCCATCTATACTACCCTTGAATTGAAAGAAGAGGAGGTTCAGCTATCCAAACATGATCTCATGTATAAGGGATTGCACAAGAAAAAATCTAGAGTTTTTCCAGTCCATAGCTCATTGATACTATCAAACTGGAATGGGATAATCCTGAGAGAAAACCTTTCTTCTCTAGTAACCTTAAAAGGAGGTTTCCTTTTGATGAGGACACTACGCAGCCGTGGAATAAAAATCCCAAGCTAGACGCACCCCTTTCAAAGGTTTCAAAGAACTCGGACCTAGCGTTCGATGATATGGGTACGCTTAAGGATCCGATGGACAAGAGGGGGGATATCCTTCTCCACAGAGCCTGGGACTCTGCGGTTGGGAACCTCAAACCTGCTCTGGCCTCCACTTGTGTGGCCAGAAATCTGGAGGTGTGGTTAACCCAAATTCAGACTCATCTGTTGGCAGGTACCTCCAGAGAGCAGATTTTGAAGTCTTTTCCTCTCCTCTTTCAGGCAGTAGGTTTTTTGGCAGATTCTTCCGCAGAGTCGGTGAGAATGTCGGCCAGGACCTCGGCTTTAGTGAACTCGGCCAGGAGAAGCCTTTGGCTTAAGACCTGGTCAGGGGACTCAGCCTCCAAGTTACGCCTTTGGGGGCTCCACTTAACAGGCGATCACTTATTTGGCCTAGGGCTGCAGGAGGCACTGGAACGCACTGCCGACAGGAAGAAGGCTTTTCCAGAGAAAAAGAGAATCCCAGCAGCCAGGAAGTTTTTTCGTGGCAAAGGCAGGCAGCAGGGTCCTAAAGGAAAAGACAGCAGGCCGAAAAAACACTGGACAGGGCACAAGGGCAGAGGCAAAGGGGGGGTCCTGTTTAACCCTCCTCAACAGCCCACCAAACCGCAGTGACTTGCGTTCCCCAGTGGGAGGAAGATTGAGGGCCTTCTTCCCACAGTGGGCAGCAGTTACTTCAAGCCCCTTTATTCTGGACCTTGTGACCAACGGGTACAGGCTGGAATTCGCCCACCAACCACCAGAGCGGTTTTTGGTCACCTTTCCTCCCCAGGATCGGGAGAAAGCGCAGGCCCTGGGTCTCCAGATCGGAGACCTGTTGGATCAGAAGGTCCTGATTCCTGTTCCCCAGTCAGATCAGGGCAAGGGATTCTATTCCCATGTATTTGTTGTCAAAAAGCCGTCAGGGAAGTTTCGACTTATCCTGAATCTCCGAGCTTTAAACAAATCAATCAGATACAAACATTTCCGGATGGAGACGGTTTTCACTATCAAAAGCCTACTCTACCCAAACTGCTACATGGCCACGTTGGACTTGAGGGATGCTTATCTTCACTTCCCTATCCACTCAGCCTTCCAGAGATATTTAAGATTAGCAGTGAAGATGAGGACAGGGACCCGACACTTCCAGTTTCAGGCCCTCCCCTTTTGGTCTTTCCTCAGCCCCACGCATTTTCACAAAAGTGTTGGGGGAAGCCCTAGCTCCACTCAGGCTAAAAGCGATAACTATTATCCCTTACTTAGACGACCTCCTGGTGGTAGCAGCGTCATACCAGAAGCTGTTGGAGGATCTCCAGGCTGTACGGGACTTCCTACAGTCCTTAGGCTGGTTAATAAACGTAGAAAAGTCGTCCTTAACTCCGGCCCAGAAGGTGACTTACCTGGGTTACGACTTTTGCTCAGTGGATCAAAGGGTCTTTCTTCCTCAGGAGAAGATTACCAAAATGATCCAATCTATGTCAGCATTGCAGACAAACCAGTCGGTCTCCCTAAGACAGGTTTCGAGGGCAGTGGGTCTGATGACCTCATGCTTTCCTGCAGTCCCATGGGCAAGACTTCATCAACGTCCACTACAACTGTTCCTCTTAAGAAACTGGAACGGGGATGCAAGGTCCCTGGAGTCAAGGGTCCGGCTTCCCACCAGGTTAAAGAGAAGCCTGTGGTGGTGGAGAGCAAGCCAGCACCTAGCAGGAGGTCTCCCATGGTCCATTCCCATTTCCCAAAGGATTACTACGGATGCGAGTTCCTGGGGACGGGGGGCCCATCTCAACAATGCAGTGGCACAGGGAGAGTGGTCCTCGAGGGAGGCAAGGGCTTCATCCAATCAAAGAGAGCTTCTAGCGGGTTCACAGAGCCCTGCAGTCCTTTCAGATAGAGATCAGGGGCCACAATCTTCAAATTCTGTCGGACAACGTTGCGACAGTCGCATACCTCAACAAGCGGGGGGGGCACGAGAAGCCGGATACTCCAGTCAATTGCCCAGGAGATCCTAGTATGGGCAGAGGGGAATATGGCTTCAATTTCAGCTGTGCACTTGAGGGCACACAAAATTGTTTAGCAGACTACCTCAGCCGTCACCGGGTAGATCGAGACAACT